>WEKY01015188.1:243814-278424 GCA_013390045.1 Picathartes gymnocephalus
AGAGGGTTTTATATTCTGAAAGTATTTTCCCTTGCAGGGACACATGGGAATATTCCTGCCCTCTCTGATGAAAAATTATACACACTAGCTTAGGAAGAACCCTGACTCAGGGGTACAGCACGTCAGCACAAGCCAAGTGCTTCCCTGAATCAGGATTACATCTATTGCTGAATTAACTGTGTTGCTGTTAGCTATGGTTTTAAATGCCTAGTTGTTCTCTTATCCAAAATTAATGTCAGAAGATTCATGTCATAGTTACCTATGTGACAGCTCTGCTCCTTTTCTGATATTCCTGTGTAAAGCTACCACAGCATTTACTTGATGTTGACCTTACTGGATAAAAGCAGCAGTGGTAGGACCTGTGTAGCACATTTTTCCCTGCTAGACATGCTGGAAACATCTGTGTGAATTGGAGAGTTGAAGAACTAGGAAGAACATAACAGGTCTCCAGTTAGCCACTGCTGCAGTGCTGGTGCTAGAATTCACCAAGCACAGCCTGCAACTCCTTGGCCAGCCTGAGCAGCTCCCCCAGTGCTGCCACTGGCACTCGCTCTGGAGCCCAAACCCGGACAAACCTGCCAGGCTTTGCAGTTGCTGGGCTACCTTCTGCCTCAGGCATAACTCTGCTGCTCAGAGGGTTTCAGTAATGCACACTGTGTAACGGCTCATGTTGCTTGCATGGAACATCACAAACAAGTTCAGTACCAGATCTTCAGTGTTGCAAAAATGAAAAATTTTTAGACTATACAACTGACTGCAGAGGAGGTTTGGCATCACTGATTCCATTCACTAACATGAAGACAAAATGTAAAAAGCAAATGACAGTCATACAGCAGAATTTTAAAACCTGAAGGTTTCCTAACTAGCATTTATAGAAGAGCTGTGACTCATGAGGAGAGATAAGTTACACAGGGACAACTGATAAGGTTATTCATCCCCACAGTCCACTTTTTCTGTGATGCAAATTAACATGTTTTAAGGGAAACTAAAATAAGCAGTGTAATATTTTTGAAAAGGGGGATGCAGTGTCAAATCCACCACAGCTCAATAAAAGAATAAAAGAGTTTCACATAGATTAGTTTAACTTCTGCTTTATAAAGCGTTTCAGCTTGCCCACAGTAAAGGATGTGCTACGTTGTTACTGCTGCAGCTGCATGCAATGGCTGCACAGAGGACACTCATGAACTCATTATCTAAGAAAACCAAAATTAATAACAAGGAAATGATGTCAAATCTGTAAGGTAGAATGCCTGAAAAGAACACTCCTCCCCAGTATTATGGACAACAGTATCAGAGCAGGAACTAAGATCCTTTAGTATACATAACTAGAATACCTTAAACCCCTTTTCCCCCATGATTTTTTTAAATACAGTTAGCAACTATTTTCCTCTATGTCCTGCAGGATAATACCATTGAAAAACACCATTCAAGCAAGGTCTGATTTATTCATGGAGCTTAACATCATTGTTTATTATTAATTGAGCCGCTGTGTTCTTTTTCCATTTTGAACCTGCAGCTTCTTTATTATTCAGGAAAGCCTTCTGCCTCTATACACACTTGTCAAATCAAAAGCACGTATTATCCTCCTCAAATCTAAATGCTCACTCTCCCATAATTCCCCATCCATTTGCCTCCTTTCCCTTACAAATTCTCTACACTGTTTCTTGTTGCCAGTTATATAAACTGAACTAACACTGCATAGAACTGCTGATTACAAGTATAAGGCTCAGGGACTTCTGAACAGAGAAATGCAGCTGATAGTAAATCCACTTGCCTTTGAGCAGATTTCGTGTAAACTTGTAGCAATGGCTTTTGCAGGTGTGTCACATCGAAACACATGACATTTCAGAATTCTTGTGTCTTTGTCTCTTGCCACGTAAGCAAAGTCTCTGTGTGAACAAGATAAATGGACACTTTAGAAACATGCAAAACAAATCTGATTAAATTAGAATCAGTAGTATTTCCAAAACTGCAAGTCCTACTTCAGTTTAACAGGTACATGCCTCATCTATCAAAGTATAAAACACATGCTTTCGACAAAGCAGGTCTACAAATGTAATAAAATGCTTACCCATGAAACATATTTTTAAAGTTTGGTGCTTAATATACATAATTCAAAAGCTCATTATGGTTTCCTAACCATGCAACTTAGTCATGTTACAACCCATAATTCCAAATGCAATTGTAAATAAACAGCAAAATTTACTCAAATATGTTATTGAAGTAGAGAGAGAATTACATATTAAGAAAGAAAACATATGCAGCTCTTAACTCCTAAAAAAACCCAAGAAACAGCATATAACACTGTAGTCAGAGAAAAATTGTATTTCAAAGGACTGTATAAAGTGTTTAAAATATGCAGATAGTAATTAGAGATCTAGTTGCATAAGGGAGATGTGAACCTGCTGAGCTTTCCTCACACTAATTGCCCTAAATTTCTGACCTTATTTTTTCAAAAGTTAAATAAAGCTGCTCTACAAAAGAGATTTTTGCACTGTACAGGATAGTCACCACAGCAGAGTACAGCTTTCTAGCATGGATGAAGGAAGTGCCATGACTAGGTTTATTTGTTCTCAGGCTCCTTAAGAGCCGGGGCTCTTGTGAAACAGTCAGTGATACATACTGAGCCAGGAAGAAGCTTGACTTTGCCCAGCTGCCATCCTTGCTATACCAGACTTTCTGTTCACTGATCTTGCACCTCTGCTTTTTCAGGTCCTCCAGGCAACCACAGCTCATTCCTACTTTGTGACCCTCTTTGCTACCTGCAGATCTCTCTGGGACTTTGGTCCAGCCTCTTATGCATGAAGTCTCTTTTCAGTGCCTCTCTGCTTTACACATAAATAATTACCAGCAAGACTCTCAGTGGTGAAGAGATAGGAGGGATATTCCTAAGCCACAGGCCTAGTATGAACTAAAGTATTTCTGTGTATAAAAGTCTGTAAATATTCTGAGCCGTGTTGAATGTAGCATGGATGGCCAATTTTAAAAATCATTTTAAATGCCCAGTGAATTGAAGAATTTTATACTGAAGCTATCCAGGGAGAATCAGAGCCTGTGCCAAATGGATTGCTGGCCTTCCTGCTCTGTACAAGGTATAGACACTGTCCTGCAGTTAAGTACTGCACCTGTATCTAACTGAACAGCAGATTTTGCTCTTCATGAGCCCTTGCAATGTAAGGGCTGCTCAGTAACAAGTACAGGTGGTTGCTCCATCTAAGTGCTTTGCAACCTGAACCCTGATGAATAATGTTTAAAAAAACCCAAGCCACACAAAACTATCAGGGCATGAGATCTGAAAGCAATTCCACACGACAGA
The DNA here is from genome assembly GCA_013390045.1 of Picathartes gymnocephalus. NCBI lineage: Eukaryota > Metazoa > Chordata > Aves > Passeriformes > Picathartidae > Picathartes > Picathartes gymnocephalus. Next base: position 247,131 of record WEKY01015188.1, read on the forward strand.
GCCGTTCAGAAACACCGTGAAGCTGCAGGACCCTCTCCACCTCGCTGCATCCCAATCTGCAATGTCACACATTAGGGCACAGCAGGGACAGGAGGCAGTGGGGCAGCATGTGGAATGTGCTGCCACCTGAACCCTTCCTGCATGGGGAACGAAGCCCATGGGCTGCATTGGCTCTCACTGGCTGCAGCACCGCCCTGCCAGCATGTAACACACAGGCATCCTGGGGAGGGACAGTGTTTTACCCAACTGATGGTGACCTGCAGGAAAAATCACAAAGCAATAATCCAGGAAAGTGCTGTCTATTACAGAAGATGCCCCAAGGTTTCCTAGGTCCAGCATGACCCCAAATGCCTCGGCCACAAGAGCCTTTTGGCATGTTGTTCCCTTTTTCTGCACTGCATGATGCTGAGTTTCAGCTGGAATCTTGCTCCCAGAAAAAGACTGATGCTTTTGGCTCATCTGGACATGTGCCAAGCCTTGCTTTGGAATGGTTTCCTCCTGGCTTAATGATTCAAAAGCAAGCTGAAGACTCCTAGGTGGACTCCAAGAGAAGAGGGTATGGATCACCTGTAGCCTAAGAAAAACTAGCAGCTACGGGGAAAAAAAATGAAATGAGTTGACATATAAAAAAACCTTTGAGACTTCTGCCTTTTGAAGTAATCTTTCAGCATTACTGAAATGCAGGGCAGGTCTTTGAAAATGCTCAGGCTCACGAAGTCCCACATATCCTGAGCTCTGACAAGACCTTGCCTGTTTTGAGAGCTGTAGGTGAGGAATTTCCAGAAATCCTAAGCATTTCAGATTTTATTTTCTATGTGCATGGCTTTAGCTGCAATCTTCTAAATGTCCTAAGTTACTGGCTTCATATTTTTGAGTCCAAATACCTTTCCCTACAAGTATTTTAACTGCAGTACAACATAATTCACTTAACAGACATGGATTTTCAACTGTAACTTCAATAAGACATCCCCTCTCCACTTCACATTAGAGAAAAGCTTGCTGGCAGTGACCATCACTTGCAGGTAGCAAAGACAGCATAAAAAACCAGGGTGCTGTGCACACTTTATTACTGGATCGAGGTCCATTCTTTCAGAGGGCAGACATAGTAGCTGAAACCTGTGTTTTCATTTACTTGAAATAACATTGAAAGTCATCTATGTGACCATTACACAGTTATGTATTACCAATTACAAGCAGTTACCTCAAATCAATACTATTCTTTCAAGGATATGAAAAGAGGTGATTTATGCATTCCTTTACAAGACGATCCCAGCATCCTGTGTTGTTTTGCCAAGCTGCTTGCACTGCACAGAAGCCTGTTTGAATAAACAGAAATCTGCACATCCTGAGGAGGCTGTCCAATACCAGGATTTCCAATTATAAGGCCAGCACCTTTGAGGAGTTGCACACTCCCAGAAGATAACCTGCCTCTTCTGTTAGCCTTACAGCTATTTGTTAGAACCTTATTTTACTGTCAATAAAAGAAGATGGTACAAAGCCACTAAAGCAAGTCACTAGGGCTTGGAGGACATAATACATTGCCAGCAAAATCCATTTGTGACAGCCCAAGAAATTGTGGTCCAACCTTGGATGAGTTGCTCTGGCAATGCCCTGGCAGACCATGACTTCCTCAATGAACTACATTGCTTTGCTGTAGGAGACCACATCAGCCAGGGCATCTCCACTGTGCTGCCAAGTTCCTGATTCATGGGACAACCTCTGAGGCCACAGTAAATCTCACCTTGCAGAGAATGTACCTGAGATCCAAGCTCAACTGCAAGGATTTTCAGCCTTAAGGGAATCTATAAGATAGAACTAAATGTGTTTAGTCAGCATGTGATCTCCCAGTAGAGGTAGGACTCAAAGGACTGTGGAGATAAAAATGAGTCAAACAATTAAAACTCTGTTAAACTAAAGACTGAATTCTGTCATGATCAAAGATTTTGGCTGTAAAGGAACACAACTCATAATTATGTCCCGTAAGCAGGAAACATCTTTGTAAGGAATAGTTTCAGCAGCATTTTAAGGGCAGAGAGGTTGACTTGGGGTGGCCTCCTGAGCCTTGAGTTTTTCTCTCAAGTCTAAATTTACTTTTCTGAACAAAGAGAGCAATGTGGAGGGCAAGGCTGACAGTTATGAGCTTGCCCACTTTTCAGTAAGAACATTTCTCTGTTCCTGGAAGGTTAATGACAGCCAAATGAAAGAGCCAATGTGCAGTGCCTGGCTCAGGACCACTCTGAAAGGTAAGACCTGTGGTAAGGGCAGGGGATGAGCATTATGGATGCAGTATCTGCAGTCAGACACTGCAGGTGACAAGGAGGCTCATCTGCCACTTTAGTCCTGCCGAAGAAGGGCCTGCAACCCAGTGGTCCCTGCAAGAGAAGGACAACAACAGTTCTGAGAAGACAGATGTGCTCTGCACTTGCCAAAGAGCAGATGACATCCACAAAAATGTTACCCAAAATGCAGCGTATTGATTTTCTGATGGAGCTGGTAGCAACCCTACATATAGGCTACCTAATGTTCTCCTCCATGGACTGCTGCAGGATATTTTTTTTTTTTTCTAATGATTTGAGTATAAAGAGATGGGAGGATTTAAAAGAAAGACCATCTAGTCCAGTGCTCCCATAGTGAGCAGGGACATCTTCAGCTAGAACAGGTTCCTCAAAGTCCTATCTAACCTAACCTTGAATGTTTTCATGGATGAGACATCCATCACCTCTCTGGGTAACCTGTTCCAGCATTTCACCACCTTCATCATAAAAAATTCCTTCCTTATATCTAGTGTGAATTGACCCTCTTGTAGTTTAAAACCATTATCCCATGTCCTATCACAACAGGCCCTTCTAAAGAAAAACCCTGAAGTGCCCCAAGACTCATTATTGAGGCCCTCCATCAGAGGACTGGCCATGATCCACAGTGTTGCATCAGGCAGTGTAAAACTCCCACCCCCAGGGGAGGTACCTGGGCATTCCCACCTCAACCTGAATACATATTAACCCACTGAACTTTTTGTTTTGGGCGGTTCGCCCACCCCTGATGGATCACATCGACCAGTGGATGTCAAAATTGCAACTATGAAGTTTTGTTGCTGGATCTATGGGTGGTGATATCTTTAATCTCCATTCTCTTATCTGTCATATATTTTTTATGAAGTGATATTTGCATACTTTTGTTTACACACTGGTCATCCACTCTTCTGATCATCTTCATGGCCCATTTCTGGACTCTATCCCACAGGTCCATGTCTTTCCTGTGCTGAGGACTCCAGAGCTGGACACTGCACCCCAGGTGGGGTCTCACAAGTCTAGGCCAGAGGGGAAGAATCACCTCACTTGCTTGATGGCCGTGTTTCTTTTGATGCAGCCCACAGCATGGTTGGCTTTCTGGCCTGGGCTGCAAGTGTACCTTGCTCTCATCCATCAGCACCTCCAAGTCCTTGGCAGGGCTCCTCAATCCCTTCACTTCCCAGCCTGTATTGACACTAGAGTTCTTGTTGAAGAAACAATGACACCCCAGTGCATGCAGCAAGGTCTCCAAGGTGTGGCCTGAAAAGCCCATGAGGCTGTGAGGAAAGTCTCATCTTTGTTCTGTCAAATACCACTCGCATTTAGTCACCTTGTAAAAGTTCCAGAAATGCCATTTCCCGCCCACGGGGTTGTTGGTGGGTGCTGGGAAGGAGCTGCCAGGACCACCTGGCCCATGCCTCAGTACTGCAGAGCTACATGTAAGGCTTGTGTCCAGCCTCTCCAGCACTTGGTCCTGCAGCTTCTGTAAATATTTCTGCTTGTAATGGTATGCAGTCATAAACAAGGCTGTGTAACACAATTACAGAAGAAAATGAAACGCCAGCCCGTACATCAGTTTCAAGTACTGAGAGCTAATAAAACCCTTGTGGTTATGTTGCAGACTCACATACCAGTGTTCCACTTTAAGTACCTGAACAGCTTGAACAAAGTAAATTAGCTGATTACATTTATGAATATACATAAACCTTTAGATGATCTGGGCCTGCATCTACTAAGACAAAGTATGAAATGTGAATTCTTCCAAACCTGTGGTACCGCATCACACTCAACCCTGCCAGCACCATCTGTTTTCAAATCATCAATCAAAATTAGCACACAACCCATCCTTCCCCCTTCTGGCAGTGCACAGATAGTTCAGTACCACTGATGTGATTAATTCATGGAAGTCACCTAGATGCCCGTGTCCTTGCACGACTGGCCCAACATGGCAGCCCAGCACCCAAGACCTGGAGATGGGGTACCAGCTGGTGGCAGCTGCCTCCTCCACTGCCAGCGGGAGCCTTGCAGCCTTGCTTCAGGCATTTCTAGGCATTCAGAAAACAGAGCTCCGTGGCTCCTCTTGGAGAAGAAAGGTATGGCTTTCTGAGGATTTCAGAGTATCTGCTTCCTACAGTAACAATAAAACTTAGGAAAAGTTTTGTGTTTCCCTACACAGGACTACAACGGAACAGCTTTTTTTTGTCCAAAGCCTTGAATCCCAAGTAAGTCAGAAGACCAGTCTCTGATTCTTCTTCCACTTCAGATCCCTTCTGGATCGTTTCATCTAAAAACCTTCATTTGACTGCAGCTCACTTGAAGCTGATTAACATTTAAGTGAGATTTATGTGCAACAGGCCCCTGGGATAATGAAGAAGTGCTGAGCAACGTGTTTGCAATAGAAATTTACGGAAAAGGGCAAATGCCTCCTCTTACCACTCCCCTATCTTTACATTCTGCTGGGAAAACAAGCGAAAAAAGAAATTAAAAAGCCATTACAAAGCCCACGGCTGGATAGAGAGGGTTGACATCACATCTCATCCAGCTGGATGAGTCTCTATCTCCATAGGTTGTGTATGCATATGAAATCGGTGGGATCTGAATGACAGCTCCTGGTAAAATTTCATTCCATGTCAGTGGGGAGAGCAGCAAGGTGTTTGGTGGGAGAACGATGTTGCAAAAAAAGCTGTATACTCTTGAAACTTTTTAACACAAGTGCAACACTTCAGCTGACACAGAATTATAGAGAAGAAGTACTGCATAAAAGGTAATTTTAAAATGTTTTTAATCATTTGCACATGTTTTACATCATCCATGAATAGCTTTGCAGTTATAGGAACTGAATAGAAATCAGTATTCTGGACAAAAGCTAGAAAAACTGAAAATAGCTAAGAATTATTTTGCACAAGAGCAGGTAAGACTGGTTCTGCTGAACAGTTAAAAATTTAGTAGTATTTTATTTTGAAAGAATACAGAACTAGAGAAAGACATTTTAAAAAGCAATTTTGAGAGTTGAAAAGACAATGCAAGGTGCTAAGTAGAAGGGAATTTAATTTTTATTTGCTCTTTCACTCTCCTTAATTGGCAAATGTCTACAGTCATTGACTAAACCTTAGATAGTCATACCTATTTGACACCTGGCTAAGCCATCACTTAGCCGCTCAACCTTGGATGAATATAATGACATTAAAAGCAATTTATGCTAATGCTGTCCTGTTTGAGTAGCAGTTATAACCATTTGCCACTATTAGGCTGATCTCCCTGGAGGCATCCCAATTAAGTACAGCCTAAAAGAGTAGCACATCCTCCATTACCTATTCACTATAAATTTATTTCTTCAAGGGACTGTAGAAGAATGTAGACTTGCATTAATCCTTTTTTTGTTTGTTTGTTTTGGTTAAAAAACCTTTAACATCCTAGCCTGAAAGTATGAAATAAAATTTTTTATTCTTCTCAATAAAATTAAATTTCTGCTATTTAAAACACCTACATTAAAATGATACACATGCAGGAAAATGTGCATTTCTTTACAGATTTATGTATTACAAATTGTAACAAGAATCCTTACACCAGAAAATTATATTCTCTGGGTTTGTCTTAAAACTGAATGAAATTCATCCAGAATAGCCTACAGAAGATGATTTCTCTGTGCTGGTATATAGACTTCTGAGACTGCAGGGTCACAGAACAGATACATCAAGCTGTGGAGAAACTGTGTCCTGAGTCTGTAACTTTCAGGCTTCAGTTTGCTTTCCTGCAAACAGCTCACCAGAGACTTATGAAAGCAGGAAACAAAAAGGGGAGGGCAGCCACCACTATAGCAGAGCAGGGTCAGAGGCACCTGGTTGCCATTCACTGTCAGGACTTGAATGTCCATGGGAGCAGAGGAGGAGAAAAGCAAGAGAAGGGAGAGGAGGCACATGATAAAAGTAGGTAAATATAATGCCATCACGACCAGCCTTGGATGGGGTTTTTCCATGATACACAAATATTCTAGTATCATGAATGGCAGAGAAGATGAGGTGCAAGAAACCCTGCAGTAATATGTATGTTAGAAATTACAGATCCTCTGGATTAACATTTCAGGCTTTTTATCCAGACTTCTTATTCACACAGGAAAAATGAGAATGGCTTATAGCTGAAATAATGTTTGTGACTCTGTTCAGTTCACTTGTCTTTTTATTATGGTCACACAAGGTGTTCAGTTCACTTGTCTTTTATTATGATCACACCAAGGAACTTGCAAAGTTAGGGAGAGAAATCCAAAGGTATGAAAATGATAATGATGAAACAAGCAGCATTCACAAATGCTGCAAAATCTGTTTGTAGAAGTTTTGCTGAGGACCTTTCAGCTGCCAGATACCAGACAGACACCAAGTGAAACCACTGCTTCCCTTCCACCTGTTCCAAATGAAACTCACAGCCCCTTCTCCGGGTGACTGTACTCCCAACACTTTGGAATCAAATCCTGGATGAAGAGGAAGAAAAATAACTACTCCCAAGAGTCTTCTCCTTCCCATTTCTCTTATACAGTAAGCACATCTACCCTTCTCTTCTTAGTGATGGGAGCTAGAGGAGATGTGGGGGAGAAAGAATTTTCCCTGTGTTTCTGACAGTTGCTGGAAATCCTAAACACACATGAAAGCCTTCCATTTTTCTTCACTCCAAGTGCTTCACCTCATAGAGCTCCTCCACTTCTTTAGCTGCTTTCCAGCTACAACCCAGAATGGCACACTTGGCCACCACAACATTACCGTGGTGATGAATTTTGGATCCAAACAGTTAAAATGCCCTCCCCAAGAAAAGATTTTTTGGAGACTTTTCATCTTTCAGTTTTTACACAATTTGAAAATGGATTTCCTTGCAGCAAAACATCAGTTCTGCATTTTAATAAATTCTCCTCAAATGGTCTGGCATTGACAGAGTGTAGCTTGTTTTTCTAATTTAAGCATGAAGTTTGTAGGGCAAATTATCCCCTGCTGAAAGACTGTTTGCTTCATTCCTTGATAATGTCACTTGCTAACTCTGAAGGAGGAGCTATGGCTACTTTGTGTGATACTTGGAGGCTTTAATCTGCCAGCCCTAAAACTCACAGCTGCCAGTTTTTCTTTGATGTCTTATCATTGCCACAGTTCTGTGTGCTTCCAAAATTTGTTAAAACCCTCTCAGAGCTGATACGTCTGATACCCAGCTCAACCCTTCAGAGCCCAGCACTTCCAAGCCTGAAAACATTTGCATGACTTTCACTCCAATTTCCTTCCTGCAGTCTGATCCTTATGCAGCTGAAAAAGCCAGTCCCCGAGATGGGCTTTCCAGGTCTCAGTGCTGCCCACCATCTTCTCCTGTGCAGAGGGGACAGGAGTCCTGTCAGCCTTGCCAGCACTGCCTCACTAGCAAGAAAGGTGGCTCTGAGATGTTACAAATCATTTCCCTCTCTACTACCAAGGGCTTTATTCTACCCCTGCAAAGGGCCACAGATTTGCATCGGCTGGAGTCATGTCAAGGAGCAGTTCCCCACATCCATGAGCTCTGTGAGCACAGTGACAACGGAGCAGATTGTACAGCTGAAATGCATGTCCCATGCTGGTCCTCATGCCCAGCCTCACCTCATGATCAGAGAGCCAAAGCACCACCATCCTGGCAAGGGGGACAGTCTAGCACATGTGCCATGGTCACCACCAAGGGGTGCCCCGGGAACTGAGCTCCTCTAGGACAGGTCCAGCTAACAGTATGTCACACCCAGCTGGTGCCTGGGGATCAGATGGGGCTTCCTGCTGCTCACCAACTGCTAGACAGGCATGGCAAACTGAAAAGTCAATCAGTAACTTACACCTCTGCTTGTGTTATAGATGGATTTAACAAGAGACAGAACTTCTGGGACAGATCGTATGAAAAATCACTGGCCACTGACTGGGTTAACACAAACTTTTCAGGGTGTTTTGTTGGGTTTTTTCCTTAATTGTTTCATATTTTTGAAATGTGCATGGGCAAGGGGGCTGCCTTCCTATCCTGTGCAGCAGTTTTCAAAGAAAAGACACACAAATGAGGTAGTTTGTGAAGGTTGTTATATTTGCTGCTTCTCCCCTGAAGCATTGTAAAGTGGCCTCTGTATGGCCAGTATGAAGAATCCTGAATTTCCTTAAGTAAATGGATGTGTTATTATGCCTGTGAACCTCTGAACAGCCTCTTTGAAGCAGATCCTGTAAATTTGACTTTAACAAATTAGTATTTAGATATTTTTGACAATGCTTCTGTCTTCCAAATCTAATTGGAAGACATGGGCTTTTGTTTAAAAGTAAGATTTGAAGATTTAATAAAGAAATACATCAAGTTGAGATGCTCAAGCACTGTAACAGATTTAACTGAAGGCAGCAGCCTACACCAGAATAGTTAATCTCTCCAGTGTGATTTGTTTTATAAGCAAGGCTTCCTGGTTCTCCTTTGTTCTTTATTATTCAGATAGAGAACACAGCAGTTGTGCACAGACACTGCCCACGAATCTGCTTGAAGCACTTTTGCCAGTGCTAGGCTGGGAGGACCATTGCTCTCCACATGCATGAAGCCTACATTAGACTGCAAAGCCATAATCAAGGACAAATATTTCCCTAGGCCAACACTGCCTGAAGAATTGATTTAAAAAGTCAGGCCTGGAAACCATTTTCATTATATTCCACAAAGCAAACATGAGGAATAGTCTGCATCTCTAAACCACATTGCTTGCATCCAGTCCCACTTTCAAGTTTTTGCAATTTAGAAGAGCAAACAAACCCCAGATCTCATCTGAGGGATGCAATTTTATTGCTAAGAGCCTTTGGAGTGGCTGCAGTCCTTGTGCTGCAAAGCACCTGACTACAATGCCTTACTGTCTGTGCTCCCATGAAACAGGAAGCATTGTAGAGAATTCCAAACGATCCCTTTGTACATCCAAACAAATCAAACATACTGGGGACAAGTTTTCTTCAAACTTAAAAGACAAGCAAGCAACCCAGATGGACCCAAAACAAATACCAAAAATAGAAAATAAACATTTACTTTTTCAAATCTCGCTAAACTTAGCTCTGAAATCCCCTGCTCTCAGTACCATGTTTTTCTAATTTTTTAAATAAAAAATTTGGGATTTTAACACTACTGTCCTGTATTTCAGATTCTAGAGAACATCATCATGTAAATTTAAATCCCAAGACCAGAGGCAAATATTAAAACCCATTGCATTGTGTGATTTTAAACTGTTCTATTATTAGAGGGTTTAGGACCTGAGGAAAAAAACCCAAAACAACCAACAGCCAGTATCAACTGGACAATTCTGTTAACAGCAAGGTGAAAAGGTGACAGATAAGAATTTACTCACTGAAGCTGAGCTTCTGTTCACTGATAAAAGCAAACCAATACAACATTTTTCAGTGCATGCCAGAAGGATAAACACAAAAATGGAAAAATGAAAATAATTTACCTCTCTCTGAATCCAGGGAAGCATGAAGAAACAGAAAGAGCAAGTTAGAAAGCACTCAAGCAGACAGAGCTCCAGTATATGATAAGACAGGGTAGCTGAAAAGTACTGTACATTTAACATACACTGTTTGTTTGTAGCACAGCGTATCTAAGCATACAGCCACTACTTCCTCTTGACACCTTTTTTTCATTGAATCTTGTTGTTCTGAAGTTTTTATTTTTGGAAACATGCAATGAAGCCAACGGCATCAGCTGAATTCAGTGAGGCAGCGCAGACATATCAACAGTGGGAGGTACTAAAGCTTAAAATACCACACACAAGTTTGGGAAGTAGTATGCAGAAAGTATAAATAGACATAGGAAGTGCATGAACCTTCCTTCTTCCAAAATCACACTTTCTACAGCAGACACTGACGAAAGAAACAAGAATAATTCTTCAGGTTGTGCAAACCTTATATTGTTTAAACTCAAAGAGTAGAAAGATCGTCATCAGTTTTTTTAACGCCTTTTCCAAAAGCTCATGCCACTTGGGGTCCTCTGAAAGTTGTACCCTGAAGAAGTGACAGCATGGGGAACCTTCCACGAGCACTAAGCTGAAGCCAGCATGTATAAAATCACCCCACACCTTCATTTCTAAAACACTTCAGCAACCACTAACTCTTGGTATGCCATAACCAACACCCCTTTCCCACAGGCAAAAGTGGGCAGGAGCGGCACAAGCTTCCCTGGCTGGGGCTGCCCTTCTGCCCCTTCCTGCAGACCTGCTCTGCTTGCCCCCTGCCCTGAAGCCCTGGAGAGGGCTCCCTGCAGGTCCTGGCACCTATCACAGCCTGCTGCTTTCCAGGTCATGCCAGCCACCTCAAAACCCCAGCAGGGTGAGCTGGCAGGGACACCTGTTCTTCTGGAGCTTGCCCTGTGAAAAAAGCAGTTTCCTGAGATCTTACCACCAAGGGTTAGCTGGGCTGGGGAAGGACATGGGCTGCTGCCTGATTCTTTGCACCTCTCCTTAAACACTGGACACCACTCTATGCAGGGCACAGTGTCTCTAACGGGATAATTCTCAGAAGAGAGCTACTTAGTCCTGCTCTCCCACTCCTGCCTCCTGCATGCACCTCACAACTTCCCTTTTTAAGGGCTTATCTCTAGCGAGCATCTGAGCATGGTTCATGCACTGTGTGCAAAAATGTGGGACCCTACATCATCCCAGCCTGTAACTGACTCAAAAATCATCACATCTCAAGTAGAAAGGGTAGGATTAAAGACAGAGCACACTGAAGGGAACGGATCAGTTCCCATTAGACATCTCATGTCAGCAAGCTTATGGCAACTGATCTGTTGCTTAGAAAAAGCTTAATGAGTAGATCTGGAATAAACATAGGTTTTCTAAGGCAGATTTTAGCTAAACATGCATATGGTTTGCTAATGCATCCATCCAAAATGGATGTGTATGAATGTAACTAGAGATTTAACTTTTTCTCATGCTGAGATGAAACCTCTCCTGCTCTAACTTGTACCCACTGTCCCTTGTAATAATCTCAATGTGGCTCCTTGCGATGAACAGGAATTCACTGCAACAACCTCTCCATGGACATGTTAGAGCTCCCATCACAGGAGTTTCACTGGACAGGGTGCTAGACTATGTCATTTAGGCTCCCCTTCCCATAAATGGCTGGATCAGATGGTCTTCTGATATTCCTTCCAATCTGGGCTGTTCTATGATTCTATGAAAGTTGAAAAAATGGTCTATACTTACAAATGTAATGGACTTTCCCAGAAATTTTACATCAGAAGCATGGAAGTTAGCTTCATTGTAAAGAAGAAACACATGGTGCTCTGCTCCACTCCTGTCATACATTGAACTGGGAGTTTCCCCTTTTCAATATCTAGTGGTGATCTGTGTGGATCTCTCCAGCCAAACCCCCACTCTTTCCTTTGCTTCAGCTACACAGGCTTTCTACTGGACTTTGCAGAATCAGCAAGCACTTCAATGATTGCTAGCATTTTATAAAATTAAGGGGTTAAAATTAGATCTCAACATTGCAAATATTGGAAGTCTCTCAAACCTAAACACTGTTGATACTATATGTCAGTGCCAATATGAAAATCAGAATTGAAAAAGTAGTATCACTTTCACTTTCTGAGAAAACACAGTGCTTCTAAGTAGTATGAGAAGTAAAACATATACGATTTTCTTTTTCCCTTAATTACTGGCTTTATATGAAGCAGACAGAGATTTTCATCTCTCAGGAAAAGCACTATATTGGAGAAACTGTCCTGTAACTTAGACACAATGTACTGGGGGGAGGACAGGAAAAGAAATGTCTTGGAGACACAAAACATGACCTGCTGGAGCAAATTCTGAAAGGGACATCTGTTAATTCCCCAATTGTTATGCAAGATACAACTGTACAGAACAATCACCACGGCAGGTGCCAGCCCAGAGGAAAGAGCACTGAAGGAAATTCAGGAAGGTGAGAGAAAAACAAGCAGTTGAGCTGCTGGACTTCCTCAGGCAGGGAGAAATGAGTGGGGCTCTGGCTGCCGTGGCATGCATATGAATCAGGAGAAGCTGCCTCCTGCTTCTAATCAGTTAATTACAGCTTTCCAATTAACCCAAAAACTTCTCATAGAGTGTCTTGTAATTTATTATTTTCATACAAAAGACAATTTGCCTGTGTTCTCTTTACATTCTAGTATCTCAAATACGGTTGAATAATTTACCTTTAAACTTAAATAAACTAATTTTTAAAAAATTGCTCCAAGGCTAAAAGGTAGACATGGAAAGTTTCGGTTCAAGTGGCAGATTTTGTTGATTGCTCTAAGAGCCAGAAGTGCTGCAAGAGCAACTGTACAAGTGCTTTGGTGTGGTGCCCTACATATCCCTTTCCAAGCTGACTGAGTTAAAACAGGTCAAGCCAGAGCCTGCCAATAACCTGAGAAGACAATCCCCTGAAAATTTTGTCAGGGCTGCTACACAAGATTTGAGATTCATTTCTGAGGGGAAAAGGCCAAGACCAAGAAAAACAGCCCATGACCTTCCAGCCTGCAGAAGTGTGAGAAAGGACCCTCCTCCTGGAGCAAACCCCAAGAGGACACTTCCTTCCAGGGAAGGAGGTAACAGTCTCTTCCTCCCCATCACTTCTGCCAGGCTCATTTATTCCAGGTTGTTTTCTGATTAGTGCCTTTAGGAACAGAGCATTGCAGTACTAGAAGGGGACCTGCCTCCCTGATCCCTGCTTTCCTCCATACTCCTCTCTCAGAGGGTCCCCCAGCCCAGGGATGCAGTGGAGGCAAGAGAGTTGTAGAGCGGTGTAACTGATGGGGCACTGCTTGAGTCCAAGACCATTCCTTCTGTCAGTGCCAGGTGTTGCACAGCAGTGACTGACACAATCTGTATCCTGGGGGCTGACCACTGATGTGCAGTGCCCACCCCACAAGTGGAAGGGTGGGGGAGAAGTCACTGAGAGGTGAATGAACACCCTTGCACATGGTGCTCATGAGGCCATATCTGCACTTCTGCATGCAAGTTTGAGCTCACCAATCCACAGAGAGTGACAAACTGAAGTGAGCCCAGCTGAGGGCAACCATGCTTGTTTAGCCTGGAGATGAGGTGGGCTTGTGTAGCCTGGAGACAAGGTAATGGGAGAGGATCTAATTAATGTCTCCTACTTGCCCATGGGAGGGTTTAAAAGATAGAGCAAAACAAAATTTCTTTGCCAAGAGACTGGGTAAGCCAAGCTGTGCAATCTATTCTTGGAGCCTTATAAATATCAGCATGAAGTGGCTCTGAGATCATCCTGAACCCTGCCCAGGTTTGGGCAGGAGGCTGGTCTAGCTGACCTGTTGCAGTTCTTTCCACGGCAACTTTTTTCCCCTGACTCTGTAAAAGAAACACCTCAAAGCACAGATTGGAGATGTGCTGTGCTGACGGACACGGTGATGCTGTGTTTACACAGATGACCAACCTATGGGACTGTCTCAAGAGGGAAGGGGGAAGCTGGCAGGGATGAAACAACATGCCCAAGAGCCTCAGCAGCTCAGGTGCCCCACACATCCATCCCTGTGGCTGGGACAGCAGGAGCTGTCCTGGATTACAAATACTCCACAGCTGCTACTGTTCTGTCTCCTACTTCAACAAGGGCCACTGTAAGTTAACTACACGATAAGGAAGTACAAAGGTCTGCCCTGCAACTTCCATGGTCCTTCAGCATTTTCACATGGGACTACAGCCACCAGCAGCAGCCCTGATCATTTCTCTTCGTAAGAGATAACAACGAGCTGAAATGTCTTTGTTGTCAATTAACGTAGAGTTTTAATGGAGTAAAACATACTTAACTTGATTAAAAATAACAATGCATTGCATGAGCCTTTCATCTTTATTTACAGTTACACGTATTTGCCTGAGCACATCCTCTGAGGCACAGAAGAGGCCCCACTCTCATTCTTTAATTTGTAACTACAAAGTCTAGTAGCACTTAATGCAGCAAAATCCCTATGTAAAATGTAGCTACAGCTAAACAAACCAACATGAACAAATACAGGATATAGCCTTCATTTCTGTGCATTTGAAAGCCTCTGCTTCGAGAATGATTAAGTCCTTCACTTTTGTATGCCATTAGAGAAATATAGTTTCTTTCAATGAAAGGAAAATAGCTGTGGTTTATAATTTTTCTAAGGGTTTGGTAGCTTTTAACAGTTTTTTGTTTCAGTTTTTTTGTTGTTGTTTTTTTGTTTGGTTTTTTTTTTCTTTTCCTTCGTGGGTTTTTTGTGGTTTTGTTTGGTTGGTTTTTTGTTTGGTTGTTTGTTTTTAAAGTAGTCCTTGAAGTCTTTTATCTCCCAACAAGTACTGAAGTTGCAGACTATTCCAGCAGACTGGTCTTGAGTTTCTGGGTCCCTGCCACCACCAGGATGGAGACTGAGTAGCACTAAAACTAATGCTTTATGCATGAATCCCCTGTTCACTGTGGGCCAGATTGTGCCATCAATTTTTAACCAATTCTCCACTGGTAGCATAGAAGATCTCTGCTTAAAAATTGATGGCTTTATCTAGCATTCTGTTGCTAATTATATATTACAAAGACTACTATAACCTAATCAGATTCTATTTTTAAAATAAAAAGAAAATATGAGGTACCTCCTCTCCTGATACATACACTGCAGATCATTTCCCTCTCATTAGAACATGTTGGCTTGTTAGGGAAAACAAACACATTTCTGGAAGCGGAAGAAGAATGTTGAACAGCAGGCCACCTTTCCTCCAAATCACTAGAGCACCATTTTAGATGGATTGGTTGGATATTACCAGGCAACCAGCAACAGGACAAGAGAACACTGTCTTAAGCTGCGCCAGGGGATGTTTAGGTTGGACATTTAGGAAGAAATTCTTCACAGAAAGGGTGACTGGACATTGGAATGGGCTTCCCAGGGAGGCTGTGGAGTCACCATCCCTGGAGGTGTTTAAGGAGAGACTGGATGTGGCAATCAGTGCTATGGTCTGGTTGACAAGGTGGTGTTTGGTCACAGGTTGGACTCAATAATCTCAGAGATCTTTTCCAACCTAGTTGATTTTGTGATCTGTGATATAAGAATTTCTGGTTCAAGTTATTAAACAATTATTAAATTAAGTCATAAAGATATTTCCAATTTAGGAAAATTCTTAAAACATATTGAAGAAGGTTTTAATATCACATCAACATCGAAATACTATCAGAAAAAAAAAAAAACTTATGTTGCGTCATTTGGCAGATATCAAAAAAGTTCTGGGACACGCCAGTTATTTCTCATAGGTAGAAGTGAAACAGAACACTTTTTACTGACTTGATATCCCTGACTTAGAACTGTTAAATTTCAGAGTCTGACCTATATTAACTTTATCCAGATAATAAGGTTATCTCAGCTTATCTTACACTACACTGAGGCAAAGTCTGCAGTCTAAAACAAATTTAAGCTTTACAGTACAGTGGAATCAATACTAGCACTCTAATATCAACTGTATCAGAACTTTGTCCACTGTGACAGTTTTACTTCATGTCATGAAATACAGGAAACTGTGAATGATGAATCAGAAAGCCTTGCTGAATTCCCAACAGACTGCAGCAATACAATACCACAGACCTTCACTACACACCTTGATTATCTAAAATACTAATTCAAATGGTTTGCTCTCCATCTGTATTGCAACTGATCTATGTTTAAAATGTCTTCATAGATAGGGTTTATGTATATACCCACTTGTTGTAAAAGGGAAAACTAATCCGTACTTAAAAAAAATTTAAAACTTAGAAAAAAAAACAACCTTAAAAAGTTGTAACTGGTATTAAATAAGAAAACCCCACTATCTTTCCCTTTCTCTTTTTAAAATCTTTATGAAAATAAATAGGCCACTTTTTACTGAGAAACGCTCCAGGGCTAAATAATGTTCTTTTCTTCACTCACAAGTTGTTATAATCACATTAACCACAAAGCAACAGCTACAAGAACATAATTAAAACCATAGTTTTAAAAGATGAAAGAGATCATATACTCCTCTCATAGACTCAGCTATCCTTTAAGAAAGCAAAAACTACTGCAGAGAACAGGGAGAGCAGTGAGGTTCCATAACATGTGAGAAAACTAATTGAGGAGTGAAGCTGCTGAGTTTAAAGAAAAAGATAAATGTGCTTGTCTCTCTTCCTTCCCCATGCACCCAACATAATAAGGATTCAAAGCTATATATCAATTAACAAATCAATGAAATTCCTCCTGCTGCAATTTCTTTATAAATTCAGATAGGATTAAGCAAGCACAGAGACCTCAAGGCAATAGACCACATTTAATCATGAAGTTTCCTCTGCTGTCAAAAGAGCTGCTAACCATTTCACTTCCACTAAATATATTGTAACATGCATGTATACCCACATATAGTGCAATACTTTTGCCATTAAACATGTTTACATCTTTTGAAGATTTACACATGTTGTTCAATCTTCATTGTCAATTATGGGCTATAAACAGAAAGCCCAGACTGTCTAGCTAGAAGTTAGCTGGGAATTAGACATAAATAATTATACAGGTGGTGTATGTTGGGAGGGAAAACACACAGAGCTTTCTTCACTTTAGCAAATGAGTTTTCTGCTGTTCTTAACTACAGAATATTTTCATCCATTAACATGGCATTACCAGAAAAAAGAAATTATGATCAGCCTCTACAGAATTAGGCTGGCAGTATGCAGTCAGTAACCACAGCGAGTTTAGGAACATGTAATTCTGAGCTGAACACAGTCCCCCAAACCTATTAATCATCAAGATCCATTAGTTAGCTTACTACTCAAATGAGCAACATCTGAAGGGAAAAAGGAGAGAGAGAACAGCATCAAATACTCACCACTCAGCACACAGTCCAGCATTTCTGCTACAGTGTTCTCCTGAAGGTTGCTGAGTGTCAGCTCTTGGAGAAAAGAAATCTGACTTGCCTTTGTCACTAGGAGCTGTAATTTGCCTTGCAGGCATCCACACAGTAGCTTTAGACTAACACACCACAGCTTTGAACATACAGCTCGAGACAAAGGCTACACTAATGCAAAACTGTTAGCTGGGCGGGTGGAAGGGGGAAGGGCTGAGGTTTTTTTCTTGTCACTTTTTAAGTTTCTTACCTTTCTCTTGCAGCAAACAGGAATTAAATGCCAAGCACGTCATACAGAACACCCAAGTCAAGGCTCTGACGGGTCCCCGTCTCGGTTAGTGTGTATCTAGGCATCAGATGATGCTAGCGCACTTGATGCAGCCGCGTACTCGTACTTCAACGACGGGGGCCAAATACCCCTGAGAACAGCAGCTCATTCATTTTGCATCGAACTGAAGCACATCATGTCAGCTCCCACTCTCCCCACGGACCGTGCATGCTTGTGTTTGCCGGCTCCAGCTGTGAGCGAGTGGGTGCTTCTCCCTGGAAGGCCCGCTCCGTCAGGGGTGTGTCTTTTGGTCCCTTCCCATCCCTTCTACCATTTGCGCGCTCCCTGCGCTCTGACCCGCGGAAGAGCTGTCTCTCCTCCCCCGTTAACGCATCTTCACTGCTATGCATTGTGTTTCTAGCCAGAAAACTTCAAAGATTAATCTTTTGTGACAGAAGTAATCTTTTGGGGAAAGCTGAAGTGCACAGGGAGCCTGCCCCTCTCAATTTTCCAAAACCTCTGCAAGCATTCACAACATAGCTCTGTACTGAATGTAACAGAGAAAGAAAGTCTCCTTTAAAAGGCAACAAAGATTTACAGCTAAATCCAAAAATTCAGACACAAGTAACAACTGCATTTACTTCAACAAAATTACATCTGCTTATGCTAGAAGTGAGATTTATCCTTGAGCTGTAAAAACAAAAATACTAAATAATTTTGATTTTCCAGAGCTGGCACATGCAGAAAGAGTAAATCCAATTCAGAGGTGTTGCTTGCACTAAAGGTTATGGTAAACACAATGGTCCTGGAGCTCTAGTTTTTATCTGGCAAAACTCCCCATCAAATGTGCTCAATCAGCAACAAAGAGCTGCTTCTGGCAGGGACTGCACTTAAAATGTGTCAGGGCTTAAACCCCATTCCAGATTATTCAGCTTTCACAGCTACCTGCAGCATTGCACATGACTCCTCGTGAATGCAGGGGGAAGACTGGGGGAAGGCAAACTGTGACCAAGGAACAACCCCAAGTTTGCAAGGAACATGGGTCACCACTCTGCAAGTCACTCTTCTCCATCCAAGGGAAGTTCTCTTTCAAATGTGCCAGCAGAGCTGTCTGTGGGATCACACCTCACCTCTCCAAGGAAAATGAGCCAACATGAAAATGCCCACCAACAAGTCTCTTTAAATTATCTGAGCCCAATCTGAGTGAAAGTGCAGCAAGGAACATGACCATGGATATTTCCACCAGCAGAGTTGAGAGGGTGAAAAGCAGTTAAGGACAATTTTCTGGCAGTCACTTCTTTCAGCCACACAGATGCATAAGGAGCAGGATGTTTTTTTCACCACCTAAATATACCCTGAGAGTCTAGTAAGCCTGCCTTCCTTCCCTCCAGCTTATCATCAACAAGGTTTGGCAGGACCAGTTATGCTCAAGCAACAACCTGTGTCATCCCAAAAAGCTTTCCACTGATTTCCAGGGAGTAACAGGAGGGAATTTAATAAACAAATCTGTTGATGCTGCCTAAGATAAAACAGCTCCAGCTCCTCCTTGGATGTGCTGAATGCCCACTGCTGAGAAGAATTCAAAGCCATGTAATAATTTTTGCATTGTCCAAGTAACTTCTCAAAAGTCTTGACACAAACGTAGAATTCACTTGTGGGGACAGAAAGGGCCATTTTACAGACAAAAAAGTGGCACCTAGAACTGGTTAATGTGGTTAAATATAAACACATTACATTTATAATCTAGGTTCCAATATGCATTCAATGTAACTTCTTCACATTTGAAAATGGGGACACAATTCATTTGATAACTATTAACTATTACAACAACCCTCTTCATTGCTGTTGTCCTCTTTTAGTCTTGGTAACTAGAATACAAGAGGATATGGTAGCCTTCCAGCTTGCCAAACAACAGCACTCATGAGAACAATGTCAGACTTCTACTTGAAAGGCTTCTAAGGAGAGAAGCCAGATTTTGCCATTTTAATATGCTGGAACAGTTTGTGGGAGAGAACTGCTCTTCTCTGATCCTCCTTCAGTACAAAGAGAGGAAAAGAGATTCAGCAAAACTTTATAAACCTGTAAAAACAGTATAATTAAAACTAAAACCCAGTTTTCAAGTTATTAGTTGGCTTTTCAAAAAGTGAACTGGGGTTAAATTCTAATCCTGTGTTGGTTTTAATATTTTGTTGGATGCCACACTTACTGCCTATGTACCTGTCAGTAATGACATGGCTACATACAAACATGTTTCAAGGAATAACTTTCTCTGTTTTCAGCATTTCATCTTCCCTTGCCCCCCATCCTCTGTTCCTCCAAGTTTGTTGTTTCTAGTTGCTATGTATGGAAAGGGCAACAGATTCACCTCTGCCAGCAGATAAAGGAAAACCTCCCAGGGCTTGACCAGCAGGCAGTTTCTGAAAATGAGAAACAATCTAGGCCAAATGTCCTCTCATTTGTGCACAAACAATTTGATAGTAACTACAACTCTGTCATTTAGCTTTACCAATTCTCAGTCACACCCAAAAATGTAAATCCAAACATGAATTAAAACTTTTAAGTATAGGCATCGTGGTAATGGTGGTGGCATCCAATTTCCAATTTCTTCCAGTTTACTTGGCTAAATATCTTTATTCTGAAAATGAAAGGTGAAACTCACACAGAAGTCTTCTTTCATGAACTGTGTTGTAAAGAATAATCATCAATAAGCTTTGAGACCAGTCCTGGAAGTCACAGAACTCCCCACTGGCTGCCAAGTTTGGCTGACAAGCTCTCCCTAGCAACAACTGCTACCAAAAACACAGTGAAAAACATTCCAGGGCAAACACCACTCTGAGTCCCATTTCCCACTGCCAGCCAGGCGCTGTGAACTTACAGCCAAATCCCTTGGCAGAAAGGATCTTTGTACTGCAATTTACCTGCAGGCTGCAAAAGAAATAAGCTTACAGCAAGTAATTGGTCAAACTTACACTGACGAAAACATCACAAGCAGCCAGCCCTGGCAAGGTGAAAACTGTCCACAAGAGCTCTCAGCCCATGAAGAGCTGACAAATGCAATCCCTGTACTGCCAAAGTGCCAAATCAAGGCAGAAGGGGTGTTTTGGGGCAGGCCTGGTGTATAATTAACACCTGTGTTCTTCTAGGCTCTCCCAGCTATCACGTGCTGCCCTTTCACCAGTCTACAGCTGGGTTCTATTTCCCAAGCTGCTGTGTTCCTCACTGGGGATGAGGTTCAGCCAAGCTCATAAATGAGGGAATGAGTATTTAACACTGTAAAGAATCCGGGCAGATCTCCATGCACTTGGTAGCAATGACAAGCCTGATTCTCTGATTAAACTGCCAGTGAGTAGTAAGGTTCACTGTAGTAATGAAATCAGCTTATCCTCAAGACACAGGCGTGGGATCATGTTCTCCCCAAACTGATAAAATATTCTCATTGCATGGCCAGAATCTGTATCTCAGAGTGAAATACCAAGTATCCGATCACACATGTAACACTATCAGAGCTATAAATGGGCTGAAGGAACAAAACCACTATCAGCATCTGAGATCCTCATACTCACCCTGAGCATGTGCAAGGACTAGATACAAGGGTTTCACATACACAAAAGTTTGAGGGAAAAAGAAAATGAATTTATGAGTATGAAACTTGGATTCAGGTTGCAGTTGGTTTCAGTTTGAGCTAAGGGAAAATGATATTATAGCAACATATTCACGTTGTGAGGCCAAGAGTGTATTTTAGTCAGCCCTAGCAGCTGCACTCACACTGCTGGCTCACAACTGTACCCGTGCAGTCCTACACTTGAGGCAGGAGCAGGTTTGTATCCCAGCTCACACCACTGCAGCACCCAAATGTTCTACTTCTGTCCTACAGGAAGAGAAACAAATGCTTCCTGAACTAGCCCTGCCTTTTGCTATTCTGAAGCATCCGTCCTATCCCTGACACAAAACATTTTGACATTTCCAGGAAACAAAAAATTAGTCCTTTTTGCAAAACTCAGAGCACAGCAATATTATTTAGTCTTTAACAACCTAGGAGCTTAAAACCTCCCCTCATTGTAATCGTCGACTTCCATCACAAATAATCAAGCAGTAACAGCAGTGCCAATCTTCTAATTTATCTGAAATTTCCTATTATTTTTGAAAAGAGATAAGGTGAGAGGCAAGTGAGGAAACATTTCAGAAGTTTTAAATCTTAAATTCAGACAGGTATGAGAATCTCCATACCCATCACAAAATGAGTTTCCAAAATCCATGGATGGATGAAGAAAATTTGAAATACTACCTTGAATCCTAAAGACTCCAAAGTGACAAAATTAATATAGCATTTATGAATGCCTGTGTTGGCAATACTCCAGAGGAGCTTTGTTTGTTCTTTTTACATCAAGGCCCTTGAAGCCATGTCTGAACTTCATAAATGAACAGAGGGCAAGAACAATTGCTCAGTTTGCTCTGTCTAACTCATCTCATTATGCTCCTGATGGTGGCTGAGTAAGAGCAGAGATGAAAAGCTATTTCCCTAAATAAATACACACAAGCATCCTCCAAATAGGAAAAAAAAAAAAAAAAAAAAAAAAAAAAAAAGGAATCTTCCGTAGTCATTTATTTTCTTGTGGGTGTGGGTACTATCAATCTTAAACATGTATTTCCCATTGTTGGAGATACACATATGAAGTTTTTTTAGGTTCTTCAGACACTGCAAAAAAAGGAACAGGCAGAAAATAAACTTCTTAATCAATGAAGAAAGACTGATGAAACACAACTATAAAGCAAATGCAGTTCAATACACCCTTAGCAAACTGAGCTACACCTGTGATAGCTTGCCGAAGGAAGGACCTTCACTGCTCTGAGATTGTCTGCCATAAGGACCCAGGTGGGCCCTTCCTATTTGAGCTACTGAAAAATAATTCTGTAGGTAATCTACAGTACCTCTTTCTGCATTTTGTTGACAAATACAGCATCATTACAAACACTGCTGTGTCAGTATGAGGCATTCCAGGACACAGGCAGGCTGACTTTCTCAGGGTCTTGTCCGAAGTGGAAGAACTCACTTCATTGATGTTAAACATAGGATCAGGAGAATACTAGGTCAAGTATTGAAGATGGCCACCTTGCAGATCTGTAACGCTTTCATACTCCTATAAAATCCATAGTAGGCTCCTTACTTTTCATCCTGCTATTTTGTTCTTGTATGAGAACCTTAGTCTTGCTGAAGAAATAACATTTACACCATCCTGATTCCCCTAGAGATACTACATTGGTTTTGCTGAGCAGTATTCAGGTCTTGGAGGTACACCTCTGTAAGTCATGGACTAACTCAACTCATGGTGAAGCTAATAAAAAACTTCACATCAATTATAAGAGGAATTTGGTCCAACTCAGGGGGCACAAGTGTATATCCAGCCAACTTTGAAATTAATCAAGGTGGGGAGAGGGGAACTTCAAGCAATAAAATATTGAAATTTTAGAGATAATTGAGTTCTATGTTTAATGCATTAATTCATATTACAAATTGAAATATTTTTCATGGGATTAAGATGAATAGCACTTGTGTGAAGATGACCATCATCAGAGGAGATAAAATACACACAGTTTTTTCAATGTCACTAAGCACAAATTTCTTTTAAAAAAAAGACAGATGCTAACGTAATGATTTCTAAATACAAAACCAAGTCAGTGAGTAAATAAATCCCTAAACACTTGAATTATCTGTTGACAAAAATATTTTCATTTGCTCAAATTAGTGTTTAAATTTCTGCTAATCAATCTGCACATATCCAAAAGGCCTCAGCAGGCAATCTACCTCCATTGTCAGAGGCCAAATTGTGCTGAATACCACTGACAAAGGCCATTTTCCCTGGTGAAGCCAGTGTTAGGAAAGAAGCCAACATACTATTCTCAGAATTAAAATACTGACATGAAAATGCTTTCTAAATACATGGAATGGATAAGACAGTATATGCTATGATTTACATAAAAATTCACTTCATATAAATGTTTGAATTGCAATCACCTAGCAGCAAATGTGAAAAGGCATGCAGACATAGATGTGACACTTAGATAATTGAAATGGTAAATGGATGGCAAGGGAATCCTCTTATATTTTAGAGGCACATTTCACGTTATTATTATACAAGTGCAGGTAGTCGAGTTTGTGACTGTGCATAGAGAGAGAGAGACAGGACAAAGTCTGTGTCTTGTTTTACTATTGCATATAGCAAATGCCAGAAGACATTCAGTGCCCTACAAAGATGAAGACATATCACAAATCCTCTTGATATCAGGAAAACACTCATGCAAACATCAAAAGTGTTTTTAGGTAGGTGGATATAAATATTTACACAATAAAGGCATATATAGAAACATCCTACCCTCTCTCTAACCCACCAGTATAATACTGGCATGAGCTATTTGGACGGGAAGAAGAGCTACACAGGTCACTTTCTGTCTGAACTTCTGCTTTTTAATTTGCTACTTTAGAAAGTTGTGAATGTCTTATGTTTTATTAACTAGGATAACAGTGAGGTAATTGAATTAAATGCTTTCTACTGCACAAAATACATTTTTCCTCTCAATGACTTTTTCAGAAACTATTTGCGTAGTTACAAATTTTATGAAGTCAAAGTTTTGTCCACCTCAGTACCAACTGAACAGATTCAATATACATTAGACTAACAAAGTGAAATCACTAGTGGACTAATTTGGTTTTCTCTCATCTGCTACAGAGACCTTAGACTAGAAAAGGTCTTGAGATGAGAACGAAAGAATACAATAAAGTTGCTATTGAATTTTTTTGTTTTGTTTCATTTTTAAGAAAAGTGTTATTTAATTATTTGACAACCATTTATACCATAGGTGGCTCCCTCTGTACACAGTCCCTATGTTGATACAGCCTCAGAGATGTGTAATTAAGAGCAACTTCAGCACTGCTGAAGATAAAGGGAGTGAATGAAAGGCAGGTACCTTCAATTGACTCCAACTGGTTTGGGAAGGAAGATGCTATTTTTTGCTTGCACAGCCTCCTTGGAGAGGAATCAACAGAAGATGTATGCACCCAAGTCACGACCACACAAAGTAAATAAGGTAAGTTTAAACCATCTTTGACTGCAAGGTAAGATCAAAGCTTCTAACTGGGTGTTGAAATCTAGGAGGGTTGTAGAGAGTCTGGGAGTAAGATGGATGTTTTCTGTTGACAGCTACAGAGCTGGGCAGCAGCTGCTTTTAGCTTCACTTGCATCACTGTTTTGCCATGGGGTTGAAGCAGCAGTTAATTACAGAAATCCAGTCTGGACACAGCATCTGCTTGATTAACATGCAGTGAAAAGAATAGAGTAGTAGAATCAGATTTCCACCCCAAACTGGCAGTCAGTAGCTCTCCTGAGCCACAGACAGCTGTTCTCGAGGGACCTCTGTGATAGCCACTTAAATTCACAGATTACTCTAGCTGTATCCTAAAGTGTTTGAGTTTAATAGCTCAAATAACAGGGAATATGTGGAGATTTTCTAGCACAGATTTGTATAAAGGCTTTAAGCCTTGAGGGACTCAGTCAATATGCCATCTTATTAATTGAGACAACCTGACTATATTGCAATGGTTATTCGTAGTCCAAGTCTAGACATATCATTTGTCTTAACCGAAACTTTTACCGTTGAATAATTTCAAGTGCTATTTTAAAAGGTTCAGGTTGGAGATCAGGAGGAATTTCTTGCCAGAAGGGGTGACTAGCCATTGGAATGGACTGTTCTGGGAGTTGGTGGGGTCACCATCCCTGGAGGTGGACGAAAGACTGGAGGTCCAGAAAGACTGGATGTGGCACTTGGTACCACAGTCTAGTTGACAGGATGGTGACTGCTCTAAGGTTGGACTCAATGATCTCAGAGATCTTTCCAACCTAACTGATTCTGTTTCTATGTAATAATTTTTCATCTCATTAGTGACATTACTCATTGGTGCAAAACTACAGGTGTTGCAAATTATATAATATCTCTATTTCAATGCATATTCAGTCTACCGTGTCTTTCATGTTAAATCTTGAAGCTAAAAAAACCAGTTTAATGAATCAAAGTATGAATGCACACATGCAGCTTTTTGCACCCACTTGACCATATTTGCTTCAAAACACATTAATTCTGTAAGTTTGACTGGATTCCCCCTTTCACAGCTG
The DNA here is from genome assembly GCA_013390045.1 of Picathartes gymnocephalus. Lineage (NCBI taxonomy): Eukaryota > Metazoa > Chordata > Aves > Passeriformes > Picathartidae > Picathartes > Picathartes gymnocephalus. The sequence continues at coordinate 272,679 of WEKY01015188.1, forward strand.
TATTGTTTAATTACTCCGTCCTAGAACACACTGCACTTCCAAACAATAATGCCAGAACTTATGAATATAAATGGGAAGTTTTGCATAAATAACAACCTAAACTATTTCTTAGTGAGAAGGGAAAATGCTACCAAAACACACAGAAAAGGATCTTCAAATGCAGCCAGCTTAGGGAAGAAGAAAAAGCAAAAGATAGCTGTAAAAACCCAGCTAAGAAGAGAGGCCAGAAAAGCCAGGAAAATCCTTTTCCTCCAGTGTAATCCTTCACCTATGCCCTATTTATGTGATTCCTTACAGGATGTTTTGTCCTTATTCCAAGGTTACAGGGACCGAAGGGAATAGGCAATATTGATTAATGGTGTTTCAGAGATTGAAGAGCTCAGCTGAAATTACACATTCTTTGAGAGGTGTTATCTTTTCAGAAGAGCAGGTGCAAACACCATTTCAGTTTTAATTTATTTTGTTTTCTGCTTTTCTTGACCATGTGGCTAATGCAGAAGAGAAAGTTTATTATTCATTATATTTTGCAGTTTGATAAGCTGCTCTCATAGAATTGAAGAAAGAGCACATTCAATCATCACCTCAAAGGGAAGGCAATCCAAAAAACCTTAAACACCTCCCTGAATGAGGCAGCTAGAAGCCACAATGCATCACTGAAGCCTGTTCTGTTGCTTGTACACAAAATATTTTCCAAAAAGATGAATGATAAATTACAGACAAAAAGGGATATCCCAAACACACTAAAATGGTATTTATTGTCTTTGTTTTAGCTTTTATTTGTCTAATCAAGGTCAGATATCTCTCCTAAAGTCTCATGGCCACATGATAGACATGTACTAGAGCTCAAGCCAAGTAATATTTTTAAGTACAGTCTCAGCTAGCAAATACAGAGAGACATCAGACAGGAAGTCAACTTGCACCACAGCTTCCACTCTCCCTGCTCACCCCTTTTCTGTCCTCTAACAAAGCAGTTTTCAGTCAGACATGTCCCTACCACTCTTAGTTGGACACACACTCAGAACTAAAAAGAAAATATTTAACCTGCTGTAGCACTGTTGCTCAATTGAAATTTTCCACTTCTAGGTGTCTAGAGAAAGGTTCCTAAATCTGAATTTAGACACTTGATTTTCAAACTCACTGAATGTGCAGAGATCCTACTGAAGTCAGTGGACAGCACAGGCGTTAAACACCTCTGAAACCCGGACATTTTTGTTAACTGTGGAAAAAGCAACGCAGTATGCTATTTTTAATTCCCTATATTCTGAGGAATTTGAGCCATAACTTTACATTATTTCTTCCTCATTTTCCAAAGATTTGTCTCATTTTTCTCACTTATACCACCCCAACAGTTTTCTCTTATCCTAACAGCCCCTGAGACAACAGAGCTCAGATAATTTGTATTGTTATTAGGACTTTCTTCTTGCTCAGCCTTAAAGAATTACGTCCATCTGACCCGGGACACCAATTCATTAGTTGTTTGCTCTCCCTTTCTGAGGCAGCTTGAGCCTTATCTTTGGTGCATCCACTGTTCCACTTTCTTCAAGGCTCTCTCTGCCTTTCTCCCCTTTTTGAATCCCAGCTTCATTTTATTCCTATATCTAGGCAGCAGAAAATCGGTAGCAGTTCAGAGAAGCAAAGCAATGGACATCCACACAGATTAAGGGATCCCCACCATCCCCACCTGATAAAATGGGCATTATTAGGGCAGAGGAAGGAGCACAATACATTCACATCATCCAGTCAGAGTGTCTGTGGTCAGAAAACCTTAACATCAGAGAATGTGCCACTCCCATCACTTAAGGACCAAAAGCAACCAGGCTCCCTCCTCTGCCTGTCAGGAAAACGCACAAACTATACATTGAAAACAAACCTGCTCTTTGTGGTGACAAAGCTCATGGATGAATCGACACCTGCTATGTGTTATGTCCAACATGCCAGGTGCCTACCCCACACAGTGCCATATTCAGTCCCATCAAAGATGCCTCCTGAACTCAACAGCAGCCCTCCTTGCCAGCCAACCACAGAATATTTCAGCTGGTTATACTGCTGTTGTATGAAGTCACCAGGAGAGATAGTTTCATTCATTAAACTGTGATCTTTCAGGCAATTAAAGTGCTGTAGCTTTTTTAAAACTTGAGATGGGCTTTGGACTGGTGGAAGAGCAATGAAGATAAAGGAGGATTCAGGGAAATGTGCTAACAGAATCTTGTTTACAACACTGATGGGCCATTGCCTTTTCTCTCTTCCTTGTTAGTGAGCTGCTCAGAAAGCAAAGGGCATGCACCAGCAGTCCAGGAGGAGAGACAAAACCCAACCTGAGGAATGATTAACGTACAGTCATGCAGCTTGCAAGCGAAAAGAGCAGCCCTTTTACAGCCTCAGTAGGCTGAGGCTGTAAACATGCTTTTAACAACGAGGGTAAAAACATGGCATGTATGGCTTGTTAAGAAGCAAACACAGCACTGACAATTATTCACTGATACACCTGTGACACCTCCATGTGACAATGACCTTACTGCTCGTGAAATCAAACTATTTTTGCAACTGCAAGGACTGTTCTTATTTACAAATAATGCTAAATGAATCATCATTAATCTTTTCAGTACAGCAGGAGAGAAAGACTGTACAAAGGATAGTGTTTTTGTCTTTTAAAAATCACAAGGTATCACCTAAGAAATCAAGTCTGCCATAGGGCTGCACATATACAGTACATTTATTTTCGTTTAATGCCCATATAAATGTATCAAACATAGGAGCTCAGTGTACACATACGCACATGCCCACCAATTTTTAGGAATCTGCTTTTGTTCAGGATTTTATGAAGGCACTCCAGCCCTCCTAAAATCAAACATATTTTAGCAACTGTTTAGCGAAAACAAGGGATGAAACACAAAATCACCACACCACCCAAGTTAAACAAATGAGGAAGCCTTTGCTTACCCCAGGATTGTTAAATAAGAAACTCCAAAGGTCACGATAATAGTGTAACCTACAGAGAGAGTGATTACAGTCTCCTGGAAGACACTTCTGCCTGAGGTGAGTTAGCAGCCACATCCTCAGATTAAACTTTCATCAGCAGATCTCTGTATTTCATCAATCTTTCATTATGGCAGAGCTTAGAAAATCATCTGCTCATGAGTCATTAGAAAATCCCTTCATCTTCCAAACCAGAAACTACCCAAATAAATTAGTACAAGCAAAAGAGTTAAAAGGAGGGCCTGCAGACCATTCTGGGGTTCAAATAGATAAAAATACAGGGAAATATACATTTCTACAGTATTTTAAAATTGAAATACTACCTTTCACAAAAAATCCCAGATGTTTTATTATACAGGTTCTTGGACTAGAAGATAGAGCTAATTAACAAAATTTATGTGCAACAACTGGGAGAATTTCCCACCAGAAACTGGGATTTCATCAACTTCATGAACACTTAATCCACCTAAGCAGCAATGTGATCCCCTCACTTTTTTTCTGGTGATGGCAAATTCATAATCAGGGAAAGTTGCTTTTGCAGTCAGTGAATGGCTTTGGTATTTCTCACCTCAGTAGCAACAGGTGATTTTACCAGGATGAACCCAAGGACTGTGTGCTAATGTACACGTGAAAAGAGCTGCAGTGCAGTTTCCAGCTCAACAATATGGTTTTCTCAGCTTGTGCTCTCCTGTCACCAAATGCTTTTTTCTTGTGTGTTAGTGCTTCTTCAGCAAATGCTACACGTTTTATGCTACCCCTCAAACTACGTTTCCAACACTGAACATCGCTACGTCCAAAACAGACTGTACATCTGATTATGCAGTCAAATGTTTGTTCTTTCTGCTTGTTGTCTTGATCTTCTGTTATTTAACATCACATTCAGTCTGAGTTTACTTACAAGTAATGGCTACACTGCTTTTCCTACAATCTTATTTTTTAAAATGTGTCAATAAAACATTAAAAAAATTAAATTTCAGAAAGAGTGGGCTTCAGTCCTGAAAGTCATTCTGGACACAAAATTTCTGTAAGAACCTATCAAAACTCTTACATATGGCTATGACTAGGAAAGTTCTGAAATAAATTTTTTTATGATGAAAAAGACCCAAATTCCAATAAAAGTGGCTAAGAACATTTGTGTGTCAGCAAATGAAATATTAAAGCTGGTTTTGACTTTGTGTTTAAAACCTAAACACAATATATATTAAATTTTAATAAACTATTTCTTGCAGCAACCAGTCAAGAAAAATCATGCTCTCTAGAAACAAAAAAAAGTTCACTTTGAACACAGAAAGGCCCACTCCCACTACTGACAGTAGAAACATGAGAAAAAATTACTTTCTTCTGCCGGTTTCTCTGTATTGTCAATGTCATGTCTAAAACGTCCTTTAAGGAAAACAGTTGAGAAAGCAGCTACCTTTTATGACCAAAAGGAAGAACTGGGTCTGAGGGGTTCTTGTTGCTTGTATTTTTAAAATTGGACGTGTACTTCTCCCACATATTCCATAACTGAACATTTTTTCTTAATAGAGACATGAGTTTCTGCAGAAGTCTTAGCAGAACTGGAATTCATCTCTGGCCCTCATATGTGGCACAAAAAAGGGCAGGAGTGGGATCAGAGATTTCCTATGTCTTGCACATAGCTTTGGGTAAATGTTGTGGCATACCATGGCAGGTCAGAGCAGACAGAATGAACTGTGCACAGTCTTTCCCAACAACTCCTGCCCTATTGACAGGGCTTATATTCATTCAGGAGAGTCTGCTATTGCCTCCCACCCTCAGATACCTTTCACCAAAAGCATACAATGTTATTGGTGCCACATGATTATAAAAGGTACATTTCTCTTAAATGTTTGCTAAAAAACATCCATGACCAGTTCTGTCTCCAGGAAAAGCAGGTACCCAGCCTCTAGAAATATGATCCATTATATTATTTTATAAAGAACGTAATGGAATGATTTTATTTTACAAAGATATGTGAGTATTTGGGAAAAGAACTGTAAATGCTTTAAAAAAATTAATGAAAATCAAAGCTGACATTCTTTACTGTGTAAAGCTGCATCACATTTAGGTGCCCCTTAAAACGCTCTATTTTCTGACCAAAGGAAGATACTAGAAGAACTGACTTGAAGGGAAATGTGTAATGCACCCATTTTCTAATGCAAACAAAGAACTCTAATGGTTTATTCATCAGGAGTTAAAACCTTTTTACTTCCCAGCATTTCAAACTGGATTTGCCCCTTTTAAATCTCTCAAAAATCTGTACCAATGGAAGTGAAAAACAGTTAACACACGCCAAATCAACCATCAGTCATCCATAAGAGTAAAAAACTAGAAATCTTTATAGTCACCTTTCCTTTTGGAAATTTAGCCATTGATAAACAGTAACTTTGAGGCAGATAAAACAAGTTTCAGAAAATCTTTTACTGGGAAAGATTTTTCAAGTTTGAAATTACATTTCCTATCAAAAGTTAGAGACAAAAAACCCCAAACCCCTACTATTGCAAGTATTTTGACAATTACAGAATCACAGAATGGCTTGGGTTGGGAGGGACCTCAAAGTTCCAACTTCCCTGCCATAGGCAGGGACACCTTTCCCTAGACCAGGTTGCTCAGAGCTCCACCCAACCTGGCCTTGAACACCTTCAGAGATGGGGCATCCACAGCTTCTCTGGGCAACCTGTTCCAGTGCCTCACCACCCTCACAGTAAAGAATTTCTTCCTGAGATGTAATCTAAACCTACTCGTTTTCAGTTTGAAACCATTCTCCCTT
>WEKY01015192.1:16464-36088 GCA_013390045.1 Picathartes gymnocephalus
TCTCTCTACAAGGAGAAGCACCTGGTGAAGCCGCCCGAAGCCGCCGAGCCGCAGGTAGGTGCGAAGCCGCCCAGGAGCACAGCCCCGCGCCGGGCGGAGGGAGGCAGCCGCCCCTCGGGGCACGGCCGCGACTCTGGCCCCTGCGGGGCAGCGGGGGGCCCGGCGCCGGCCGAGGGCGCGGAGCGGGAGCGGCAGCACGTGTGCTTGTCCTACCGCCGCACCGAGAGAGAAAGTTGTGAGAGCATCTGAGCCTGCCGGGCTGGGCTTCCCCGGGAAGGGCAAGGGGTGAGCAGGCACAGAGGCTGCCTCTGAAATTAGGAGGATGTGGGATTCTGTGTGCTGCGTTGGTGATGCTGGGCTCCAATTTTCATTACAAGAAGTGGAGGTTTTACTGCAACTTTTGTTTGTCTGCCTCTCTGCAATACTTCTCGAACCGGTGTGTGGCTGTAGGTCTGCTGAAATTGCTTGGGATCCATGTAAATGTCACTACCGAGATTTTTTGGTTTCCTCTTCTGCTGTAAATTCGACAGAAGTGACTGGCAGTGTTTTTTCTCTTCTGAATATTACTATTGTGACCTGATGCGGCGAGGCTCTGTTTAACTGCTTGTCAGACTGATGCCACAAAGAACTTTGAAGTATTTTCAGTTTACAGTTTTCTCGATCACTGTTATTAATAAGAGCAGTTGACATAAGCCGTTTTTTACTTGAGTTATTCTTCAGCTTGATGCGTTTATGTATGGATCATAAATCACAGTATAACCTGCATTAAGTGAAGTTTAGTTTTAGGGAGTTGTTGTAATGCACTTCTTTATAACCCTGTCTGTAATTTACCAATGCTTGTGTTTGTTCTGTTCAACAGTACCACGCTCCTACAGTGTAATTGTCAGTGTAATTTAAATATAACATGAATCTTTCATAGATCATTGGTAAGAAATTATGGGATTGTATGATCTTTTAGCTTGTTTACCACTTACATAGCCTTCGCGTTAGAGTGTATTAGATGGCATCATTTATCATATTAGTGTATTAGTAGCCTTCATTTCAAGGGTCATCACCCATGTATGTAATGCACTTTCCACATACTAAGCTTGTTTAAGTCAATGGCTTTAATTGAGAATAACATATTTGATTCTTTGTTAATAGGGGTATCCATTATAGAAGTTAGTCCTCCAAAGTATCATAACTTTGGTTAATGAAATATGCTGAATATTACTAGAGGAGGAAGTTAAGGATAGCTTCTTAATTTGAAGCTTGCATTATGTTTCCATGGGTTTTAAAATGCAGTAGGTGTCAGGTGCTAAAATTTAGTTGGAAGTAATTTCTGCTGAAAGAAAATTATACGTGATCATAAGTATCTGTCATTAATTTACAAGGTGCACACTGCAATCTTTGCAGTTTCTAATTTACTTCGTGACTTAGGAAAGCTAAGGTATTCAATGCAAACAATGATTTCCATGTGTGTTGCGTAGCTCTTTAGAACACACATGCCTTGATGTAAGATGAAATTTCTACTGTTCAAGAGTGCACTCTAAGTAGAACATGATTGGATAACACTGAAAGGGAGATAACTTTTTTTTAAAAAAAAGGTTCTGGATAAAGTGGTGTAAGAAATAAACAGCTAAGCATATGTGAAGGACTAGCGAGGCTTGCTAATGAGACCCCAGAAAATTTTGCATCCTAAGTTTCTGAAAAGGTATTTGTACTAGCTTCCTTTTTTCTCCCCTGTTTTTCCCCCCTTCCCTTTCCTCCCAGTCTGAATACTAATTGAGCAGTAATGGGACTGTTTAATGGAAAAACAATAAAAATGAGCAGCGAAACTTTGAACCTTACAGCTGACTCTAATGTAATTCCGTTATCAAGGTAAGTATTGAAATCATGTTGGTAATGTCATTACCCAGTGAGAATGGAAGGTTGAAGTAAAGACAAGTAATGCAATTAGCTTACTTATGTCTTTTGATGTGCACATTATAACCCAAAATACTTACAAGGAACAGGGATTGAAATACGAGTTTTAGTTCAACTCCCTGAAATATAAAGAAAATTGTAAGACTTCTTTGCGACTACCCTAGAAATGAGGTCATACTAGAGGACTGAATTAGAAGTAGTATCCTAGTAGAAATGTAACTTCTTGTTCCCTATTAAGTTAGTAGCAGAAGCAAGAATTCAAAGACTCAGTGCAGTTATTCTTTGCCCTCGAGATGTTCAATTTCTTGATACTTAGTGTGACTTAATACAAGTTTAGAGGTCAGTCCTACTGAAATTGCAGCAGACTTTTCTTACTTATTCTAAGGTCGTGTTAGATTAGAAAGGTATGTGTATAGAGTCAGCACATCATGCTGGTGATGTACGGTCGGGCTGCTGTGGTGCGTCTTGACCGTGGGAGAGAGGCAGAACTGCCTGTGACTTCAATAATTTAGTTACAGGCTGAACTGTTTTTGTCCTCATGGGTAAAATGAGGGTCTAGTTGGTATTCTGACCTTGACAGTAGTGTTTTTAAATGTGCCATCTTGTTTGAAGAACTATTAAATTAATATTATAGATCATCAGGTGGTTTTGAGGAGGTGGTATAGTGAAATGATGTTTTCACTACTTATAAATTAAGCTTTCCCATTCATTGCTGAAACAAACATCCCCAAACTTTTCTGTGAATGAGGGCACTGTCAGCCTCTCCCACCACCTCAGCTGCTTGCCACAGAACCGGAGTGAAGGAGGGATGGCAGTCTGATGGAGGACGTATTGATATCCTGACAGAAGTAAGCAGAGAAGCCGTTCAAAAGCAGTCCACAATGCAAAAACAGTCTGTTCCTGTCAATGGTAGAACAGTGTCCCCTGGGGACTGTGTCGTTTCCAGTGCCTAGAAGAGGCACTTGGGTTCTTTACTGCTATCTAGAAATTCTAATATGGCAAACTAAGTTGACTTTTTTTTCATGAAAACAGTGCTGTAATAAGTTACATGAGAATTTTTTTTTAATTGTTCAAATTCTGTTTCTGAGCAGAGAAGCTCTTCTATAGGGAAAATTTTAAAAGTAAGAAAATGATACAACTATTGTTTCAGACAACGTTAATGATTTTGTTTACTTGACATTAATTCTATAAACATAATTAATCTCTATGAATCTTCGTTTCATATAAACTTTTTAAAGCTATTATGTTTTTCACTTGAAAACTTGATAGATTTGATTTTTATATTTTGGTTATTGTTATTTACTTTTGGTTTATCATATTATTTAAAGTGTAAAGGTACTCAAGGGTAAAGGTACATATAAAGGTTCTAAGTTACGTGGTGCAATAAGATTTCCATAAAATATGGTTTGACATAAGTGGTAGACACAAGGAAAAAAAAAATAGTCAATTTCTAGTTTAATCTTTTGAAGACTTCATTCCTTGCTATACTGTGGGAATAAAGGAAATTAAATAGGCTATTTTTATTACCTTTTCAAAAAAAAGTTCTAAAAATTCCTTAACACATTATGGTGTTCTTGAGTTTTGATTACAGTTTTTACAGTTAGTTTAACTTTGGAGGGGGAGTTTGTTTGTTTTTGTTTTGTCATTGAGGTGTTATGTTTGTGATATAAGGATCTTGTCTGATCTTTTGATAAAATTCCAAGACCAGGGTGTTTGGATATTGAGTTATGCTGATAAAACATTTAATTTTAGTTTCGTTTTCTTTGGAGGAAAAGCAACAATGTAGTGCAACCAATAGGATGTAATCCTGGTCCAAACCTGTTAATCTCATGCTATCTAAAGTTAGTGCTACTTTGTTTGGCTACGGTAAGGCTTTATCCTTGTCTGTTTATACAGTGTCAGTATAAGAAGCATAACTTCTTGTTCAAGTACTGAATTTTTTGCAGCAGTTTTCCAGTGTCTGTAATGTAGGTATTGTGGTATATGTTTCTTTCTGTTCATATGTTAGGCCAGTGTGGGTGGTGACTGAAAGGAGAGCAGTCTAGTGAAGTAGCTCCTAATATATTTCAACTTCATTTTGTATTTGTTTTCATTCGTCACATCCCTGCTTCCTGGCATCAAATCTCCTCACTTAAAATTGGATTGAACAGCAGCATCTCTTAGTCACAGATGCTCTGTCATAGGTGTATTACTGAAATGCTTTATGATGTGTAAAGTGAGGAAAGAAGGTAGGTTTCCAGCTTTGTTTCACATAGGCTCTGGCACAGTGAGGTGCGCTGCTTTAACCTCCGGACTGAGGCAGTTCTGCTGGAGAAACTGGGGATGGTGTTGGCCCTTTTTTATTTCCATGCATGTGTGGTGTCCAGAACAAAGAGCTAAAGCTGTGCTGTGAGGGGGAAACATTGTTCCATGGGATAGTCATGGAACTCTCTTCCTGTTGGCCTGTGAAGCCTGTGCTTCTATCTGGTTAGCCCGAAGATTACACCTTTCTCATGGGATAGTGAGGTGGATTTAAATGAACTCCTTAGGATAAGGAGAACTTAGTCCTTACAAATCCTAGGCCTCAATTGTAGTTGGCAAACGGGCACAAAATTGACTTACTAAGCCTGGTGGTTATGAAAGTACTGACTTTGTCTTCTGAATCCAGAAAGCAACTTCAACCTGAGTTCTGTCTTGCAAACAGTCATTAGTTTCTGAAGTCTGTGAAAGAAGTGAAAATTTAAATTTACCTCAGAATGCAGTGTTTCCTACTGTTTAGCACACAGGTTCTGATAATCCTAAATTTTCCAGGACAGTTAACCCTGTTAACTCACTATTGATGCCAGCAAAGTACAAAGCTTGGGTTGGTGAGTTCTGTTTCTGGTGCGTAAAAGCAGGATCTTGAGAGCAAAACTTTCTTTCCCCCCAGCTGTATATCCCTTGCTCTTCCAGTTGATTCCAACAGCTGCAAAATCTTGTACAAAATGTGTTTTGGTTAGGACACAAATATGCACCTATTTTCTATTATTACACTGTTAGGACACTGTCAGTTACTTTTGCATTTAGTTCCACTGTCTCAATTATTAACCTTTGCTCTTACCACAAACTTATGAGGCAGGAGAGTTTTGTTTCTCTTTAGCAGAGGAATAAATAAAGTACAGAGTGACAAACAGGCTCAAGTCTACAAAAGTAGCTGCTTGACTGTTGCTGACATTTATTTGCACTATTTTGGTAGAGTACTTGTCAGACCATAAAAAGTACTGATAATACGAAGCCTCACTTTCTCTGCTCAGTTTCTATGCATGTGCTGTTCCAAGCAAGTCGTAGTTTCTCTCCTCAGAGCAGCAGCTGGGACCTGGTGTGTTCAGTCCTCTTCTATTCTATTGCCCTGTTAATTGCTGTGCTGATTGCTGTGCTGGTGTGTCAGCTCCAAGAGTTCCTCCCGTACCTGGCATGACAAAACAGAGCTTAGAGCCTTAAAATGCAAGGCATTGGCAACCTGAGTTTGCCTTTTAAGTGTTTTAAGTCACACAGTTAACAACTATGTAATTCAGTTCTTTTGCCTAAATTGTTCATATATAATTTCATTCCCTTGTATATATTGGAGCCTACTGAGGAAAATATCATTTGAGTTCTGAAACCTTTGTTACTTTATTGCCAAAAATCATATTGTGTCTTAAAACAGTATGCTTCTGTTGTATTCACTATACCAGAGGGAGCCCTCCTGTGGTTAATTTAATACCTATCAATTTTCAGGAGTGTTACTAAATAGAGTATCTCTTACAGGATAAAATAGACTGGTTTCTATATTTAATTTTCTTACTATTTAACTCAGCATTTGTAATGCATTTCAGCTAATTTATTGTGCATAGTCATTTTGGATTACTCCAAATAAAACACAGGATCAAGAAACTTCAGTGCATGGCTACACTTGGACTTGTAGAAAGACTACTGTGATGAAGAGGATTCCATGGCCATATTGAAGCAGTAGAGTGCAAAATTGCTCAGTTATTTGGGGGGATACCCACTTTTGTCCCCTCACTGGGATATGATGCGCAGTTTTTTCCTAAACTTCTCATCTCCTTCTGCAGGGAATTTCTCTTGCGTTTGGCTGTAGAATTGTAGTGGTAGTATAGGTGCATGCTGGTTTGGAGCCAGACTGCACTGTGTGTATTGCGTGTGTAGGCAGGTGTCTGTTCACACATAGAAGAAAGAACAATTCAGCTTTTCTCTTGTTTTTAATGGTCAGACAGGTAACTTACGGTCTTTGTTTAGCAATATGCTGATGCACACATTTATAGCAATTGACTGCAGCAAAACTGTCTGTGTACTAACTATTTTGGTGGATTTGGGCCAGGAGCAGACATCTTGGCTACTTCAAATTAGTCTGAAAAAAAATTAATTCAGAGATCAACTATTTAAATGTGATGCAATTCAGGAGTCCCAAGCTAAAAATTCTACATGTATTGTAAACATTCCTCATGGTCAAAAGACCAGATTACGCTGACTGAAAGAAGTAGCAGTCCCATTCTTTTAACACTTTCTTTAAAATGTGAGAAGGCTTCATTTGGAGATGCCAACCTTCTGAACCTTCTTTCTGAGAATTCCAGTCTGTCATGCTTTAACCTTGGCAGGAAAGTAAGCACCACACCACTGTGCTCTCACTCCCATCACAGTGGGATGGAGGAGAGAATCCAAAGAGTAAAAGTGGGAAAACTCATGGGTTGAGGTAAAGACAGTTTAATAGGTAAAGCAAAAGTCCCACACACAAGTGAAAAACACAGAATCAATTAGTCCTTTCCCTTGGGCAGGCAGGTGTTCAGCCTTCTCCAGGAAAGTTGGGCTCCGTCACGTGTAACAGTTACTTGAGAAGACAAATGCCATCACTCCTGTTGCCACCTCTTCCTTCAGTTTTGTTGTGACTCTGATGCCATATGGTATAGCATATGCCATTGGTTAGTTGTTTTCAGCTGTATGTTCTCCCAAGTTCTTGTACAGCCCCAGCCTCCTCACTGTTAGGGCAGTACAAGAAGCAGAAAAGACATGGATGCTGTGTAAGCCCTCCTCAGCAACAACAGAAACATCCCTGTGTTATCAGCACTGTTTCCAGCACAAATGCAAAATACAGCCCTCTACCAACTATCATGAGGAAAATTAATTTTATCCCATCCGCGGTCAGCACATAAGGTAAACAGGTTTTTGAGGTCAAGCTCTGTAATGGTTCATTGATTTCAAGCTGATTTGACAATTGTCACATTTGGAAGGGTTTCACTGTGTAGTATACTTGTCTGGGTAGTCTTCAAAATATGTCTTCAACAGAGAAATCCTTTCCCTCTTTATAAGAAACACCATGGGAGAAAATTGCTTGTGATGGTTTGCTCAAGAGGTAAAGAGGAAAAAAATCTATTGCAGGGATTTAACAGGACTTCTTGCTTATTTTTCAAATTCTTTACCTTCATTTTCATTATTTTGACACACTTTTCTGTGGCATAGCTCCAAGTCTGTGCAAACATCCAGTGTTTCAAGTCAGCTATTTAATCACCAAACTAATAAGAAAGAGAATTGCTGGAACCAAAATGATGTAGTGTATGTCCAGCTAACACAGAAATATGTAGGCCACAATATCCCACTCTTTTCTGGATGCTTGTATTCCGCAGGGTCAGAGCTGTCATGTTTCTGTTCAAGGTCATGTTTCACAGGGACAATGTTTCTTTATGCCATCATTTTAAGATCTCTTGGCAGATCCTATTGACGGAATTTCCTATTATCTCTTTCTCTGGTCAAATCCTGTTTATTGAACACCTTTGCCGTTAGGAAGCAGCGACTAACTGAAATATGAGACTTTTTAGTCACATGTGGATTTAACAGATAACTTTAGCCACCATCACCTCCTGTTGGTTACCTTCCCATGCCAGAAATTTTCAGCCAAATCCTTGATGACAGGACACAATGGTATTTTACAGGTACTTCATTGGATAATCTGAAACCATCTCCACAACAGTATAAGCCTATCTGCCTGACTTTTCTCTGAAGAAGTCGAAGAATATTTTTGTGTCGCCTTCAGAGCCGTGTGAACAGTCACCCCCTTGAGAACTGCAGAAACAAGAAGTTTGGAGATTGGCGCCATTGGCAGTACCATGAATGTGCAGTGCTGTGAAACTTGTCATGTTTCTTTCACCTGAGAGCTACCATGTCCAGTGCAGTTTTCTGTGCATTGCCAGTTGTTGCTTTTTGTTTGTTTCTTTTGAATGCTGAATTTAAAGTGCAAATTGGATATAGTAGACTAGAAAATCTGGTCTGTACGACTTAAATGTTCAGTGATGAACCATTGATTCTATGCTTAAGAAGCAATGGCAATTGAACAGTTTTCTTCCTTGCTACGCAGTGGTTTATGACAGCATGCGATACTACTAAGAGATTTAGCTAGGCAGAGTAATTATCTAAACTAGGATTTTGTCAGGACACCAGTATTAGTACAAGGTGCTTTAGAAATTGGATTGCTCACTGAAGTGTGTAAGTGTAGATTTATCAGACTAACTTAAGGTGCTCATTTGCTTAAAGAAGCATAATTTTTCATACTTGTACTTAGAATAACAGATGTGTTTATTTAGAATTTTAGCCTGTTTACTTATTGTTGCTCTGTTAATCGTTTTCTATAAATTAAGTACTAGGAGAAGGCAAACAAACATTTAGGACAAGTAAGAACATTTTATAGCTGTCTATGACAAGTTCCGTTTATAGATGAGGATGGGGAAGAGGAAGGACTCCTTGTGTCTCTGTTTGGAGCCAGTGCCTGGGAAATTCAGGCCCTGCAGTGTTACCAGCTCCTCTACTATGAGGTATGTATTTTATTCCATATGTTTCTGCCTCAGTGTGATCAAAATCTCCCAAATTTGCATTAGGTAAAACAATTTTCTGTCACAGGCAGTTTGTCTTTCTGTTTTGTCATCCAATCCCTGGGCTAAAATTTGCGGTTGTAATGTAACTTTTGGGTGAACTTTGTGTGACTTTGCTGAAACTTTCTGGTTGTGTCCAAGGGAGCAAGGTCAAACAGTGCATATGGATTAGGGAGGTTTGAGATGTTCCCACCCACAAGAGATACCTCCACCAGATACTGGCAACTGAAATATCTTCTGAACAGATTAACTTCACCCTTGCCAAAATTTTGCTTGTCCCTGACAAAGCCTGGACAGATGCAGTAGTAGTTAGCCAGAGCTAACTACTAGATAACTTGAGGAGAGACTGTAAATTGCACCAAATCTAGTGCTGAAGCACTGTCCTTCAGTGCTTCATCATCTCCAGTTCTGAGTCATCTGTCTTGAACAGAATTAATACATGGTTTAATGCAATAGTTGACTTTTTAATTTTTTTTTTTTTTAATACGAAAGCACAATGTCTAATGTGTTTTTTCAGGTTTTATTTTCAATATAGCAGCACACTTCCATCTCTTGCCTCTTTTTCTCTTTTTTATTTGCCTTTTCTTGGGGGAAACCCCCCCACATTTCAGATTATTTAATGTTTTTGATATCCCACTTAGTTCCTGGGTAAATTACTGTATTGGAGTGAGTTGTGGAAATTTTTAGATTGCTTTTTCTATAGAGCAGTAGTTTCACATTAGCATGAAGAATGCACTTAAAAGACACATTAATGCCATCCAACAAGCACTATATTTCTATTTTCTCAGACTCTGATAAATGACTACATTCTGAGTTGCATTTGTTATGGGTACAAAATGAATGACAGGCTTGAATGGATGTTTTTTTTGCAAAATTGCTCAATATAAACTAAAGTGACATTCAAATTGCTGATCAAATTTTACAATTATAACACCAGTATAAAAATGTAAATTGAGAACTTTTATGATGAGCAACAAATTCTCCGCTAAAGTTACAGGATCATTAAAGACACAGCATAGATGAGAATAAAAAATACTTGTGATGGCTCTAAAAATTAGTGGGGAGCTAAAAAAATGACATACAAAAGCCTCAGAGCAAAATATTCCTGCAATATATGTAACGTGTGTTTCACATCAGATTAAATCTTTTCCAGCATCCTCGATGTAATTTCCAATAATGGTGAAGCAGTGGAAATTTTTGCAAGCACATGGAGATGCTCCTCCATGGAGGTCAGATTTTATTTTGAGTGATATTGCTTTAACTGTACACCTGGTTTTATATCTCTATTTTAAGAAGTACAAGCCCAATGTAAGTGCAACCAGAGCATACATATTAGCCTGTGCTAACATGAAAGTGAAGTTCTCCACCAGCTGCTTATACTAATGGATTTTGGAATCTGCCATTTTTAGTGATGTACACAGACATGCGATGTGAGCAGGAAGAGCTTCAGAGGACGACAGGAACCTTGTGGAATTCCATCAGGGTATAACAGCAAAGGTGCAGAGGGATGGGAAATAAATTTGACTAGAAACACAGTCTATTACCTTCTGTAATCTTCCCCGTCTTCCCTGTCTTCTTGCTCCCTGAGGAGAGGGTGCACCAAAAGCAGTAAAAATGCTGAGATATTGTTTAAACCATTCATACATAAGGTGTTGAGAGAAACTACTTGACAAAGAGTTGTTATTAATGTGAGATTTACTTTCTGTAAAACTGAGATGGTTTCTCAGCAAAATTCTAAGTGCGGTAGTGCATGTGCAGGCTGCACAATAGTGCAGTCGCTGAAGATAAAGGTGTTTTCTTTGAGGCAACTTCAGTATGAACATGTGAGAGACATTTTTCTTCAAATGCTCAAGACTCACAACAGATGTCTCCTTCAGAAGCAATGAAGAAAAAAATGCATTTTATATTGGGAACAAGGAAATGAAGATGGCATCATGCTAAGCAGCAACCTGCTTCTGCATCTAGAATGGATGTGAATGACAAATGAACATGGAAGATTCTGCTGGTTTCAGCTGAGACAATTTAGAGAAAATTTCTTCATTGTTTCTGGTATGGGGCTTGTTTTGGATTTGTGCTAAACACAGAGTTGATAATGTAGAGATGTTTTAGTTATTGGTGAGCAGGGCTTACACAGAGCCAAGGCCTTTTCTGCCTTTCATACTGGCATGCTGGCAAGAACGGTGGGGGTGCCTGGGAGGTTGGGAGGAGACACAGCCAGGACAGGTGACTCAAACTGACCAGAGGGATATTCCAGACAATATGGCATCATGCTCAGTATATAAAGTGGAGGGAAGAAAGAGGAGCAGCATTTAGAATGATGATGTTTGTCTTCCCAAGTAACCATTACCTGTGATGGGGCCCGGCTGTCCTGGGGATGACCGAACACCTACCTGCCCATGGGAAGCAGTGAATTCATTCCTTGTTCTGCTTTGCTTATGTGCGTGACTTTTGTGTCCTCTATAAAGTGTCTTTATCTCAACCCATGAGTTCTCTATTTTTTATGCTTCCAAGTCTCTACCTGATCCCACTGGTGGGGGAGTGAGTGAGTGTCTGTGTGGGGCTTGGCTGTTGGCTTGGGTTAGACCACGACAGAGAGCAAGGAAGGCCAGGAGTGTGCACTTCGTAACCCCTTCAAAGACATAGATTGTGGGACAACTTGCCACTTCCTTGTGTTGTGGAAATGTTTGTCCCGTGATTTATAAGAGTAAAATCTTTCTGAATTAAGTTTAAAACTAAAATTCAGTGAGACTTGAAACTCTTTTCAATGCATTGTAAAGAAATTGATAGTAGAACAGATTCTTCAGAGATACTTGTTAGTGTGGGTTTTGAATTTTTTCTTTTACTTATATGTATACACATATATATGTGGACTTGTGTATATTTGTTTATGGGCAGAAGGTGAAGAGACCACCTTTGCTTCCTACAGGGAGAGGGAATATGTTTTTCTTAGTTTAACATGCTAACAGTCTTGAGAGGAATAGAACAATTTTGTGAAAAACACCATGCGAACACATGAAGAAGCATATGTTAATGAGTACAAATTGGGCACAGTCTACAGTGTCTTCGGCATTTTTAAGTTGGGGTTTTTTTAATAAATTTGAAGTTTTTTGTTTCTGTCTCTTGTGCCTCTTTAAAAACAGATTGCTTGTGGGCTGACTTTATGTTCAGTTTTTGAACAGCCATAACTTCCAACAATCTACTGAATACTTTTTCCTTCTCTACTTGAGAAGCTTTGAAATCTGCAGTAAATAATGATGTTGGCTCATTTCATTTATGACCTTGATTATTTTCAGTCTTTCCTGTTAGTCATGTCTACTCTTTAGACAGTGGACTCACAGATGTTTTTATTTAGGAAACCATAGGCAAGATTGTTGAAAAATACTTGCCCGTGGCTGCCATCCTTAAAATAACACTTCGTTAATCTCCTGGTTTCCTGGTACGTATGATCAAAAATCAAACAGCTGACCTTCTCTTCCATTTAGTAACCTTCTTTATATTGCAGATTAATCTCCAGTTTACTGGTCTGGTTGTTTTGAGAGACCAGCTACTCTCTTTTAATGATAATGGAGAAGCTGCCAGAATGTTAGAATGGAAGTGATAGGAAGGAAACATGTAAGTAATGAAAATATACATCAAGGAAAATATATCCCATTGAATATATTCCTTGAACTTCTAAGTTGTGTTGCTCTTGTGTTTCCTGTGCCTTCTCTTTCATGTTCTAATCTGCATGTCTGGCATATTTTGATATTATTTTTTTAAATGCACTGACTGCAACCTTGCTTCTCTGTTTTAATTTATTATAGCATATTAGTAAAGCTGCTTTGGAATACCCTGAATTAATGATGCATTTAAACTGTTTTAAAACAACCCTGGGCTAGGTCAATTATTAAAATAATGCCAGTGAAGAATATTTTATTTTGATTGGAGTAAGCTCTTAGTTTTATGTTAACTGCATTGTACAAACATGACCTGTGGGCTTTTAATATTACAGCGAATTGGAAACATGAATAAAGCATGCTTTATATTTGCATGGAGCAAACTAACTCTCCTTCTTGAGAGGAGATTCTGTCTTCTTTTCTTTGGCTGTAAACAGGGTCACCTTTTTGTGCAAGTGCTCTGAGAATACACATCTTTTTGATAGAAAGGAAAGACATAGTGAGGTGTGGGTGCTGCTTATGGCACGTTAGGTGCCACTGCAATCACCCCTTCTATATCCCCCCAAGTTTGCACAGACCAGTGCTGCTACACCTGTACTCACCCTTTCTCTGCAGCCTGAAGGATGTTATTTCTGGTGCAGTGGCAGATCTCTGTGATACTGGTTATTTCCCAAAGCGTCATTTGTAAAAGCAGTGCATTTAATTTTTTCTTGTAAAATTCACATCCTTAATTATTTCAATATTTCTTTTCCTTTTTGGAAGTGTAAAGTGTTACTTGCTGTGTTCTGCTTTAGAATTGAGCTGCAATGAGGGCTTATTATATATTTTCCAAAATGTGGGGATGAGTTTTTTCTTATCCCAAATATGTCTCTATGTTTTAATCTAATCTGCTTTTCTTTGCAAAACTGCACTGTAGTTGCTCTGCTGGATTCCAAGATGATGTGCAGCTTATGCTGCAAATGTAAAAAACAAACAAATATCAGCTCTATATAACAAAATTTTAGTAACACAGTCTTATGTTAATAAAACTGGTATTGATCCGTCTTCAGTGATATTGGACTTCACAGGTTTGGCAGTGCCTGGGAAGCTTGACTTGCTCATGAAGTTTTACAAGTAACTTTGGGCTGTGGCTGTCGTTTTTTGTTAAATAGGTCTTCTCTAAGAGAGGCTGAAAACTGGCTCCAGTCGTGGCCTGAAGGTGCATCTATACCAAACTTTTAGAAATTTCTTTAAAATAAACAGATGATACAGTTCTTCAGAACAATGTTTTCAAATAGTTTAGTGGCCTATTAACTATCTAAAGAGGGGTAAAACCAGTTTTAAAAATGAAGACTCCTACTTTGTTCAGGAGAACGGTGATTTGGCAGTGACTGAGCTGCTTGAGATGAGCAGAGATCTTGAACATCAAGCCACTTCAGAGGTGAAACAATATGTAAACAAGACAAAAAGATTCATTCCAATTGCTTCTGAAGAAGCCCAGGAAGGAAAGTAAAAATCTTTTTATCGTTTGGGGTTGTTATTAGGCTAAGGTAATTCCCAGGTGCTTGAAAACTAAGATATTCTGTGTCTATGAAACGGAGGCATTGAACAAGGACCTGGGCATTCAGTGGCCAGTATTTGGAATATACATTATAGTGAAAAGAGTTTATGTAATGGAATAGAGAGAAAATAAAGAAGTGGGAAGTTTGGGTTAGAATATAGGCAGAATTTTGATGCTGTATTTCAGGATCTCTCCATATAGTCTTCTTTCTTTGTCTGGCCCTCGAAAGGAAAATGTGGATAAATTATAAAATAATATTTATGGGGAAGTAAATAATCCTAGGTTTACATATGCAGCAATAACTTTTGACACAGTAATTGCTACTCAGGTAGGAACTCCTGATGCTTATATTAGTTTTCTGAAAATGTTAGCTTTCATTTCAAAGAGAATAACATTGCTATGACTACTGCGTAACTTCGTTGTGTACTCTCATATATTGTACAACTCTTGTGCAATCATAATCATCACAGATGGGAAAGAAGAGAGAACCATTTAAGGGAGACCGAATTAAGTGAAGGCTTCATTGTTGTATGACTGATGAGAGGTCTGAGAATATGATAGAGGTACCTGAGAAAAGAGTAACATAGAAAAGATATGCAAGCATCACTTTATTGACTCTTTCTTTCAATAAAAATAATAGCATCAAATTAAATACTGTACTGGTATCAAAACAAATGGCAGGTGCAGGTTTGCGTACAATAGATTATTAAGCTGTGGAGCTTTCCGAACCAGGGATTGTGGATATTAAAAGCTTACATGGCTTTGAGAGACAATTGAATACATTTGTGGAGGAAAAATACATAAGGGATACAGATGGTGCCTCTGGCTTGCAGTGTCCTTGAACCATCAGTTGCTGGAGTCCAGAAGGGTGTAGGAAAGTGAAGTTGTTTGTTTGCCATATATTTATATATTTCTGTAGGATTTGCTGTTGTTTACTGTCAGAAACAGTTAGGTAGATGGACCTGTCTGTATAACTCACAAAAGTAATTCTTAAACTAATCATGTGTAAGTTAAAGTTGCCCATAGTAGTTGCTGATGGGAAATCAGGTTGTGGAACAGGAGATGATTTGAATGAGTTTCTTGATGACAGAGAATGTTCTGGTAAGCCAGAAAGAGTAGTATTGCCAGACAGGTTCAACGTTGCTGCTCCACAATGAATTTGAGGTGTGGCAAGTACACACCCTAGATTAAATGTAACTATAATAATAGGTATTTTCCTATTATAAATACATGTCTTGGTGTATGAGTTAGTATTTGAGGGAGACTAAAGACACAGTTTAAAGATTTGAAGCTTTAATGGATACTTAGAGGGGCACTTATCTCCATCCTCTGTTGCTTGCTAGCAGTAGGATCCTGGAGTGATCTGCATAGTTAATTTGCTTTTAATTTTTATTCAACTTTTACTCTATTTGAAATAATGTTAAATTTTCCACTTGAGGTTGAAATGTTGAACATGGGCATGTTGAATATGGTAAAGTGTCGTAAGGAACATCTTCAGCCTGAGATCTTGGTATTGTTCAATACCTGTGCAACAGCTTGGAGGGGTTGTTGGTTTTGATTTCTGTTTCTTTTTGTTTAATATTGAAGGGAAATATTTTCTTAAATATATAGCATGCAAAGAGGAGGTTATGATCTTAAAATATTCAAATTACTCTGAGGAATATCTACAGAGGTGTACATTCATTACTCTATAACCTGAACTCTTGAGTACAGATAGATATGAAAGTGTTGTAACCCAGAGTTTGGTTGGCCTTCTGCACTACAAGTGCACTTTGCGGCCCATGGCAAGCTTCTTGTCAACCAACATCTCCAAATCGTTCTTCCCAGAGCTCCTATCAAGTGATTCTCTGCCCAATCTGTATTTGACTTGGAATTGCTTTCAAGGTCCCTCTGGATGCACCACACAGGTTGGTGGTATTGGGAAGCTTGGCTGAGGGTGTGCTCAATCCCACTGTCCATATCGTCTACAAAGATGTTAAATGGTACCTTGTCTTGGTGCTGACCTCTGAGGAATGCTGCTCATCACCATTCTCTGTTTGAACATTGAACCCTTGACCACAACTCTTTCCATCCATCCATCCATCCATCCATCCATCCATCCATCCATCCATTTATCCACTGAGTGGTCTATTCATAAAATCCCTATGTCTCCAGTTTAGAGACAAGAATTTCATGCAGGACAGTGTGAAATGCTTTGCACAAGTTCAGAACCATTGCATACTTACCTGCAAAAATCTGCTCCTAGACTGCACTTTTATGTACGATGTAGAAATGTGATTAATATCTACCTTTCTTAAGTATGTGCCTGCTATGTAGTCCCAACCCTTACATGCAAGTTGCAATATGCTCCAGTCAACTATGCTGTTGACCAGGTGTTAGGGCTTGAATTTTAGATCTATACAAGTTCTTGTGGAGTATGTAATGAAGATCAGCAGGGTTTTGAAAAAAAATAAACTTCGCTGGCATAATCCCCATTGCCAGAGTAAAGCTTCTGTTGCCTTCAATGGGAACTGAGTTTTGTAATCAGTGCTGTCAGTCACCATCTGGACTGACACGATTTTGCCATAGAGAGAGTCCGTCTTTTCTGGGATGCCATCTGTTAGGCAGTTTCTTCTGACTTGTTTCCAGTATCAACCTTTATACCTTCTTTCATGTTCTCTTTTGAGCTCCAAGCAACCTCTCAAATCCTCATTCTCCCTGCTGTTTTCAAAATACGTTTTTGAACACCAGTGGACACAATAAAGTACCCTAGCGATAATGTCTATTACCAAACCCTGGGCAACATCACAATCGTCTGAAGAAAATCTGTTAGGAGACTAAGGCTTGGAAGGCGTTGATCCCAAACTCTTTTCTCATCCCTGCAAGTGATATTTCAAAGCAGTGGCTAGGGGAGAAGTTTAAACCGCTGATTACTTTGAGTCTTTGCTGTGGATAAAAGAAATTGTTTAGTATGACAGTTAGCCTAATAATAGCTTACACAAGTATCAGATCTTATAGGTTTAAAAATAAGATCAAGTAGCATTAATCTAATGGTATAACTGTTTTTGAAAGGCTTTTACTCACTAAAGCAAGATTTATGAAGTCTTAAAGAAAACGTAATTTTGAGCTAATGGCTGCTAACAATCCTGCACACTGTGTTTTCACCCTGACATAGTTAAATGCCAGCAATTTATTTGGCACTTCATAAGCAAATTAATAAAAAATGTGAATCCCAAACCTTTCAGTTTGACAGAGAAAACAAAAGTATATATTAGAAATAATAATTACATAAGGGGCATGTGCATCTTCGTAATAAAATAAAGAACAGTAGTTACCACGTGGTTTCATTAATGAATTTTAAGTATAACTCATGATGTTATTCATGCATGGAGGAGATGTATGTGTATCCAAACAGCAGCCTTTCGTTCAAGTGGTTTCAGGGTTGTGATTTTCCAAACAAAATTTGAGTGTACTCTTCATGGTTTATGAATTTGATTTGAACTGTAATCTAGGATGATTTAGATTTCCAAAGAGATAGAAGCAGTTACTTTTATAGTAGTAGCCTTTTTTAGTGTGTGTGTATTTATCTATCTATATCTCTAAAAAAATGCCCACCAAAGTCTTTCATATTGTGGTCTACCTGTAGATAGCCTACGGGTAGAAAAAGAACAGTTGATGTGTTCATATTGTATTCATTCTTGGAGGAATAACCCTGGCTATTTTAAAGGTGAGAAAATATGGCAGCAGACAATTATGTAACAGATAATTCAAATAGATTTTACAGGATCAACCTTGCCAACACCTTATGATGCTGTCTTTGCTCATGGTTATTTTGCATAAAAATTAATAGTGGAATACTGTGTTAGAAAAGTATAATTGCATTGCAGCCTGATTAAAAACTGGCCTGCAATATCCATAGGTACTCTCATTTGTTTAAATGTATTGAAATGAGAATAAGTCATATTCTTTCTGAGAAGCTAAGCTGACATAAGATACCTTCCTTTCTTCCAAAATATGAAACCCATTTCTTGCTGGGAAGTGGTGTGGATGACCAAATATTGTCATGTTCCCTGATAACTGAGATTCTCTTCACAACTCTTCAGTCCCTCTGTTTGTGATGTTGAGCTTGTTATTTCATCGTTGTGTGATTAGCTTCCCTTATTTTTAAGGTATGTTTAGGAAGTCTTCCTCTGGGACAGCAGTTTTTAATTGCAGATGAGAGTTTCACATAAGCACCAGATGACCAGTGTTTATTGTGTGACTGATGTTACCACTGAGTTTTACCTTACAATGGGTTCTTGAAGGCTTTTCCCTCTCTGGTAGATGCTGCCCAGAGCTGGCTATATACAAGCTTTTTTTCTCCTCAGATAAGATAGTTTTGTTTATCTTTCATCTCCAAATGTATGGTGTTATTTTTCCATGTTCCTCCTTTAGAGGAAAGTGAAGAAATGAGTCTGACAGAAAACTTAGAGAGGTTTTTCATCCAGATTAGTGACACACTGAAGTATTTTGCAGTCTTACATTAAATTTTCAAGGTTACCCAAGCAATCAGTCTGAACTATTTCTGCTGTGGAAAACTGTCTGTTTCCTTCATTTTCCTTTTCCTTCTAAGCAGACAAATAGATAGGGGGGGAAAAAATTATCATTTGAACTTTGTTACCAAATTTACTTGAGGTATCTTTCTGTGGAACAATAGTAGGTGGGAGCAATCATGAAAAATCTGGCTGTAGCATATCAGCTTTCAGCAGCTCTGACAGGTTACTACACTCATATTTTTCAAGGCAAAACTCCAGGAGGTCCTAATTTGACTTTTTTTTATGTCTGTCTTGGAATTTTTCTGATTCAATACAATCACTCTTAGCTGAAAAGGGGAAAAAATTTCCAGTCTGTTAAATGACCACTGTCCTGTTGTCACCCAACTGCTTCCCCCTCCCCAGTCAAATTCTGTAGGCTGGGGACTGCCCTCATTCAAGTGTCCTGTGACCTTGTGATATCATAACCTATATAGATGGAGCACATACATGATCAGGTTTTCTTTCCAGGCAGTGAAATGTTCATGGTTAAGATGCAGCTTGAAATTGTAATAAAGCAATGCATGGGAGTTTTTCAGCTGCTCCAGAAAGATTTGTTGTTGCCTCAGACTTTGTTGGATGTCTCTGAGTGATCTCTTGAAGTGCATTTTATCAGTATGAGGGCTTTCATTATACTTATTTGGGGGTACAATTCCATCACTTTTCTTAGACCAGGTGCTGAGCAGTTTAGAGCCATGAATCAGTCTTCCTGAAAAAGCAGCTGATTTCAAACACCTTCTATGATATGGTAATCAGTTATGCATGTAGTTATCAGGGAATTGTAAAAAGGCAAGTCATTTGATAGCAGGGGATAATATCTAGAGCTGAATGAACTTCTTCATATAGTTTAGTAATGTGCTGTGTCTTAGAAGGCCTCTGAAGCAGAGGTTTCCCAAGGAAAGTTCCTCACTTTTTAAAAAGTCACTTGAAAAATCTGGGCAGTATTAGGAACTATGTAAAAATTACTACTACTTAATTTTATAACGCAAACTTTTTAATAAATATTGCTTATCTTTTGTTTGTAACTATTAGCTTTTATTTGTAACTTTTTGTCGTTTTCTCTTTATTTACAGTGTAATCACAGTATATATATATATA
>WEKY01015193.1:0-122040 GCA_013390045.1 Picathartes gymnocephalus
CCAAAACGAAAACAACAAAACCCCTCCCAAGCCCCAAAAAGAAATCCCAAAGGATCAGTCAAAGAGTAAGTTAGGACTGGGGTATCTGATACCAGATTAGAATATGGTCTCTGACCAGGCTGAGACAAATCAAAAGCCATTCCATTCCATTCCATTCCATTTCTGCTGGTCATGAATCTTTCGTTAAAATAACTGTGCTGCTGCCTATTTCCTTTAAATGCAAAGACTGAACCTGACCATTCAAATGCCTTTGTCAGCATTAAACTTTAGTCAGTTAATGAAATAATAAGATGGCTTTCAAATGCTACACTAAGGTTGGAAATCAGTGTCTTTGTTGATTACATATACAAACCATTCAATCAAAGAAAAAGATCATCTGGCATATTTTGTTCCTGATTATAGGATGAAATATTAATTTCTAATTAAAATAGGATCTGGGAAATAATATGTTACTACAGAAGGTAAATAATAATTTCAAAGAAGGAAAAGAACATATTATGGTCATTTTGCAGGCAGACTGTACACAGTCCAGCATTTAAGGAAAAGAAATTAATCATAATAATTATTTGTCAAGCTCTCATAATAATTGCTCTCAGTTTCAAAAAAAAATGCTGGAATCACCTCACATTATCTTTTATGTTGTTTGTTTCTAGAATGAATACGTAATTTAATGTTATGTCCTAACTATCTGAATTAGCATAGATTTCTTTTAAGCCTAAACTATTGCTGACTTGATGAATTCCCAAGTACAGAAACACTATTGGAGTTTTATTGATTTCCAGTTTAAAGCCTTGCATATCATGTTTGAGTATTTGACCATAATAAGCCACTGTATTTCCATGCGATTTCCTGGTCAGTTCCATGAGCCTTCCAGTATGTGATCACAGTATTTTAATCAGGGTTGAACGTCCATAAGTTAGAATGGTCAAGTGATTATTTTTATGATCTGCAAGTAGATGAAATATATTTTCAGCTTACTTCCTTCATGATGGTGTTAATTCCAAACATTTTCATTAGTGTGCATAAAGAAGAAGGTTCATAATTTTATTGCATTATGTTATTTTGAAATATACTTCTGATTTGGTGCATGACTGTAGCCATGAAAACAATGGCACATAAATACAAAGTTATGCTTCTTTTCAAACCATTTGAACTGATGCTTACTTGTGAGTACAAGGTACAGAACGTGATTTATTTCAAATAGAGGCAGTTATTCCCTTCTGTTGTTTCCCAGTCTATTAATTCAAAGAACAGGAATTAAGATAATAGCCAAAATGAGGCAATCAATAACCTCAAAACTTAGCATTTTTGGCAGGTTTTTTGTTATGTTGCTTCACTGTTGAACATTCTGTGAATTGTACCTCTCAAGCTGATTTCATGGAAGTACACATACAAATATCTTGAGTACAAATATTTTTTTTTTTATGCTTTGAAGTGGGATGAGTTTTTTCACCTTGCACTGAGCTATACTTTGTAGATCCTTCTATTTTTATTTCATTACGAGTCTTCACTGCAGAGCTATTTCATCAAGATCATTCCACTAAAAGCTAGGGACAAGGGGAAGCAATGCTAAAATGTCCTGCCAAGCCTGTAACAGTTCATAGCAAAGGATGTGTACAGAAGGGGTTTCAAATGCCAGCTTGCAGTCTTGTTTAGAGAGGAAGGACTCGCAGCGTACCATCCTCATAGGGCCATAAGTCCTAGACTTTTTTGTAAGTAAAATTTCTGATGAAGAATTTTAGCCTAGTGGGAAGAAATGCAGAGGCTTCAGGCCATAATGTCATCCCCTATAGGAGCTTTATTAGCCTGATGAGCTTCTGTCAAGCCATCTGCTCTAAGTGGGTTTCTCTAGACCTGCATGTAACAGCATGTCCACCTGTACATGAACTTGTGGAATTTCTCTGCTTGTTATCCAGTTTCTTGCTCATTTTCCTCTTGCTATATATACTTTTGTGGACTTGCAACTTTTCAACTCTGTGATCAGTTTCTTCAGCTCTCCGTGATAGGAGTTATAAATGCATGGGAGCAACCTGTGTAGATTGCAAAACCTGTGGTGGTGGAGAGCTACACCTTGCCAGGGCCGGCCTAATGAAGGAAGACACAGCACTGTCCTGGGGTTCCTGGCATGCACATAGCTGTGCTGCTAGCGTGGCCCTTAGGTGGTGCATTATATTTCCCTTTAAGTTCTTTCTTTTACTGCTAACAATACAAGGGACAGAGCAGGAAATGCAGATTTATGGAGAAGGGGAAAAGGAACTTTTTCTCTAACTCAGGTCTGTTTTGCTCTCGCCTCCCACTCCAGTGATGCAATTCTGACAAAGGCATGTTGGCAATTGCTGCAAAGGCCTCCAGCCTTCCTCCAGCCCCTTGTGAAGGCAGACAGGGGCTGCAGCATTGCACATCAGCTGGGAGTGCTTGTGAATATGTAATATCTCCCCAGACATGCCCTGTCCGCTCGGCCCTGCTTTGTCATGTGGGATCAGGCATGCCCAACCTTCGCATTCACTTGAGGCTGCAGTCGGCCTTAGGAAAATGACAGTCTTCTCATCCGTGTAGAGAGCTTAGCTTCTCTGGATCACAGAAAGGAGACTGTCTAGTCTCTTGGACAAAGACATTAGAACACAGCTTTATCATCTCCCACAGTGGAAGCATGAGTTATGTGCATTGTCACTTGTCGCTCCTCCTGGAGTCATGTGGTTGTGTGAGAGTCTGAATGTCCACAGGAAGAGGCAGAAATGGCAGAGGAGGAGCAAGCTTCAGACTCTTGTGCCTGTTTAGCAAAGTCTGCAGTCTGGGAAATGAAGGAGGAGTTAGATCAGTTTCCTTTTGTTTTGCTCCCAAGCCCTGAGGTGGATGTGTTGAACACCTGAGTTCAGACCTGGCATGGGGCTGGCAGCACTGCTGGGTCCCCTATCTCCTGCCCTGCGCTTAGAGACTCCGACACTCCCTCTACATCTGGTTCGTGGGTGAGTCAGCGACTTGTACAGTCATTTCTCCTCAAGTTCATCTTCACTGTGGCACTGCTGCATTTGTGTATGCCAGACTCATTCCAGACTCTTTGACACTAAGCTCTTAAAGCCCTAATGTGCTTACATAACATGCTATGGAGAACCAAGAAAGTAAATTTAATTAAAATCTTTCCCCACTGCTTCTGACACACAGGGAGAAACAAAAGGAAGACACTTCTTTTTGAACACTGGGGAATATTTGGCATACTCACAAAAACAGACAAAGAAACTGAAGACACTGGTGGTGTATAGTACACATAAAATGGGGACTATTCTAAGATTTAGGTGTTAGCCATCTGAAATGAAGGAGAATCTGTGCCTTGATGGCTGAATTCATGTTCTGGTTTCTTTTAGCCATGGAGCTGACATCTGTAAAGATATGCTGGTAAATATAAGCTAAAAAATCCCAAATCCTTTTAAATTCAATATCAAGTTTATTCCAGCAGAAGAAATTTCATTAGTTATTTGACTAACTTTGCTAGTGATAAAAAATGACGCCTTGCATACAATTATTTCTGCTGCAATCACCATGCCTTAGAGAATTCTAGTGCCAATTCTTTGAGGAGCTTTTGTTGACCACCCAGCTTTGAAATGGGTGTTTCTTTTCTCTTCTCTAGTTTTGTACAAGAATAGAAATACAATAATCCCAATTAAAAAACAATATTCACCAGATGTAATAAAGCAGTAGTATCTGAGGGTCTCCTAGATTTTACCATGTTCAGAAAGAAAATAGCAGGGTATCTCAACTGGTAACTGTAATTGTATCATAGCTTTTCAGGGAAAAATACATCAAATGTAATTGCACGAATTGAATCTCTTTGCTTGAGGAAATAAAAACCATTTGAAGAATAGAAGCAAAATTTTTCTGATTTAATGACATCCTGCAAACAAAGTCTGAAGCCCTGTGAACTCCATTTATTGTTTTATGAGTACTGTAAGCTCTTGAATGTTTATCAGCATGTTTTGAAATCTAGTATAGAACCCACATATTTTAAGATATTCCTTCCTTTTAGCTGCTCCTGTGAAAGCTCCTCTTCCTCTCTTCTTGCCAAAAGATGGAGAAACTTGCAGTTCTAGACAGAGAAATGCATTATTTTGTATAGAATGGTGACATGATGCTCAGGGGGAAGTTAAGGAAAGGTCTTTTCTTACATAAAAATAACACATCCTTCCTCAGCCTTATCTTACAAATAGAGGAGCTCAGTCCAGTCAAACAAATAGTTCACATACAATGAGAATTGAGTCATCTGTTTCATCTTGTGCCATTTTGATAGCTCCATCCTCTCTGTATGGGATCTCTGTAAGGGATCTCTCCTCTCTTTCACTGTATTTAGCTGCCTCTTGGACTTGCCTCCCTGCTGCAAAGATACAGACATCAAAGTAAGAAGTGAAGTGGTAACCATTGCACATACCCTGTTCTGTTTGAAAACAGTACAGTAACTGGTTTTCTGGGAGCAGAAACCATAAAAGAAACAATAATTTACCATGATGGGATCATTTGTTATAGGTTGAATGAAACATGTATTATGGGCTGTGAGAAAATTTTCAGCCTATCAATTTTCTCTTATGAAAATTGCAAATGTTTTTTAATTGAGAATGAAGCAAAGCCTTGTTTTTTCTGACCATCTTTTGGCTTGGAAAATACGCTCCCTACCCCTAGATAATTTTTCCACAAATTGTTGGTGGTCATATTAACTTGCACATAGAGACAGCAAAGTCATTGAGAGAGCCTGTGACAAGTGGAACCTGTGGCCCTGATCAACAATTGCTTGTTCTAGTCACCAAACAGTATTTCCTGGCCTTTTCCTCAAAGGCAGTCAGCTACAGCTTGAAATGCCTTGGAAAAGAGGCAGTTATGTAGGGAAATAAAACTTCAGAAATTCTTGTTACTGTGTATTTGATTGTGGGCTGGAAGAGGTTTTTGGATGTTTTCATATAGAATAAATGACTTGTTGCCCGTGACTTGTTTTTGGACATAATGAGTACAGTAACATGAACAAAAGTTCACTTGTTACCCGCAAGATGTGCAGATTTCATTCAGCCATACAATATTAATGAGCAGAATGTGTTTGTTATCAAAAAGGCCATATGAAGAGAAAAAACAAAAGATGCACAGGTTTTGAACACACCATTGTTGTACTTATCATATCTAGAGACATTATAATCTCTGATATTCATTTTGCAGTGCCTTGAAGTGAAATTTGTTAAATAATTTTGTTGTTATCTTTGAAGTTAGATAATGTAAAAAGATGTTACAAATAGAATATAAGAGAAAGTGAACTGGCAATATTTCTAAAACATCTGAATCAATAATGGCAAATGAGTTAAATGAAACTCTTTGCAAAAATTATTTTATACAACCATAGTTTGGCATGGTTATTAGAGGTTTAGCTACTATTGAGTGTTCCCACGTGCGGAAAGATAAGCCAGGGAAGACTGACCTGTCTGAACAGAGATCTTTGTCTGGAACTCAGGGAAAAGATGGAGAGTTTATGGCGCTTGAGCGAAGGGGAAACCAACTCAGAAGGACTACAATGATTTCATGATGTTATGCAGGGAGAAAATTAGAAGGGCCAAAGCCCAGCTAGAACACAATCTGGCTGCTGTCATAATAGATATTAAAGGTTTTTTAGCGAACCTGGCAGTGTCAGGTTAATGGTTGGACTCAATGATCTTAAACTTCTTTTTGAACCTAAATTATTCTATAGTTCTAAATAAAATTAAAAATTAAAAGTTTTCAAGGAATTGGTGACAAAACAGAAATTTAGAATTGGTTACATTTTCTCTCCTATGTATACAAAGATAAAACCATAATTAAATATTTAAGCATCTAACTAAAACTGATCCAACTTTTCTAAGTAGCCATATATCCTAAAATTTTACAAAAATAACCATTAACTAAGTTTGTTCATCACCATTAGTGTGCCATTTAGTTTCCAGAATAATCTTTAATTCTTAGCTTTAGGGTCCCGGATTTAAAATAACTGGTCATTCAAAATGCTGACCTTCTGCCCTGCTCCTTGCAAGATCCTATGGCACAAATTTGTTGCGGTCAAAGTTTGTCACACCTTCCCTAGCATGAGGCAGTGTAAGATATGTGACTTCCAGTGTTTTCCAAGGACACGCTATGACACTAACACCTCTCTATGCAAACCTGCACAGAGGAAGAAGAGACCATTTTCTCAGAGCCACTGGGGGCTCTTTTGTTTCATAGGAGATTTTTAATTCAGTTCTGTTGGGCCTGACCGAAGTTAATGCAGGTTGGTATGGGCTTTGTCCAAACAGCTCCAACTGCTGACAGGCTTGAAGCCTTGGCCACCTCTCTAGGAAGCTTCTTCCAGTGTTTGGCCACCCTGTAGTAAAAGCAGTGTGCGTTGGGACTGAAGCAGGGCATAAGAAACCTGCCTCCACAATTTGTCCAATGCATATGGATATTTGCTATGAGCCTGGGTACTGCTCCACCAGCTCATACTTGGCATTTCTTGGGGGGAGCCCTCTTTACTCCTTGGCAACCTAAGTATGGGAGATTTATTTAATTTAATTTTATTTTGCCAATGAAATTTTGCCCCAGTTGTCCTTTCAGAATATTTTTTTTTGCATAAATTAGCACTCATATTGAATGCAATCATCATCCATTTTGTAACTTGCAAAAAAGCTAAAGTCTCATTTGGCCTACCCATGAAGCATGACAATTCTGGAAAGGACCACTGCAAACTTGGAAAGCAGTATATGCAGTTTTTAATATCTTCATACCTCTGTCAGGACTACCACAAACGAAGATAGTTTTCATAACAGTTGCTAACTTTTTATGTGACCCTAAATATTCAGCAGATGACCATAGCAAATCATAAAACTGTCTGCCTATTCCAGATGAAATATTATCCTTTCTAACAATTTTGCTGAACAGATTTTGGCTTTTTAAGCTAATCAAGAGTCATCTGTGAACAGACTGTGTTCTTTATCAAATGTGTGTGTTTGCTCAGAATTTGCCAACTGTCTAGGTATTCATCAGATTCCCCAACCAAAATGTTTTTACATTTATTTCCATCACAAATTCTCTCCTGCCCTAACCTTTCTGAGGACTGCAAACAAGTAATACTTACTGCCGAGTTTTACATTGATATGAAGAGACATCTCCTACCTTTACTTTTACATGATAGTTAACTCATGTCTTGCCATAATTCCAATAGCATATTTTTTCTTTATTTCAGTTTGTCAAGTGGGATTTGCAAAATACACACTCTCTGCTGTCAACAGCACTATTAGCTCCACATTGACTTCACAGCAAAAGCATTGAAATAAATTCATGTCTGCTTCACAGTCACATCCTTCTAAGGACTTACCTGAAACCAATATTAGTTAGCTGTGAGGTGCATTATAGTAAATGCCCTTCCTTCCTTCCTTCCTTCCTTCCTTCCTTCCTTCCTTCCGCACCTTCCGCACCTTCCTTCCACACCTTCCGCACCTTCCTTCCTTCCGCACCTTCCTTCCGCACCTTCCTTCCACACCTTCCTTCCTTCCGCACCTTCCTTCCGCACCTTCCTTCCTTCCTTTCTCCCTCCCTCCCTCCCTCCCCTTCCTTCTTTTCCTTTCTGGTTAATGTGTGTACATGCCCTCATCTTCTAAGATTTACTGACAGAAACAAAGACTAACATCAAAGCTGTCATGTACAAAATGACCCAGACTACGGAGAAGCTGGTAAGTATATTTAGGACACCTGAATTCTTCAAGGTCATTCAAAAATTAATGGTCTAATTTGAGTGACTTCAATTAATTCAGTATTCACATGACTTATGACTTACAGTTTTTCTTTTCTGAGTGAAAGATAAAGTCTCTAAAATCAAAAAAAAA
This sequence comes from Picathartes gymnocephalus, assembly GCA_013390045.1. Classification (NCBI taxonomy): domain Eukaryota; kingdom Metazoa; phylum Chordata; class Aves; order Passeriformes; family Picathartidae; genus Picathartes; species Picathartes gymnocephalus. Next base: position 7,860 of record WEKY01015193.1, read on the forward strand.
AAGAAAAAACATAAAAAAGGAAGAAAGCTAACAATATTTTACTATTAGTCTTTTTAGATCAATGATATTTTCTTCCAAGGGCTGGGAAACAAAGAAAAAATAAAAGTTTCACTTTTCAGAGTTCTGCTTTGCTCATCATTACATTTCAAAGACTTACTGAGGAAAAATACAACTTTATAGAGAAGGCCCAAGACAAATATAGTAATATTCTTGCATTTATTAAAAAGTTACCCTATGAAAACTTAATTGAATATTGTTTTGTCTCTGGCTGAACAGAATTATATTTTTGTCTTGGGATGACTATTCTTTTTGTTTTAAAAACCCACACATTTCTTACTAATTGTCTTAAGTGAATTTTACAAAGTCAAATGCATAAGTGTATTGATAATTTATAATGGTGAAAATGAAATACAGCGGATTGTGACGTTAGAAATTCAAGTTTACAGAAAGCATGACTCCTCATTCTGGATTTACTGGAAAATACCTTACTTACATATAGGGATTTTTATATTTGATCTGGAGACAATTCATTCATACGATTCACACGTTGCTTTCCCCTACAATACAATTATTTCTATAAGTGGCATTAAGGGAGTCACCTCTGCAGTGTGGGACTATATGTTTGCAACCTTAATTTAGATGTTCATTCCAAAATAGTCAAAAGCAAATCCTTCCACCATCAAATATTTATTCTCTTTGGAGATATGCGTATTATATTGAAATACGGTGATCCAGAGCATGTTTTGCTGAGTGAATACATACCTAAGGGAAATGGCCTCTTTTTAAATATTGGCAAGTCCTGTTACATTTTGTTTTCTACCTCCAGCAGCCACGTGAAGCCTTGCCTCAGGAAACACATAAATGCCATCCTCATCTCCTGCAAGCGTTACTGATATTTTTGCTCATTTTGCTTTAACTAATTAAAAGATTAAGGAATAAACTTTTTTAAGGGGATAAACTTTCAGGTAGAAAAGAGTAGATAGTGAGTGCTGTGCATTGGTTTTTGTGATCTCTTCCACAACCGTCTGCCCAGAAGCTTCACAAGAGTATTGCTGTGCCAAGCCCAGGTTCTTTCTGTCTCTCATTCACTTAGAGACCAAGAACAATTTCATTTTCTAGTTACAAGAAAGCAGAATCAGTGATAAATTCACAGCGTGGCAATCCTATGTGATAATCAGCTGATAAAACATACTGACAGATACTTTATTGAGACTGTATATTAACATATATAGGCATATGGATGTCTAGGCTATGCTGTACATAAGTGAGGGTGCACATGCACTGGCGTGCCGCCTGCTTCCCTGGGTGAATGTTCTGTCATCTTACATACAAGGTTTTTATTCTTTCTGTGTTTCTCAACATGAATCTGAATGGGGTTGGTTTCATGTGAGTTGAATGGGAGCTGTGAACCTTCTCTCACAAAGAAAGCAGCAGATACGTTGCCTCTGGAAAGAATTTCTTCAGCTGCTCCTTGCTTCGTGGTGGTGGTGGTGGTGGTGGTGAATGTATGGTACAGAGGAGCACATGAACTCATTCAGTCAGATTACACTATATTCACAAAGCTTTTTAAATTCACCATTACATTTTTTTGCTGTGTGCAGCTCATCTGGAAAATAGTTACTGAGGCAAAATTTTCTCACCCAGCTGCAAACCAAGATAGACATCCCTGCATTTGGGATCTCTGCTGTCCTAGTGAATTCCCAGCTGAAATTTCTGAGTTGTAGGGCAAACAAACTGAGAAGACCTACCAAATCAGAGCCTTTTCCAATGGTAAGTGTAAGGACAGTCCTCATGGTTTGATTTGAAAGCCATATCATGTCTACATTAGGGTGAGGAACTATTCAACTTGAAAGTTTTGGTGAACTTGTAGATTTTTTGCATCCTTTCATCATATTGAAATGACAAATATCTTCTCCAACCTGGATTCAAGAAGTGCCAGTTAACACCTAGTCTCTCACACATCCTACTTCCCTGGTGTACACAAGGTGTTACTGAGACAAAATAACAGAGACTGGGTTGCAATTGCCTGTTAAACATCGAGTAACATGGGAGGCCCGCAGATAAAAGCAAATTGCAGTTCGGAGCATATTGTGATGGAATGACTCGAGGGGAAAGAAAGAAAACAAGGCGGTTTCTCTACTTCCAGCTGCCTCGGGAACCCACAGCACAGGCCTGCAGTGCCTGGCAGTGTTGTGCAGCTGTTCAGCTGGCAGAAGGCAAGCAGGGAGCAGCCCAGGACCCAGTGGGGTCTGATGGGAAGCGCAGCCGAAAAACAGTGCCCTCTGACAGTGCCGGCCCACCTGCAGATCAGAGGGAAAATCTACGCGTGGAGAAAACCTTCGCTGCCACGCTGTGTCTGATCAGAGGAAGGAGCCTTCAGTATCTGCTCAGGCTGCACTTACACTCAGTTAGTATTACAAACTTTGCCTGACTTTCTGTAGCAATCCCGTACTGGTGTATCTACTACTACTTTTAACTCAAATGGCTGTTTCTGATAACTCAAGGAGTTATGCTGATTTACATTTCTTAGTTATTAACACAGAAAGGGACATTGCTGTCTTGACCCTCAAAAACATGAGATTTAAAAAAAAGTCTTCAAATATTACAAGTCACATATACAAGGAAATAATTTTTTAAAATTGTTCCAGCTGACATCTATTGCCTTGATTAACTTTCCCTAAAATAAAGAACATTGTGGAATGACAAGGAAAAATTCAAGAAATAATAAACAAAAGATGACAGCTTGACTAACTGGGTGCTCTTTCTGAAGCATTTCACTTTCAATGAATTCATGATTTCTGAGGTGTTAGTGGGCAAGTGCTTTATTTATTTATTTATTTATTTATTTATTTAAAATCCCTGACTGACTTGTTATTGCCTCTAAAACTTTATAAGAGAAATAAGGAAATCAGTTTTTATATATCATTGCTTTTTCATATTTTCATGTCATTTCATCATTTTTATAATAGCACTTTTTTCCTTACTATTTTAGGCAACGAGAGCTTAGAAGAAAATTATGTGCAGGACAGTAAAATGGGATTTGTCATCAATGCAATATATGCTATGGCTTATGGGCTACAAAATATGCATCATTCCCTTTGTCCTGGACATGTTGGACTGTGTGATGCTATGAAGCCAATTGATGGCAGCAAGCTCTTGGAATTCCTCCTCAAATCCTCATTCATTGGTGTTTCTGGAGAAGAAGTCTGGTTTGATGAAAAGGGAGATGCTCCCGGAAGGTAAAGAGGTTTCCTTTCAACTAATAAAACCAGAGGGTGGGAAGTGGGAATGTTACTGTGTTTGGTGATGAAGACTTCTTTGGCTTTTTTTCTGAAACATAAAGCATGGACCAGTCTTTCCAACAGCCAGAAATAACACTGGTAATACATTGTATCTTATATTGGGACAAGAACTATAGTAGAGCCTACAAATTTCTAGTGTTACAGGAGACGACAAACCTTGTAACTCATAGACTTCTGGTGTGTAAGGTGCTATTGGGGCTCAGCACCAGCGTTTTAGTATGTAAAAAGCCTACTATAAATGATTGGAATTTAATGAAGCATTTAACTGCCATGGTTTTGAATGGAGAACTGTAGAGCACATCCTTTTCCAACTGGGGCTCTGCTGAAACCTTGCCAGAGACTATTTAGTGTTGATTTGTAAGCTCCTGTATTATCTTCTTAATTTCTTATACTCCATATAGAATCAGACCAGTCCCAGAATTTAAAGATACATCTATGTAGAGCAGGACAAATAATAGGGGGTTTTGGGCAGAAGTTTCTTTGTTTCACTCATCTGGGGTCTTCTCCCAGCTGTGGCAGCTACTATGGTTTAGCCCTCCCAGCAGACACAGGATGTACCCAAGCAGTGGGCAAGGCAACACCTTTGTGGACTCGGATGTCACCTTTGTTTCTCTTATGGGAGCAAACTGACAGAGATCTTTCCTTTCATTTAGTTTTGTGGGTTCTATTTTAATACACGGATTTTGTTTGTTTGTTTGTTTGTTTTTTAGAGATACATTTAATTCAGCTGCTGAAGTACGAAATCCATTATTAATTGAAACATACCCAGGGATTGCTTCACTGAAGTTTGTTTTCCTACTGAGTTGTTAAAGTGTTATAAAAGACTCTCTCACTCCATCTTTGGGCTTATTGCATAAGTGCATCTGAGTGCCAACACCACACAAAGGAAGGGTTCTGGAGCAAACAAGAGGTTTCATGTCTTTTCATGCCTCTAAAGAGTATGCATAAAGACACAGTGGTCTTAAAGTGACTCTTACCTCTATTACTAGGCTCTATTAGCAAAACTGGCCAACATTTTACCATTTTCTATATTGTTATGGTTTTTTTCTATTGTCTTATTTAAACAGTATATACATTTAAACAGTTTGTTAGATTTAATTAGTAACGAAAAGCTAGTCAGTTTGCTCTTGTTGAGCATTGACTTCAGAATTTTTTTAGTCAAAGGTACAGATCAGTTAGGTCAGCCTTTGAAAGTAAAAGCAAGCAATTCCCTTACATTCGAACACATATTTATCGACACAAATGCATAAATCAAATCTTTGTACATATTATTTAAATGATACAGAGAAATTACTGCTTAGTGTAGCTTTATGCTTTTTGCACACTATTTGTGACCATAAAAGCATTACTCCAGCTTTGCATATGCTGCATTTTCTGTCTGTTAGCTATTTGATTTGATGTTTAGATGTAATTTTCCAATTTTGGCCTAATTCTTATTTATTATTTTGTCACCCAAGAGCATTTTCACAACTCTCATCAGTACCAAGCATAGAATTAGATTGAACGGCTGCTGAATTCAAAACATAAGGGAGTTTATATCAGGATATTTCTCTGAGTATGCCAGAATGATAGAATTTATTCCATCCATCATTTTGGTCTATAGCAATGTTTCATTTTCTTGATTCCCTGGCCTACTTAGAATCTGATAGGTTATTTTAGGTAGAGAGTTTTTTTGTTGTTGTTCCTCATTTATATTTTCACAGTTGGAGCTAGCAATTTTGGGCAAGGAAATTCAATTAACCTTTTTGCTCTTCATTCTGTAATCCTTGGATCAGTCTGTGGCATTTATGACACAGGCAATATCGTATCAGAGAATGGCTATGTGTATATAAGCTGTGATCTGCACAGTCTGTCAGATCCTTGTATGCCAGCAGCAGTTTAACAGAATTGTCTGTAGCTTCAGACTGGCTGTAGTGTTTCTGCAGCTTCATGTGGAAAGTCTCTTCGTGGATCAGTGAACAGACCGTAACACTGTGTCAATACCCAAAAGAGTTTTTGTACCTCAGCAAAATGGAAAGATAAACACCACATACAAAATCTAAATATAGCAAAGTCAGCCTGCTATGAAATTTCCTAGTTTTTTGGCTTTTCTATGCCAGTGCACAAATATCACACAAATGTGTAAAAAGTTTTTAGATATCCTGTTCTCAAATCGTGAACAGATCAACTTCTCATGGTGGAATAATATTCTTTCTTAGAAGGCAGCAACCTTTCTCATAATTTTCAAAATCTGTGTGGTTCTTCAAGCAATTTACTCCCACAAACTCCTAATTGCTGCCATCAGGGGTAGAGCAGATAGAGTTGCCTGTAGTTATGTTTGTCTGCCTCTCCCATAATCTGTTTTGAAACCATTACAGCTTCATGAAACCTTAACCATTTGTTTATATACAACTCTTTTTCTATCTCAGGATCAATTCATGGCTTCAAGGTTTTATAAAAATGAGATTGGAAAACACAAAAGTGTATTTCGTAGTGACAACAGGCAGGAGAACTTTGAGCTCCTACAATGAACCTTTGATATGTGGAGAAATGCTGAGATTCACAAACCAAGAGAAATATTTCGCCTTACTAACACTTCATCTTAACTAGATTTGGCCTTAGAACCATGTAAGTCTATTTAGTTCAAAATTTCCAATAGCTGTCCTGATTTCAGTCATGACAATGCCACCAAATCCAATGCTTTGAGTAAATAATTAAATTTTGCCTTATGCAAAACCTTCAAACTTGCATGTATATGATTTCTTTTTTTTTCAAATATGCATTTTTGTTTTGGAGTCTGGATTCATGGATGGTTATTTCATCCATTTACATCCTGACATTGCGCAGCATTGCTCTTTTCCATCCTGGCTTCCAGGATAGCAAATGTCAGTACCAGTCTGGTACTATGGCTATGGAAAAAGGTAACTGTGGAGGACAACAGCAGTCAGCACCCCAGTTTGTGGGATAGAAAAAGCCTCTCTTAGGATGTTGCAGTTCTAAATGTACCCCAGTTTACCTCCAATGGGTTCCCTGTCTCCCTACCTCTCCCCGAAGCAAGCTGCTCGGCTTGTGCATCCCTGCCACGGTGTAATGGTGGCCAAGAAGGCAGCAGGCTCCCTGACTCAGTTTCCCCTGAGTCTCTGCTCCCCCTGGTCCTTGTCCCTGTGGGTGTCCGTCCGCTATTGGACCCTGATGCTTCCCCCACCCCCCTGTCTGCCCGGGAAAACCTGTGCTGTTTCCCAATTCTGGGCTTTTCTCTTGGACCCTTCGTGGGTGGAATAAACCCATGGAACACCATAGGAAAAGTCCTTCTCGTATCTCTTCGCTGGATGCTCTCACAACCATCATTTAATAGGTAACTTCAGCTATCTCAGATTAACTAGAGTAAGAGTGTGCCTGTGATCAGCTGATTTATCATCTGGCTTGCTTTACAAGTAACTTGACACCTATTGGGTCATATAATTTCCTGATATACCAGAGATCTTGCTCTTATATGAAATGAAGGATTAATTTTCTTACCTGCAGAATGTTTCAATGGCTTCTTTAAATGCTCCCATGTGTGTGTGAAGTACAGCTGCTTCCAAGAAGTCTCACTCTCTGAGAGCTTCACAACTCTTGTCAAACACACTTCTTTTGGGATCATAATTTTTAGCACAGGCACAGCCTAAAATTTTTTAAATTGTACATATGTGAGCAAGGGGATCAGAGGAGGTATTCCAGCACTGAACTTGTCCTTGCTCAAAGTACAGATTTTTCATTAAGACGGAAAGGATAAAGAAATTAAGCACATCTCCTTATACCAAGTGTATTTGTTAGACTACATTTTTCCACTTAAAATTCAAACTACATATCAAAGCTGCAAACACTGTACTACAACTTGTCATAATGTAAGATTGTGTAAGAGCTTTTAATCTACATGCTTTATTCTTTGGCAGGTAACCTATAGGAAAGGGAATAGTATTACAAGAACACAGAAGAAATTCTTAATTGATATTGCATTAATGTCACTCTGTGCCTTGTAATGTATTTTTGTAAAAATGGAAACAATGTGTGCAGGCTCAAAAATTCCATTAGGGGAATGTGAGGTTTTAGTAATTTTTTATTCCCCTTCCTAAATTAATTTTCCAGCCCTCCGTAACTGATTTTGTATCAGTCTAATATAAGGTCAAACTAAAATCCAAGCATATTTTCCTTGCTAGGAAGAGGCATGCACACACATTTCTGCTGAACTTTACTCCTGTCTGTTGAGTACCCATTATGAAATGCCTGACTCTCACTGCTCCTTGCTATCCTGATTCTTCACAAGCCTGGAAAGAGCATTTCTTTTTTTAGGCACCTCCTTTAGAAGAATTGTGACATGAGAAGAAATTGTTTGCTAATGAATTTGAAATTTACCCCTTTCCTAAGTAACGCCTTGACTAGTGGCCAATTCTCAACCAATGGAGCTGCCTCCTGCTTGGAGCTCCATTGAACTCAGTGCCAGGGGTCCCTTTTCACCCATGATTCAGTGGAGCGCTGCAGTGGCACTGGCATTATCTGAGCATGCATATTTGCAAAACTGAGGTCTAATTACAATCGGTAAATATGCATTTCTTTAAATCATCTTTAACTAGAGAAACCCCAAAGACTTGGTTAAGAAAATTACTCTGCTCCGCTCTAGAGAATAATTTTAGCACCTCTTCCCTCTGTGAAGAGAGAGTTGAAATTTTGCATGTTTGAACTTCAAAATGGAAAAGAAAGAAATGAATGTCTCTCTTTGCTCACAACCAAACATCCTAATTCTATTTATGGCTCATACTTTGCTTACCTTACCTTTCATTCTTAAAGTATGTACAGATTAGCAACACCCATTATAAACAAAATAATTTTTTTCTCCAGAGATTTGTCAATCCAGTACAGAAAAGCAAGGCAGTAAATCCCAGGCTTGGAAAATATAAGATGCTTTGTTATTTTCAGCTCTAATGTTGATTCCTTGTTCCCAATGCTCTTTCTCTTGTAGTTTATTAAACAAAGTCCTCTCCCTTCTCATCTTAAGAGACCAGGCTGTAGGTTTAGCATCTTTTGTGGTTCTTCCTCTCTATGCACACCCCAAAATTCATTCTTCCATACTTGCTTATTTCCTAATAAGAATCAAGCTACAGTCTCTGGGTAAAAGAAGGAATGTAATTATCAATAAGGGGTATACACACATCAGGTCCAACACACTGAAGACAATGAGGTAGGCTGGATGTTTATTGAAGCAGTTTTTTATTCTTCCCTTTCCTTAGCCTTGGGAAGTGCTCTTCTACTTGTCTAGGATGAGGAAGTAAATGTTGTGACTGAGGTGCAAACCAGTTTTGTTGTCTTGAGCATTTCTGCTTCAGAGCTCCCAGCAAGGGCTATATTACAACCAGTCTGCATGGAGACATCAAGTGAACATTAAAGAGGTATTGACAAATTATTTGAAAACACAACATCCAGACACTGCCTAAATGTACATCTTTAGCAGAGTTCACTGCGTTTGGTGTGTGGTTCTTCCTGGATACACAACATTTTACCCACAGTTTTATGCAAGCAAGGCAGGCAATCAGCAATTGTGTGCAAATCAGAGCTGACATTTCCTGTGATTCTGCTGCAAAACCTAAAGGATTTGGGGTTTTTGTGAAACCCAAATCCCTGATATTAAGGGATAACATGAATATTTAGAGACAGAAGGAGAAGAGGAAGGTAAATTTTTGTCCTTTATGTTGCAGGGCAGTGATTCACTCTTCTTTCCTTGCAGATATGACATCATGAACCTACAGTACATTGAGCCCAACCGCTACGACTACGTCCTCATTGGGACCTGGCACGAGGGCGTGCTCAACATTGACGACTACAGGATTCAGATGAATAAGAGCGGAATGGTCCGATCAGTGTGCAGTGAGCCTTGCCTGAAGGGCCAGATTAAGGTGTGCCTCAGACACTTACTTTCTGCTATAGAAATATGAATATCCAGTCAGTGTTTTTCCCTAAATGCAACCAAGCTCCTTTCAAGCCAATGAGTAGGACTTCCTTTTCTTCAGGAAAGCCAAAATTATAGAAAGACTCCTAGATTAATATCTTTCTTTAACGATACCATATCCAGGCCCATGTTTTTGAAAATTACCCTTTGCAAAGATGCAGAATCTTCTAGTGTGACAGAATTTGAATTTCACCTTATGTGAGAAAGATTTTCACTTAGTCATTGCCTACAGCATTCAGTGGCTGTGATTCACTTGGGGGTTGATCTTGAAAATATTGTGATCCATGGGAATCCAGTATTTTATTCCAGCAATAACATCTGCAAGGAAAAGTTGAAAAAAAAAATTTAAAACCCCATGCCTATTTGTATCTCATGTTCACAACAGGAGGAGTGGAAACACAAATGAAATCACTCTGGGTTCACCAAACAGTAGCACTTTCATCAGGCTACAAATAATTTGCTACCAGTCATGTCTGGATGACGTAAAGACATGTTTCACCACTATCTAAATGGTATGGATGCATTAAGTTTAAAATGGCAAGAAGGCCATTCATCAAAATCTCCTTAGAGTAGACCTTCCTTTCTATTTTCATTTAATAGGAACATTTGCAGCTTTTTATTTATATATTGCTACTCTAAGCAATAAGCAATTGATGATTTGGCAAAGGCACAGTGACACAATCCAGCATCTTGGAGGAGAAACATTATTGGTATTTACCACACTCCAAAACATCTTTTCCCTGTTTTTGAGATTGTGCAGTTTGTGTATGTGTGTATATGTAAACACCATGCATACAAAATGCCAGCTTCAGCTCTCTTTGAAGTCTATTGGACTCTCTCCACAGACTGCAGGAGGAAATGTTATTTAAAAAAAAAGCCCACAAAGCCAGTATTCAATAAAACAAACATTTTGCATTTCACTACTGTACTTATCTCTGCATATAGATGGATAGGAAGATCTGGAAGAGAAGGCTGGATCCCTCCTTCCTGGCAAACAAGGCCGGAGTCTTTGTCAGAGCCCTAGGAGCTGGAGATATCATTAATCTTTCTTTCAGCCTCAGGGCAATGAAACTAGGAATCAAGACAAGGAAATAATCTTTTCAGCATTGAATCATTATATTTAGCAACCCTCACAGCAAAGAAAGAAAGTTTTCAGGGACATTTCTTCCTAAAAGAACTGTTCTAAAGCATGAGGTTGGTCACTGTTTAATTTTTTTTCTACTAGAACCCAATACATCCTTTTAGCAGGATGTTTTGTAATTTGCTCTCAATTGAGTTTCTATTTACACTTGTGTAATGAGCTCCAAAGAGACTTCCACATAAATTGGAATGTATGTGTATGTGAATGTATTTTTGTGTACATGTATATATATGTATTTATATGCATGAATTACTCTTTGTTCTAACCTTTGCTTGCTTACTGCTTTTTACTATGCAATAGATATTAAGTGTGGGCTGAGCTGCTTGTCCTGACCTCTGCCATCTCACAGATTAAGCCTCAAGTTTCATTGAAAATATGACATTCACCATGCCTCTGTACCAGAGGGAAAATTGTTTTGTACTTTTAACTCAGAACAGCTCTCCCCAAAACAAAATAAAATCATCCCCAGAGGTTATCCTTGAACTCCTAAGCATAAATTTTAACATGCAGGGATGGATTCAAAATCATGATTCATGTTTTCTAGCTATTTGAAATGTGGCACACAAAGGAATCCTGTCATATTTTAAACAGTGTACATGTTATGTGTTTGCTGGGGGGTGGTGGTGTGTGCTTCTTTGTGGTCTGACAGAGGATCAGAATCAAGGATGTATTTTGTGTTGCAGGTGATCAGGAAAGGAGAAGTGAGCTGCTGCTGGATTTGCACTGCTTGCAAGGAGAATGAATTTGTTCAGGATGAATTCACGTGTAAAGCCTGTGAGCTCGGCTGGTGGCCAAATGCTGACCTGACAGGTAGGGATGTGTCCCTCCAAATGCATTCCCTTTCTACAGGGCACAAGCAGAATACTGTGTGCTGGACAGTGAGATGGCAGCATGCAGAGATATTAAACGTACATATTTGGACACAGTGCAGTTTAGGGTATCTTTCAGCTTAATGCAACAGCAGAGACAATAAAGACAGCAAAATTTCTGCCAAGAAGAAATGTTATAGTCTGTCTGTTCCTTTCCTTCATTTAGCACAAGTATTAATAAAGCTGTTAAGACTGCTAATGAACTCAGCAGCATTTGCTGCAATTTAGCAGTGACTATCTCAAGAGTTCAGTGCATTCTTGTCATATTGACTCTTTTCTGATCATTTTACCATGCAATTAGTAGCACTTTATCTGGGATTTCAGGACCTTCAGTAACTGATTACTGGACTCTTGTTTGGTATAAAGATTGTTCTCACTGCACCAATCAGCAAGATCAATCAGCAAAATCACCAATAAACAGAATCCTGAAAAAGGCTGTCTCAAAAGAGTTAGACTTGGTCTCCCTGTGTACTGTGCTCCCTTGTGCTTTGGATGAGTTGCATGCTATGGCATTTTTTGTTTATTTTTTACCTCTCAAGGTCATCCTCCACACCTGCTCTGGGCTTCACAGAAACCATTACCCCAAGCAAATAGCTACAACACATTGAGAAGCATCACCCTGACCTTAACGTTTGCTTTGCATCACTGTGAAAGACTAGAGGCACCTCTGCCCCATGTCACCTCTGCAAAGCTTGGGTGCCAGCATTCAGCAGGGCATCATTCCTAGTCAGAGAAATAATCTGATCACTTAGCCAAAGATCAAATGTGCAACTTAACACATCTTTGTCCTTTACCATGACTGGCTGGCAGCTAGATGTTGCTGCAACCTTTAGCACGTAGACAAACTTCAATTAAATTGTCCTATGAGATACTTTAAGCTAGTCACTGAAGCCAAATGAGCTCTCAGAGGATGTATTTTGAGAGGGAAAGCTAGCCACTTCTCTGGGTAAAAATATATTATTAATCACAAGAGACTGGGAAATGTGATCCATTGTCTGTCTTGATTTTCTATGGAAAATAAGTGATGGTCATGTCCCAGATGTGTGTGTAAATGTCTATATCCCATACCTCCCACTCCAACCACCCTGCCCTGCCCCTGCTCTGGTTTGCAGCTGAACAGACAAACAGATTTGTCAGGATACAGAAATCTTAGGGATCATTCAGACCCTTCAAGTTTCATGTCAATGGGTTGTAGGGAGAGGAGTTAAAGAAAAATACATTCTGTAAGGGCCCATATTGTGGGAAAACATCTCATATTAATAGAAACAAAAAACTCCACAGAACCTCTCATAAATGTCCTGACCATTTGAAAAGCTCATATTTAATTCCTGCTCCTAGGACACCAGCATCTGCTAATTTTAAAGCAGATATCCACAGACAACCAGGTTTTGCTGTTCTTGGAGGTTCACAGAATTGTTTGTATCTACTCTTCTAGCAAAGAAAAGGGGACTTATTGATTAAAAAGGAGCCAGAACAAGAACCTGGTGAGAGATCAATATGCACTTGAGAGAACAGGGTTCAGTGCTACCAGCTGCTCAGAGTAGCTCAAAAAGGGTCATGTCAGAATGACAGGCACTGCTGTAAAGAGTTGCAGAAAGATCAGTGCTGGAAAAAAATCTCCAGAGCATGTTGCAATCTATTTACTTTTAATGAAATCAGTAGATGACCTGCTGATTTGTGTTTCTTCTCAGCAAGGAGACTGGACTGCTGCTGTTCTGAAATCACAGTAACGTCAGCCAAATGACAGCATAGCCATCAACTTATTTCCTAGAGAACATTGAAATGGCAGTCTGGTCCTGCACAGCTTCTTTAGTCTGTCTTATTGAAGGAAAAAAATCTTTTTTTTTTTAACCCATAAAATTGATTTACTTTACTATACTAGAAAGTACAAAACTGTGAAAGGAAGCTGATGCCACCCTAATCTTCAGAAGAGAGTGCTTTATCTAGATAAGCTCTTGTCTCTTGAACTTTGTGGGAGTCACCATTGGTATGATTTAATTTGGAATTCTCTTTTCTTGCCAAGGCTCCCAACAAATGTGTTTTTATAGCTTGATTTTATGTCGTATTCATAGCCTGACAGTCACCATAGCATCTAGACACAGACGGTAACATCTCACAGTGCAGATTGTTTTTCCCTTTGCCTTAAATCTTAAATGCTAAGCATGTATGTGGTTTTAGACTCATTTTCCATCACAGATGGAGGCTCTAAAATCCTTAATCCTTTTAAGAAATGTGAAGCACATACTAACCTATTTTGTAAGACATGCTTTTCAAGGTGCTCATTTTCTCCATTTGAAATCAGTCTCTATTGCTCAGCAGTCATTTCCTGACATTATAATTTTATTTTTAAATGTACACGATTTTTTTGGATTGCTTTCCCTAAATATGAATTCAGTGAAGTGAACTCAGCAGACACAAAGAATTTCTCACCACAAATGTTGAAAACCTGACCTGAGAAATAGTCACTAAAGCCAGTACTTCAGACCTTGTGCCAAGAGAAATATTTTATAGTACCAGAATATAATATAAGAAGGATGAATGTCAAACTAGTAAACTCAGTTTACATAAATCATCTTAACTAAGCAATAAAACAAGATAGGGTAGGAAGTGTTACAGACTTATGAAAAGAATCATAAGGTTTTGGGGCCATCAGTTACCTGGGATGTGTTAATGACCTCAGAAAACATCATATATTCTCTTATTGGCCTTGAACTATGAATATAGTAATAAATAAAAGAAGATTGATTAGCCTTCTGATCCTGGAAATTATTCACAGTTAAAATGCAGGGAAAATACTACATGAAAACTACCAGACGGCTTTTTATCAGCATATTTAACTGCGAAGCTTTTGCTCTGATATTTTTGAGGTTTGGGTTTGTTGCTGAGGGGGCTTCCCTTTTTTTTTTTTTTTTTTTTTCCTTTGCTTTGCTTTGTTTTGCTTAGTTTTCTTTTTTTTTTAATGCATGCACAATTTCCTGGGTATCCTCCCCCAGTCTCAGTGGGGTTCCAGAGCCCATTTTCTCCTAGCTGGGAAATGACCCACCTTCACAGGTGCTGACAACCAACAACTGTTAGCTGATAATAAGCAGTGTATTGAACTTTTTGCAGTTTGTACAATATGTGGTTCTTGGGCTTGCTGGTGCACAGGAATTACATTGGTTTAATGAAACAATTCTAAGAAAATCTTACACAGAATAAGCTTAAAGCAAACGATAGACTTAACTACCATGTTGGATCTGGGCTAAGCCTCTGAAAATATAAAGTGGAATAATGTGAGTATGTCTTGAAGTTGTTAAGCTTAAAGTCCATATTGAAACTTAACCCTTCCAACAACCACTGACCAGATTCTTGTTTGAGAAGAGCTTCACATGTATTAATCAATGAGCAGGAGATTCTGATCCTTAGTCGTTTATTAAATCATAGAAGGACCCATCTTTCAGTCAGGCCTGCTGAGGCCAATGGCCAAAGGTTCACACTTCTAGTAAAGAGATTTTCCTTCAAATTTCACCACATAAGTACTGTCCTATCTGAGTTTTGAACAGACCACAATGAGGAAAATCATTTTCTTTCTAAGATTTTCTTTATATTTGATAATATTTTCTCTATAAAATAAGACCTGGTTGCTACTGTTATAATTTCTATTGTTTTTGATGTTGCAGGCATGTGTGACAACAACACCTGCAGTTAAGTCAGCTTGGTATTCTTAGTGACAAAGTGTAGAGAATTATAAGACCTTCTTTCAGTTCATCTGACTTTGGCAGACATTAAAAGTTCAAGTAGAAATTTTCTATGTCAGGACTTTGCCTTGGGCTGATTTTTTTTTTTTTTTTAATTTTAACAAAAAAACCCCATTTTTTCTCTTGTTTTTTAAAATGAGGTTACAATAAAACTGTTCAACCCTGATCTATACCTTGGCTTACTTCTCAATTATTTGGAAGGAAAGACTTTACATTACAGTACAGGTATCTACACTACAGTAGAGGTATCTGTTGGTAGTTTTTTGTCACCCCATGGACGATGCATATAAATTAAGCAAAACTGTGGGACTCAGAAACTTTTAGTTCATAGGTGGTTTCTGCAGGTACACTCAACACTGAGGAGGAAGCACAACTTTTCCCCATCACAACATCAGGGCCCTTTTTAAGATCTAGCAGCAAAAATGAGAGGGGAAAAATGCCTCTCTCTCAAGCTTGCTGACATTACCATCTTTTTCCTGCTCTTTTCAGCCATGTCCAACAACTCAGATAGGCAGAGCTCATGAGAGTCCAGGATGAGAAAAGCTGAACCAGCTGTTTGTAATGAAGACATCTGGGTGGAAAGGTGTCTAGAAAAAAAATTAACTGTAAGGTGAACTGAGGCAGGAATGGTGAGGCACTGGGAGAAAAGATAGTTGAGAGGTGGGGAAAAGGCAGAAAAGGCAAGTTGTGTCCAAAGGAAACTGAAGGAGGACAGAAACAAGAAGTAGAAGAGGCTATGCACACTTCCCTTGGGACAAGGAAACATGTTGAAAGCATTTTGTAACTGTTAAGTTAAGAATAGAAATTAGAAAATAACAGAATGAAGGTTGTCCATAACAGCTTCACAACCATAACATCTTATTAACACAAAGGATTTTATTTCCTCTGTAATGTTTATTGCTGGTATTACTTCTTCAGCACAGTGAGGAAGATATCCAGAGACTCCTTTAACTTGAGTTGGGAGAGAGCAGTTAAGTACCGTCTTAACAGATACCTATGCTTGCATGTCTGTACTAGTCAGAAAGGAGAGTCTTTCCAGTTTTTATCTGAAAGCATGCATATTCTGTGGGTTTGACTTTTCCAAGAGAATTAAATTATATTATTTAATGGGAAAACAACAAGCAGAGGGTCTGAAAAAATAATAATAAGGTAAAGTGAAGAGAAAAAAAGCAAAGGTATAGTATCTATGATATAGTTCCATTAAAATTTTGGATTTATTACCTTTCTTCTGTCCATAGACCTCTGATTAATTTATATTGTTTATAAAATCACTCTCAAAAAAAAAAAAAAAAAAAAAAAAGCAGTAGATCAAACTATAGTGATTGTGGTAATGATTAAATAAGTTAAACTGAGGAATTAAAAAAACTACCCATTCTGATTTACAACAAAGCTTTCCCTGATGAAATAAAGAGATGATGTCTGGGTTCTGTTCCCAGCTATGCCTTTGATATGCTGGGCTTGCAATCAGTTATCTCGAAAAACAGGTATTTCCAAATCTAATTTCCTGTTGTAGCATCATGAGAAAATGTTTGGGATATCCAAAACAGATGGCTGTTTTTTGCACATATTTCATCCAAACTTTTCCACTATGCAATTCACTCCTTTGTAAAATATTAGTAATCAATGTCACATAGATGTATGTTAATGTTTGGATTATACTGAGATCCAGCAAAAAAGGTTCTTCCAGGATCTGCCTTTCTAACACTCTGTTTCTCTTCCGTACACTGCAGGCTGCGAACCCATCCCTGTGAAATATCTCCAGTGGAGCAATATAGAGTCTATTGTGGCTGTGGTCTTTTCCTGCCTGGGGATCCTGGTCACCATGTTTGTCACCCTTATCTTTGTGCTCTACAGAGACACCCCTGTTGTCAAGTCCTCCAGCCGCGAGCTCTGCTATATTATCCTGGCTGGCATCTTTCTGGGTTACGTCTGCCCTTTCACCCTTATAGCTAAACCTACCACGACCTCCTGCTACCTCCAGCGCCTTCTGGTGGGCCTGTCCTCCGCCATGTGCTATTCCGCCCTCGTGACCAAAACCAACCGCATCGCGCGCATCCTGGCGGGCAGCAAGAAGAAGATCTGTACCCGCAAGCCCCGCTTCATGAGCGCCTGGGCCCAGGTGGTCATCGCCTCCATTCTGATCAGCGTGCAGCTGACACTGGTGATCACGCTGATCATCCTCGAGCCCCCCATGCCCATCCTCTCCTACCCCAGCATCAAAGAAGTTTACCTTATTTGCAACACCAGCAACCTGGGTGTCGTGGCTCCTGTGGGCTACAATGGACTCCTCATCATGAGCTGCACATACTATGCCTTCAAGACTCGGAATGTGCCCGCCAATTTCAATGAGGCCAAGTACATTGCATTCACCATGTACACCACTTGTATCATCTGGCTGGCCTTTGTGCCCATCTATTTCGGGAGCAACTACAAGATCATCACCACCTGCTTCGCAGTGAGCCTGAGCGTGACAGTGGCTCTGGGGTGCATGTTCACTCCTAAGATGTACATCATTATAGCCAAGCCTGAGAGGAATGTCCGCAGTGCCTTCACCACCTCAGATGTGGTGCGTATGCATGTCGGGGATGGCAAGGCACCTTGCAAGTCCAACACTTTCCTCAACATATTCCGGAGAAAGAAGCCAGGGGCTGGAAATCCAAAGTAAGTGGATTGACTGCAGGTACACGCCTATCTGTGTATGTCCTTCTCTTTGCTGTCCTCTCTTGGTTGACTGTAGTCTGCTGAACAGTAAGGTATGTAACAGTTTTTCATCTCATGTGTAGCAGAGAAGGTGGGAAATGACCCTTTACTTCTAAGCCTCAGATGGATATTGATGTGTTGCTTATTATCTTCTCTCCTGCTCTGAAGGCAGCCCTGTGCACTACTCCCTCTACCTTTGGGACAGGACAGGCAGTGGCGGAGTAACCAAGCTCCATTAGCAGCTTCTTGCATCTCCCTGTCACATGTGCGTGAGACAGGGATCTCACGCCCTGACGTGCAGTTGCTCTAAATTATGTTCAAACTGAGGTGCTACTGTAGCCTTTTAGAAAAGAAATCTCTGTCTGACTGATTGTAAATCGTGTACTTGCCAAAGGCCACTGGAATTAGTGTGAAAGCGGGGGACTGAACATGAGTTTTAAGGTAGTGTATTGTGACAGTCCTCATGACTGTGATTCAAAAGCACCCTCCGTGCTATGCCTATGCTTTATTTAATACTCAGCATTGTGAGCAATACTCTTACTCATCATTCGTGTAAATCTCTCCATGTTCTCAAATTCAGCATTGGTGTGAAAGTTGCAGAAGTCAACTGATGGTGAGAATCAACTTACATTCACATCCCTTGAACTTGTTATTTTCATTGCTAATAATTAAAAGCAACCCAGATGTAGCAGAGCGGGAGAACTCTTACTTCAAACAGCATCTCCCTGTGAGGAGCTCTCTGAAAATTTGCATTCTTTATTATCGTATTGCTTTTTAATCTTTAAAGAAGCACCATAGGGCTAGATATGAGCTTAGATTATTTTTGTCCCAATTAAAAGAAAATAAAAATAATAAAGCACCAGCAAAACTTACATTTCTGAGCTTCCCAATAGAATTAAAATTCAGTTAATTTCCAGCTTTTTGGGATCTGTAGGTTTCTCTGAGTCACTCAAGTTGGTTTTTGGTTCAGTTTGTATAAGAAACATTTTCATCCATCCTGGTGATGGAAGTAATACTATAGAAAATCCATGCTGTGATCAATTTTGTCATTATTCTATTTCAGCACATTTTATTTTTTTGCTAGACAGGGGGTCAGAAGGGAAGGGAATGGAGACCTAAGTGACCCAAATACACAGCTCAGTGTGCCACAGAGGCCACATCAAGGCTGCCGACTCGAGTTAGACAGAGAGGGAGCAGGGAGTGGCAAGCAGCCCTAGCAGCCGTCACCTGCAGGGAGATGGCCAAAACTCTCTGTAGGCCAAGAGCTTGAATTCCATCCAAATAGAAGGATGGAGCCTGATCCACCTTCCTCTGACTCTATGGTAGTCAGATGGGAACTCAGACGTCTGTAAGAAACTAGTGTGGTGGCCCTGCAGTGTGGTCTCTGGCTAACACTGTTGGTCTCTATAAGCTGATATCTGTCAAAAAGAGACTTTTTGAGTATTTTAGGTCATTAGAAACTTAATAACTAATTCTTTGTTCTGCTTACTCTTCTTCTACCTTTATTAAAAAAAAAAAAGTAATTTAAAAGATCCAAATGCAATATACTTAGAATACAGTTCATAATATGAGAGACTGTTTCATCCTGTTCAAAAGCTGAGCTTCCCCCTCATCATTGTCACCTTTAAAACACAACTGGGCTCTCCTGAGCTTTTTAGCAATTTGTATGTTACATAATTTTAGCACGATTTTCTCAACCTCTCTGTTAAGCCTGTGTGATTGTTATGAAGGCAAAAAGCTCTACAGAGTTTAAAGCCGCTTTTCTAAACTAAAAGCTCGATACCTAGTAAATATGCATTTTTTACCTCAGGTTAAGCATCCATATCTTTTACACAGACAAATTCCCACCTCTGACCTAAACCTCTTGCACAGTTACTGTGTGTCCTTCACCCAAACCAGCACAGGTGCAGAGGCACGATGGGATAGCTGACGGAAAAGGACAGCACATCTCTGTTCATGTGCATGAAGAACTGAACTTTTAATAGACAACCACAAAGCTTGGTAAACAAAGTCATGAGACAAAACAAAAAGTAAATTTCAGGGCTTTGGAGGGTTTTTTAGCTCCTAGCTGAGTCCATTGCAAAGTTTCAGAGGACATTGTGACAACAGAGATAAAAAAGTGAGTCACTGTGGAAGTCAAGAAGATAAAAGTAGAATTTGCTGCAGCCTTTGAAGAACATAGATAACTCATGTAAAGTCAGGTCCTTCCTGAAACAGGCCTTAAAGCTACTGGTACATGCTCAATGCCCACAGGAATGACGTCCAGACTGATTTTCTATGGTTTTGTTTGTGGGATTTTTGTTTGGTTTGTTGATGCTTTTGGTTTGGTTTTGGTTTTGGGTGGGTTTTTCTTTTTAATTTGGTTTTCTTGGTTCATTTGTTTGTCTTAATTCCCTATCAAAACCTGGAACTTATTTGCCAAATTTTCAGTAACTCTAATCCCTGTAAGTATGTTGCTCTTTTTCTAGATTCTTCAACAGTCTTTCCCTGTAGCCAGATTTTTCTGTCTGTAAGTGGCCAGCAGTTCTGCACTCAAAAGATTTCTTTTCTAGGTGTATTCATCTATTTTCTTGTTATGCCTTCTCTTTCTTGCTGATTTGATTTCTTTTTCTGCTTTTCAATTTTCATGTCTTTTCCTGTCTGTATCAAATCTCTTCTCTGCTTAATCCATTGAATTCCAATTCCTAAACAGAAAAGTGGCATTCATCTAAATTAAATTAGTGTGGAGATATAGGGTCAAATTGAATTAGTTTTAAAAATGGAAACTAGTTTACATTTACAAGGGCAAATCAAACTTATATAAGCCTTCATAAAGCATTTTCATGCAATGTTGTGCTGTTAGTTTTACTAGTATAACTTGGGGACTAGAGCAAGCCAAGCTACTCTTCCTTTCTCCTTCCTAAAGTAGAGCAAAAGAATTAACCAGGGAAATCTATTAACACAGGATCAATTAGTCAGTTCAAAACCTTCAGCTACCAATAGAGGTCAGAAAAGTCATCTTGAAAAATGTCTGTCCCAGCTGCATTGCCAACAGAGTTTCACTGGAAATGAATTTCTTAGTAACACTGGTCTTCACATAAATAATAAAGCGTACTGCCTTTACTGATCTGTTGCACTCTCAAGATGGTATGTGCAGTCTTGAGGATTTGAACTCACTCTTACTTGCTTGAGTTAAACTATGAGCAATTACAGCCAGCATTATTTTACATAGAGATGGTTGGGAATTTTTCCAGTGGCATATATATCTTTTCCATCAGAACATTCTGGCCTCTCAAAATGTTTCATAGAATTGGGCTTTGCTGGTAAGGATTTTCCCTGGGCCAGGGGGCTTTCTCTTTTCCCATGAAGAGAGGAAGATATTGGGAAATCATGAGTGAATCTTACCTCAACAGTTAAAGCACTCACTTATGCTAAAGCATCTCCAGGCAGATGCTCTATAACTGGATTATGCACTGTCCCAGGGCAAGTCTCCCTTCTGTATGTTCTTGTCCAGCAGTGTTTTGGAACAGAGAAAAAAAACCATTGTAATGCAAACCCTAGGGAAATACTTTGTGTTATCCTGTGAGAGAGCTTGAATCTGGGTCTGGGATCCCTCGTGAGTGTCTTCAGTACCAAGCAACAGTCAGTCTTCCCCTCTTGTCAAATGAATACTTAAATATATATAAAAAATGGAGCAGCTCCATCAGGAGAGATGAAGAGAGAGTGATATCTGCTGCTTGTGTTGAAGCTTTGTGGGGACATTTATTGTTCGTTTACTGCTTGATGGTATTACAAAATCCTGGCTGTTACAGGATGATGGCATAGCAGCATTTGTTAGGAAAGCCTTTTGCATCTATTTTTTATTTTTTCCAGATGTGAGATGGAAACTTTTGTGTATGGATCTTGCTGTGATCTTTAGCCTTGTTCTTGGATACAAAAGTTACTTTGGTCAATGAGGGTCAATGAGCTCGAAGGGAAGGATGCTTTTACAGTGCCTGTATGATCCCTTCCCTGAGGAAGCAATGCTCCCTTCTGTACTACATGAAGAAAAAAATAGCCAGTGACACTTCAGATGCTGATTCTGGTGAGGGTTCAGAAAATACCTTCTCCTGCCACTGCTTCAAATGGACCCTACTCAATGTACAGGAGACTGAAGTCTGGCCTGCAGCCTGCAGGTCTGTTGTGCTGCTTTTCTGTAGTACACAGACAATACAAACAGAGTTGAGTCACACAGCAAGGCCCATCTCTTCTCTCATGCTTCTTATGGGTTGCAGTAGCATGAGAAGGATCAGTTCTGCAGGAGTGACTGCAGGGAGAAAGTTCATTTTGTGTCTGTGTAATAATCTCCAGGTTTTGCAGTGATGCTTATTTGCTCCCTCAGTCTTCACATACAAATTATTTTAAATTTATGCTTGAGACTCCATGTCTGGACAACATTTTAGTGCATTTTGAATCAGAGTAAGTAAGGATTTAGTTGTCAATATATATTATGTAGCAAAATCTGAGTTAGTAGGAAGCCAACTAGCAAGACTCAGTGAATGGCCAGGACTCCACATTAATGCATAGGATACCCGCTTTCCCCTTGCAATTTTAGTATACTTACATTCAATTATTTTTCATCTGGCTGTCTGCCGTTAGAAATTAATAGCTGGTTTAAAGTACTTCCTAACATATAATTTATCTTTTTCACACATTTCAGCAGTCCATGGCTCTAGACTGCTGTCACAGGCATCCACTCTGAGCAGTGCCCAGGCAGTCACTTGGGCCATGGATCTCTCAAATTTGGTTTATTTTATGCCAATAAAAATTTGCAGACAACCCAACATCCCCTAGTAACTTCTTCCTGCTTCCATTTGTCCTTTCTCCCTCTGTGCTGGCTCCCCACACACACTTTCTAAACTGAGAATCAGGGTTCTCAGTAACCTCTAGTTAAACATGTCTGTTCCCTTAGCATCTGCTTTTTTGTCTTGCCAGTTATAAAATTATCTCCAGGTACTCTTAAGTTAGTGTTTCTCTTTAAACTGACTTGCTGAGTTGCAATTTCGTCTTGAGCAAGCTGCACTGACAAGCCCTGCTTTTCTGGACTCATTTCCTTTGGCCACTCACAGTCCACAAAGGTTTTTGGACTCCTTGCCTCCTTCATTTCAAAGCCCCTCATAGACACATGGTGAGGGGAATCTTAACATAAGCATGTCCAGAAGATTTTGTTTCATTCGTTTTTGTGGTGGTGGGAGGAGGCAAATGCACAGTGCAGCATGGCAAGGCTTCCAGAAACAGAGAGTAAATGTTCAGCATGCTCAGCTGCAGTTGTTCAAACACAGATCTTTTACAGCCTGTCATTTAATGCAACATGACAGCCCTGTCATAGGAATAGGTGCTCAGGAGCACTCCATCTTTGATGCAGCGGTTTTTATTGGTTCATTGTATTTTGGTTTGTTCCATGTACCCCTGTTGGGACCCGGTATACTCTCCCTGTCAATTATCTGTCCCCTCCCCTGGTCGAGCGAGAGGATCCCTCTCTCTCCCCTGTCATTCTCCTTTCCCCCCTGCCCCAAGTTCTAGAAAGGTCTCTGTCATTTGGCTATGCATTGGCCTTCACAGGTGTATCCCCCCTGCCCTGTTTTCCCGTTTGCTGTGTAGCCTGTCCCTCACCCCCGGACCACCCCCTTGGGCTTTCCCAATTGGTCAGGTTTGTGCCTCCACCCCTGGGACCCTGAGGGTATGAAACCCCCTGTTACCTGTATTCGGGGGGTCACTCGGAGCAGAGCATAGGAGGCTCGATCCTTCTATGTGAAACTCCCGGTGGCCTGACTCAGTCTCTCCCCATCAGCTAAATAACTCTTAGTTGGTATGCAGAGCTACTGAGTCCTCCCTGCTTGGCTTCTCCTCGCTGTGGTCACCTGCCCTACCGCTGCTATCGGCTCTGCTCGCTGTGACTGCGATAGGGCTCTGGGGAGCAGAGGAGGTCCCCAGAGAGATTGCCTTCGACCGGCGCAGTCACAGCACCCCGGGCAGCAGAGCATAGTGAAACATCTTCTCACTGTTAAGTTATTATTCTGCAGAGTCAATATTCTATCTTTAAGCAGGGGTTATACAGGCAAGGGGGGAGAGAGAAAATTGTGAACAGAAGACGTGAGAACACTTTTGATGCAAGTAAAAGAATGCCTTTTGTCCTGATCTCTGCAGGCTAAAGTTGGTGAAAACGAACCAAACCAATCTATCTTAACCTGGCACAGCCACATGGGGTATATCTCCCTCTGTCTGGCTGAAATGTATCAAAACATCTGAAACAGGCAGATTTAGTGGAAAGTGCAAGGAGGATTAATAATAACTGGTCACCATTGTACCTTCTCCTGTAAAAGAGATATATTAAATCCTGTGCTTCAGGACACAAGCCCAATGTGAGAAGAATTTTCTTTGGTCCTGAAGTGTGCCATCTAGCCTGCAGCACACAAGAATCATCTCTAAATGTTTCTTATACAGATTAGCATCTTGTGTAGTTTTACCTTCCTATAGCCAAGCCCGTATAGAAACGATTGCTGAATCTAATAGGGAATGGTAGACTACCTTGCTTTGCAATTTAGAAAACTGATGCAATGAGTAACCTTGTCATGTCCTGCAGTGGTGTTGCAGACACAGTAAGACAGGCTCTAATTTTTACCATTGCAGACCTTGGAAAATACCACATTCCAAGGGACTTTCAAGTAGACCCTTAAACCTGCTTCACCTGCATAGCCATCCTACTGAAGCTTACCCCAGAGGGAAATGGCGTATTATGAAAGAGAATTTTGGGACAGGAGAAAGGATGTGAGCTTCTGCCAGTGGGAAATTATACAGAGATTGAAAAGAAAAAATTGGCAAAATTGTACAGGACAGATTAGGTTGTTTATTTAAACGTTATGTTGCTGTATATCTGACCTCTCCATTAACTTCCAATAAAATGCTGACACCCACACCCTGTTTTCGGGGCTGACTCTTTAGGGAAGTGGCATCACGGTGCATGGCTTTGAGGCTCCCAGCTCCCCACCAGGGCATGGGACTCCAAAACTGCTGGACATTTGGTTCATCCATTTTCACATCAAACCCAGGTTATATCATGGAGGAGTCATCTTCCTTCACAGGTTGGTGCAGATGTGGCAGTTCTAAAATGGCTTCTGGTGACACAGCTGTCACAGGGAAGGCAGGTGGCATCCTGGTCTGGCCTGATTCATCTCCCTGTTGCAGCCCTCCCTGGCATTCACCCAGCTTCTGTATTCACCCTTTTCTGAGGTTGCAGTACCTTTTTGGGAAAGCCTCTTGGATGCTCACAAAGGATAGCTGAAGGTGTTAATGTCAAACATCTCTCTCTCAGCAGTTGGTATATTTGCTGGCTTTGCTGGGCTGTTTATTGGTCTTAAACCATGAATGATTTTTGCAGACACACAGCACTGTGACATGTAACAGCTCTTACTCAGTTCTCTTGTGGATGTGATGTGAATTTCATGTAAGAAAATACAACAAATCCAGTCAAGCTGTTCAGTCCTTGTCGGTATATTGATTTAAGTGAATATTTAAAACTCCCAGAGGACAGTTACATGGTTTCAAAGAGACTCTTAGAACCAATGTTAAAGAACTGGGAAGAAACACAAAATAATAGAGGAGTGTGAAACTCTCTCAATAGCAATCTCTTCTACGCCTGCTGCAGGGCTGTCTATTAAATTTGATATGTGTAATTATATCTAATATTTGATAGCCTTGAATATGCATTTGATTATGATGCACATATATGGTAGCTCTTGCCCATAGACCAAAAATAAAATACAGAATAGGGGATAAAAGATTATCAAGTATCACTTCCACACTTACATTCTTTCTCATTTAAATAACTACTAAAACTCATATTTATTTAAAAAGCAGGAATGGCATATGCATATACCAAATGCTCTATCTGTGTGTATATGTGCAAAACAACCAGTCTGGTGATGGTGAGTTGTTTTTAATCCTTCGAATGAGAAATAAGGGGCATAGCCGCATAAAGCACCATAAGTTTTCCTTGCAAATTATACCAGCTAAAGGCAGTCCCAGCTCATGCATAACTGATCACATGCCATTCCTAAGGCAAGATGAGGAGGAGTGGGCACAAATACATGTTACGATTGGGATGTTTATGGTCAAGCAAAAACCAAAGGTCTGGCAGTTTAGGCTCCGTCCTCTGGGTTTGTTTCCATGGCCAAACAGAGGCTGCCTGAGACTACATTTGGGAGAAATCACTTGGAAAAGCTATGAGGTTCTGTAGTGGCCTCCCAGTAAGAACAGTGGGGATAAAGCCCTCTCAGACAAAACCCAGGTTATATTGAATAAGTTTACAGGATACATTGCCTGCACCCTATGCTCCCATCCAGACGTCTGCTTCTTTATCACCAGTCAGAGCCCCATTTTATGTGCTTGGTCCCTTTAGATGAGAGGGCTGTTGTGTAAGGTTCTATGCAAATTCCTCCCTTTTTCAGAAGTTCCTAGTCTACGGCAGTTTTGCCACTGTCTTTTCAAGGATGGTCACAACTTTGTTCTTCCAGGAGATTTTGACAGGACATATATCTAAGGCATGGTCTCTGAGTCTAGCCTGGTTCTTGCCAAAGGACTGCTGGAGAACTTCACTTTACTACTCTTCTTATTTTGTAACTCTCAAGATGCTGAATCACAAAATGTTTTTCTGCTTGGGGGCTCTGCTGTAGCACCAGGCAGCTTTGTTTAATGAATCTCAATACTTAAGCACAATGACAAAAAGATACACCGTTAGTTCAGAGGGGAGCTTTACAGTTATGTACCGTAGTCTCTGCTTCCTGACTGAGGGGAAGCAAAGGCAGCACTACACAAATCCTGGGGAAAGCAAACATCTTTCTTGGCATAAACCACAGGAATAAGGACACCGCTTGTAATTTAATTTCTTGCTTGACTGGATCACTAATTACATTTCTTTGTATTTTGGTATTTGTATACATTATTCATATCCAGTTAGGATGCTGCAGAAGTGTACCAACTCAGTAGTGAGTGATACAAACAATTGCGTTCCCATGTAGGGATAAGCAAGTGTTGTTTATCTGCTTAGCACCATACTCTCACACCAAAAATAAGGAAGAAAACATCACCTTTTAAAAGCATCAGATACATAAATGGGTGTTGAAGGTTACATGCAGTTAAGCACCTAAAATCCTGGATATTTCTCTATGTTACATACAGGAATCAGATTCCAACTCTCATAAGTACATCCTTAGGAATAAAACCAACCCCCATACCCATTTGCATGTGGTGCTCTGAAATAGAAAATGGAAATTGAATAAAGAACTAAAACACAAGTCTTCTAGAGGTCACTTTAACATTTTTTAAGTCAAGAATGCAATTTACCTCCTTTCTATTCTCAAAGTGTGATGTCTCAGCCCGTGCCACTGTTGTTCACCTCACCTCAGCAGAAACAAAGAGAGCTGTGACATTTCACAAACACATGATAATTCATGTACAAATACTTGCTAGAATAAACATGTAGGGTGTTCTGCAAGGGTCTCTGACCTACCTTGTGAATTCATACGTCTTTGAGCTAATTTAGAGGTGAAAAAATTTGGATACTGAAGGATATCATGTGGATCTCTGATATTCTTTATATAAGAACAAGACTATAAAGAGCACAAGCATACACATACATTAACTATATACAGTTAATACTGGAGTTTGGTTTTTCCCTCATAATAAGATGTCTGAAAAATACTTTGGATTCATCCCAACAATTCAGAGCAAAGTTACTAATGAGAAATGCAGAACTACTGCTTATTTATTTAATCCTTTTCCTTGCTTAGGTACATAAGAGCCCAAGAAGGGGACAACACTTGCATGTCTCCTCTTTCACTGATGTGAAAAGCATTTTGCATTCTGGCTTATCCACCAAGCTTATCCCTACTTGTGGTGAGGGCTCCCCTTTGTTCAGGGATGCCTCATAAAACAAAACACCACAAGACAGACTGCAGATGCTATGATCAGATGCTGACAAAGCATCTGATTTTAGCCAGACTCTGTAATTCACAAATGAATCCTATCCCCAGAGAGAAAAGATGATCTGTCTCTGTTAAGGGAATGTAGGTGGGTGTGGTTCTACACCCTCTTAGAAATTAAATCTGCAGATTCAGACATGTTCATTTACAAAGACCTATATGTGGATATGATGGATATGGCAAAGCAAAGGCTAACTTCTGGTGCACTACTCAGTCCAAAATCTGGATGTAGTCTTTGCTAAGTGTCTGTCCCCCAGATGAGTGTAATGGAGCAACCTGCTTTCTTATATTTTTGTTTTTGGTAATTTAAAAGTTTGTAAAGGGAAGAATGGGAATTTTAAAATCTCTTTCTTGTCTTTCGACTTGACTTAGTTTTTGGGGTTTTTTTAAACTACTATGGAGTGATGCTTTTTTCACCTGTCTTCTGATTCTCTGTTTTTCCTCTGTCCCAAACACACAGAACTCTTCACACCCAGAGCAGAGCTCTGACCACATTCCCCTCTGCTCTCCCTCTTCTTACCTCTGTACCCCAAGGACTCTGAATGAGAAAATTCTTCATTGTCAGATCTTTTTTAGGGTTTTCAGACCAAGATGTATCTGTAGAACAGACTCCACCACACAGAAGACATACACTGCCAAAGTCACTAGTAAACGTGGCCAGCATAAGAAGTTAGGTTCTCTGCTGTGCCAAAGGACTCTAAGAAACCACTTTAGGCGTGGGTTGAAAGTATATTGTATGAATATAACATCTGCCTCCACATTAAAGTTGTTAGAGACTATTTAATTTTGAAATAACAAGTCAACTAATTCTTCAGAGCATATATGTGCTCTAGCATTCAGCCTCCCACACCTGAAAAGCATAGGTTAAAAGTCATTGTCACTGTAAACAGCAAACAATTGTGCAGGCTGAAAGTAATCACACAATTTGTCAGTTTAAAGCCCACCTGACAAATAAAAACTCCAAGTTTCTTGTTAGTTCGTTATAGATAATTTACCATTTCTAGCTTACTGCTTCAGTTTATCTCTTCTTAAGCTGTTTCCCCTTCTCTGCTCTCTGTGGTTCTGCTTTTGTGGTGTGCAGGGTGTGGCTTTCTTCCACCCTATAATATTAACCTTACAAAGAGGAAAAAAGAAAAGAAAATTAATTACTGTCTGCTGGACTACTTGAGCCAGATTTCAAGGTCAGATAAATACTAATGTCAGCACCAGAGAAACTGCCTGATGCTTGTGGTTGGAGGAACAGGGGGGAGAGTTACCCCTTTCAGCAGCGAATTATTAGTTTATCACAGCTGTGCTGCAGCACCACAGCCAGAGATGTCAAAGCTGATCATAAACTCTTTCAAAACAAGTGCCCCTTGATCTGATTATAGCAACTTCTCACCAGTAGATTGTTTGCTGGTGTTTGCAATTTCAGTCTGATCAGCCCCCAGAGGATTACAGGTTCAGTTTAAATAACCATCTACAAGCCACCTTCTAGTTAGTACATTCTGCTTCTCTTTACCCAACACTATTAATCTTTCCTCATCCTTGGTATATGAAAGCCAAGAATATTCATGCTTTCTTACTTAGAATTCTTTTTAGTCTTCCCCTCTAATTGAATGGAATTTCTTTTTTTTTTTTTTTTTAAATGTTATCTTCTGGCCATTTATTTTCCTGGCACAACCCAAATCTTCAGATGGTTCCATTCAGCCTGTTTGGCTGGCTTGCAATCCTTTCATTCCCAGAGAAAGGATTGTCTGGAAATTGGGACTTACTTCACATTACTGATTTTTTTTGCATCTCAAAGCCACCCAAACAAGTTAACTAACCAGATAGCCAAAACAGCCAGGAAACAACCAATCAAACCAAAGAAAGCAAACCCCCACAGAGAGAGTATCTACCTGGAGCGGACTGACGAGGACTGACCGGGAGCCACGCCTGAAACCGCAGGCATCGCAGCAAGTGCCCAGCGAGCGGATGAGGAGTGTGGGTGGCATTAACCCCGCTGAGCCGCCGGCTCTCGTGCGCAGCTGGCAGGTTCATCTGTGAGCTCACGGGGCTGGGCCGTGGGATTGCGTGGGAGTGCACTCTGAGCTCGTGTGCCTGGGCAGTACGGGCTCTGGTGCAGCACAAAGTGTGGCCCCAGGTGTCTCTGTGCTCCCCAGTCAGTGAGCAGTCCTTCCTCCTTTACTTTCCCATATCCTCTGAAACATAAGGCTATATACATTTCTCAACCCTTAGTGTTACATAAGTTATCTCAAAAATCTCTCCTGCCACCATCCCAGACAGCCAAGAGATTTTCCTGCAGCTACTTTGGGCTATCATGACCTGTAAATCCACAAATACTTTAAGCTGCCCTAAGCCAGAAGTGACACTCGAAGCCTTCCTTTATCCCATGCCATCACTTCATTTATGCAGGGACAAGAATCTGGACAGCCATGCTGTAAACTCAAACTGGGAAATAAGAGGGGTTTTTTTCTCCTTTCTTTTTCTGGCATAGTTGTGACCCAGATTAGTTGTCCCTGTCATTCCCTGCCAGATGATTGAATAATTACACCAAGGGTTGTGCTGACACAGAGGGGAAGGTGGAGCAGCAGAAGAGAGCAACAGGGGAGGGCCAGAGTGCTCCCCCAGCACACAGCTGGCTCCTGCTGCCCTGGGGTGACCTGAAGTACACAGAGCCCCATCTTCACTATCCAGCTCAGTGCCAGGTCTTTCTGGGCATCCTTCTGAGATTCTGTTGTCCTTGGTGAACTTGACCCTTCTGTCCTCTTCAGCAGATGCTCACACCTCGACAGAAAGGGTGCGCCATGATATCCCTGCTGCTTCCCAGTCCTCTGTGCATGATAATTATCCATATGCCTCACTCTGCTGGGCGAGGGTGAATAATCCTTTAGACTCCTTTCTGCTTGTACTGCTCTTTGCACCACGGCTCTTAATTTCTCTCCAAAACCTATTGCTGTGCCGTTGATTAGCATAATTAATTTAAAACCCAGAGCAGTTATTTTCAGACATTACTTAGACTGGAACACAGGACTTATGTTTTTAAAATTAATTTGTACCAAGAATCTGTCCATCTTCCCAACTTAATCTATTGGTTAGAAATCTTCTATCAGGTCCTAGCTCATACAAAAGGTATTGAAAATTCAGCTCCTTATCCTACAGGAAAAGGACACAGCCTTGCTTCTTTTTATGTAGATATCTTTTGATCCAGCTATGGCAACTGTACATAAAACCTGACCTTTCAAGGACACAAACGTCTGAAGAGGAACATGCTTCTTCCTAGGAAGGTGCTAGAACTGGAGAGGCAAGAGGATTTGGGATGAGAGTTTAGTTAACATTTTACTGGTCTGGTTCTGCACATGAGGTTTGCTTACCTTCCCAGTCACCTTGCAGACTGCTAGAGCACTGAGGAGATGAAATGCAGGCTAGAAATTCTGTGGTGTTCCTGAGCTATTCCTTGGGAGTGCAGAGGGCAGCCAGTCTGAGTGTTGGAGCAGGATCTGCCCTTGAATGTGAGGCATTGTGCCAAGGGCACATGGTACAGGGCTTCTCCTTTCCTATATTAAAGCTAGGGGTAATATAAAAGTTCTTAAAAATTAGGAGTTTATTCAGGGCTATCACTTAACTTCCTTTGAATATCCTCCCCACTTTACTTTCTTCCTAATGTTATTGGTGGTCAGCTATTTCAAATGAGATTGTACAAATTCTGGTGATATGCTATTCTGTACTTTTCTCATGTGGGGAACGTGAAAGATTTTTTTTACAGCTTGGACTACATCTAGTAAGGAGGATCTCTGATCATGACTTCAAATTATAAGTAGCACAATGTACTGCACCTCAGTTTTCTTGAACACCAGACAGATTCGCTCAGTTTGTGTCTGTTTGGGGCATCTTATTGAGTAGAGAGAATAATTCTAGAGCAGAAGGTGAATGTTTCTAGTTTCACAGCTGTTCAGATATAAAACATTTCAGATAGCAATTTACACTTCCTATAATCCTGACACAGCTGTTTGCCTCGTGGGATGATTCATTTACACTTAAGAGGAAAAATGGTGGCAAGAGTGAGTCTCCCCTCATATCCTTTATATTCCTCACTGCGAATTACAACAGGCTTGTTACCTACCCTGTTCTGAATGACTAGCCAGAAGCATTTTTCTGCTTCAAAGAACATAAAGTAAAGCAATTAATCCACTTGTTTCAGGAACCCTCTGCACTGCCACCCTGCTTCCCCTGCCAGACTCCCGGTTATTGCACCCAGGGGTTTGTTATAAAGCAACTCAGACACTTTCATGATTGTATGCCAGCTCCTTGTTCAAATGCACAGAAGATCCATCCTGCCTCTGGGCTCAGGATATAAATCGCCACTCAGCAGGAATTACCCTTGAGAAGACTGCCCCCAAAATGACTCATTAATCCTCATGTTGTAAAGATGGGCAGAGTATCTAATGTTTTATAACCAGACAAATGTATGTGAAGTGCCATTACTGCCTGCAAGGCTGGGAGAAAGAAGAAGGGATACATTGTCATCATTAAAAATAAAAGAAAAAAAAGAAAGGTATAGGGATCTGGGCACTAATTCTGAATCAGAGCTTTGCAGTATTAGCACACATTACTAGGAAGATAAAAGAAAGCCTACAAGGACACTTCATATTCAAGGCATCAAAAGTGTTGATTATTATTTATGCAGTAGACATTGATTTGATAATTGGAAAATCACTGAAACACAATCAACACACGCACTACATTTCCCATACTATAAATCTAAATTTCACTATAAATTCAAATTCTATTGAAATATGAACCTTGAGATTTAGGTGATTTCTGTAGTGTATATGCTGTGCATCAGCATGTGGGGATCACCCTTGACCTTGACCAAAAGGCAGACCACTGCTTTGATGGAGCTTGGCAGCATTTTAACAACAACCTCCTCCAGAATGCAAACCTGGTCAGCCATTTTGGGGTTGCATCCTCCATTAGATGTAACATCTGTGTCTGATTTTGGCTGAGGAGCACAACTGTAGTCACAGTAAGAGAGGAGTTTGCTCTATTTTGAACATGTTCTGAGGCACTTCGAACTGCTTGAGGAAGCAGGCTTCTTTATTCCTTTCATTTAGGAGGATTTCATAACAAGACCTAAAAGTGCCCAAAGCTTGGAGAGCAAAAAGCTCTGAACTCACTACAGGGATATGTATGAATAAGAAGAAATACAGAGGGGGTGCAGCTAAGTAAGATGTAAGTGACAGCAAACTGCTGCAGCTGAGGAACGGTGGCTGGCAAAGCCTGTTGACTGAGAAAGATCCAAGTTCCAAGCAGTGCTCTGAAACAAGGCTTCCACCTTTTCCATGGTCCCTAAGCAGGGCTGTCTGTGGCTGTGTGCCCTCCATTGAGTGTACAGCACTGCATGTATGTGAAATACA
This sequence comes from Picathartes gymnocephalus, assembly GCA_013390045.1. Lineage (NCBI taxonomy): Eukaryota > Metazoa > Chordata > Aves > Passeriformes > Picathartidae > Picathartes > Picathartes gymnocephalus. Next base: position 40,968 of record WEKY01015193.1, read on the forward strand.
TTTAGCTCTGGGTTTTTATCTTAGATAATCAACTGCGTGATGCTACTTGTTTTGTAAAATTAGCTCCTGTGACTGAACAAAAAGCACAGGAAGTAGAAAGGTCTTATTCTCTCAACTGATTAAGAAAACTGGAAGACTGTAGAAATGATGAATATTCTGTCTAATCAGAAGCCTAATAATCCCTGTAACTTTAATAGGGTGGAGGAGAGAGCATGGTAGCTAAGTTCCTAGTCATGATCACTTTTAAGTTTTCAAATCTCTGCGATCTCTGTACACCTGGTAAGGATTTTACTTTTTCTAGAGGCTTCAAAGTAATCAGGTTGGCAAAATTGCTCAGCAGAATATCTTTTTTGTGTTTGATTCATAATAGTTCAGAAGTCATTTCAAGGCATCTACCGCTCCAAAATGGGTATGCATGTGTTCTGTGTACATCATGCTGTTCTCCTCTGCTCCTTTAGTATGTGGTGAAAGGAATGGCTTGGTCAGCTCATGTACTGAGTATGTTGGACATGCACACACCATCCATGAATCTGCCATTTTGAGGTACTCAGAAATCTGGCAAGCATGCACTATCACTGTTTGATGGGGAAAAATGCTGAATTTCGATTTGCATTTTATTTGCAATACAGTGATGCTTTTTTTTTTTTTTTTCAGAAATTCAGTGATACATTCCATGTGCAAAAATACCTGAGATTTTTGTCAAAGCACACATGTGTGTATATTATTTTTATTGAGACTGGGAAAGACAAATGAGAATTTGCATCTGCTTGACAGGGCAAGGAAGAAAAGAAAAATGAAGTAGAAATCATTCTATATTAACAGCCCAAACTGCAATCTGCAATTCTGTATTGAATCACCATTGCAGAAAGAATGCTTAGGAGACTATTCATTTTGTGTCTACCTCAATAAACCCAATGCTTCCTTTGAAAAAAAGGAAGCACAGCAATGAAATCACATATAATGAAAACTAGTGACTATTCAGCCAGAACTCCAAAAGTAAAAGAAACATTTAGAAAAACAGACTAGGGGAAGAGAGACAAAGAAAAAAGCAGCAGCTGAGTATATATTAAAAACTCCACCAGCAAAAACTTTTGGTGATCCTTTTGTAAATAAGATGTGAAAGGCAGATGCTCCTTTTTTCATCATTTCATCCTATGTTAAGAATACCAGGGGCGAAGTTCCTCTGACAGCTAGAGGCACAGCAGCCCTTGCCATCTGCTATGTAAAGTGCATCAAGGCTCAGCACAGGAAGCAGAATGAACATCATGAAAACCTATTTTAAACAGTATCGTGCTGGAACCAAGGAGAAATCTATGTGGAAGTTGTGGTGACAAGAGGATAAAAGAGAGCAAAGCCCACAGACCTAAGTCAGGGACAGGCACCTATTGAGTGGTATAGCCACCATGTGTGCACATGTGTATAACCACTCACTGGGTGTCTTTTTCTTTTCAATCCTCAGGAAGAGGCAGCCAGAATTCTCGCCCACCAGCCAGTGTCCGTCGGCACATGTGCAGCTTTGAAAAATCCCTGCAGTGAATGTGTAAGAGAAGCTGCATGACAAAGAGTGGTTTTACCCCTTGCTTTCTTTTTCTCATCGGTTTATCATGTCTAATGATGGGACAAATGTGGTGCATGCCTTAAAAGATGGGAAATTTGCTTATGTCCCCTTGTTTCACACAATACTTTAAACAGTGTCCAGATGTGATGAAGAGGACACTGAATCATTTTTTTGCAGCTTTTACTTTTTTATTTCTAAATGCCTACAACTTTGCATATATGTCCTCTCTTTTGTACTAATTGTATCTTCTTTTTCCATTTAGCCAACATTTTTCTCTTTTTTATAGTTTTGCATAGAGATGACATTATCCTGTGTGCTTTACATGGTGTGACACCTTTGCTGTGCACAGCTCTTGCTAACCTGTGCTTGTTACCCAACTGCGGCTGCAGACCCAGCTGAGGGAACAGAGAAAACACTTGTTTGGTGGGATTTGCAGAAAACAGGGAAATCACAAGAAGGCACATGTAAATAAAACCAGCAGGATTTGGCGTAGGAACAAACAGCATCTCAAAATAATAGCAGTGAATCTTTTTTCTGCTGTAATTTCTGAAAGATGTTCAGATTCTGCATAATTCTGTATTCAGCAAACAATAGCGAAGTTCAGCTCTTCAGAAGCAAGAAGTGCAAATACTGTCCTCTCTGAGCAAACACAAAAAAGGTGGAGGAAACAAGCAAGCTGTTGCAAAAACAGAAAAGCTTCACCTCATTTCTTCCAGATCTGCGCTCATTTCCATCTGATAGGCAGCAGATGTGAAACAGTCCCTGCTCCCCACTCCCCGCTCCAGGGAAGATTGTGCAGTGACTCGGTGGAAAGATGCTTGTGATCCACTGACACAGCATTTTGAGCAGTGCTGCTCGCTGCAAGCAGAGATGCTGTTGCACTGCCCTGAGCAGTGCAAAGCATTCTAGCTCTGTGTATGTCTCTGAGTATCTATGCAATTTGTGGGCATGGAGCAACAATGTTAATTCAATCCAACCTGCCCCTCTGATTCGGAGAGCAGAAGAAATCCACAAAATGCACCATACATTTGGAGCCGTAGTGATGGCTTTACAGGGCTTGTGCAGCAACCAGATTTGTCACCCTGAAAGGCAAACTGTACACAGGTAGTGTAAGGAGCAGTACAAACTATTTGTTACTATCTTCTAGTCAGAACAATATGCTCCTCTTTTCTGAACTGGAACAAGTGCTGCAGATTCTCAGGGTACAGATCACCAATTGTCTGTCTGGAAATTCAAATGGGAGCCCAACACAGGCATACTATTAGGAGGCAAAAGCAAACACAACAACAGTTCTATTCAAAAAAGCATGGACACAAGCTGTGAAACTCCCAAGCACAGGGAAGGCTGAACCTCCTGCTTTTTGCATGACAACGCTTGGGATATTTTTTTTTCAGAGTGGAAAAAAAAAAAAATCCTTATCTGCATGAGCTCCTGAAAAACACCTCTGGTGGGACTCCAACCTGTCAACAGGTCTGCAAATGCTTGTGGCAGCTGCCCAGATAAGAAAGGCTTCAAGAAGCAGCAGAGTTTTTCAGATGTGCTGAGCATTAAGCTTGCTATTTTGGCTTCTCTGCCCATCCCTGCCCCTTAAGCTTCCGTCTGCCTCCAGCCAGGGCTGATGTGTTCAGAGGCCTGGCAGTGTTGCACTGTGCCTCAGGGAAGGGCATGTCCTCCTCCATCAGCAACCTGAGCTCCCTGTGGCCGCACAGCCCAGTTTGAGCAGTAGATAAGTGTCTATCCTATCACCAGCTGCCCATCACCACCACCTGGTCTCAAGCCTCAGTCTCATTCAGACCTCCAGCAGTTTGTACGTCCAGACTTTCTTTAGGAGGCCCTGCTTCACCACCCCAACATGCTAGAAACCACCACGCATGCTATGGTTTCCCTCAGCTCCCACTTACAAGCAAGTAGATGTAGACTCTTGAAACTGTCTTGTGTTTTGATGCGTATAAGACTTAGCATCATTTTTTTCACTAGTGTTCCTCTCCATTTTCCGTACAATCTTGGAGATGGTTAGAAATGCAGAATCATCAAAATACAGAATCATAAAATTTTATTATCATATTAAAAAAACCTAGAAGCATCAGCTCAGAGTTTCAGGGCTCTTTTCTTCTGAAGCTGCACATTCATTACCATGGAAACTTTCGGATACACCCAAAAAACCCACAGGCTTTACAGGCTGCTCTATCTACTGCAGCATATTAGGGAGAGCTGTACATTACAAACAAGAGGCCTCATGACTAAGCTTCCTGTGGCAACTTGGCTAAGTTTGCCACAGGGTTAAGCACTCGAAATGCTGGCTTGTTAAGGCAAGTCTGATGGCTCTTTAAGCCTCGTTTAAACTGTTGGGAGTTTATTTTATTCTCAAGTATACCAGAGAATCTGACAAGTTACTGTGGGAGAAGGACCTCATTGACTGCTACCCCTGCAAGGGCTGCACACTTTTTTGGCAGAAAATACCCAGGGCAACAGACTTTTCTGTTCATTAGGAATTACTTCTTCTCTGATACAGCTATTGGCTAGGAACTATTCTGGGCATGCAGTATAATTTGGCCCTTTTGTAGCTTCATTTAGGGGTTGCAGTCGGGCATCTCTGCACCATGTGAAATACCTTTCAGCCTTGGTACTAATGCCTTTGAGATGCTTGGAAAAAAACAGAATATATTCGGATATTTTAGTTTCATCTCATGCACTCTATCCTATGTCCCCAGTGTTTTTTAAATTGCTTTCAGCTTGATACTTTTTTTGGTAAAAAACATCGTGGCCCAAATAATTTTCCATCAGAACCACAGAGGATTACAGAAAGCAAGGAAAAACCTCCAGCTGTCTTAATTACTATTAAACTGCACTCACAGGAAAGACCTCCTGATCTCTGCATCGTGGTGTGGTGCTTTTGAGTGGGGAATACAGAATTCATGGGTAATTTTTGTGGTTTTATTATATTCAAAGTTCATTAATTAGTGTTTCTTATTCAACAGCAGCTCCATGGCATTTCTTTTGATGTAATGTTTTTTTGAAGGTTGTTGATCTTCACAGTCTCCCAGTCCTACAGACTATTTTGCCTTAGTTGCAGCCACCTACACTTTCTGTAAATTAATTTAATTCTAGAATTTTCTTCATATGTTCCTAAGCTTTCCAGGTTCCTTTGCTCAAAACATTGTACTCTTTAGTTTTCAGGTTCTATCAACTGTGCTCCCTTCTGAGCCTGTCAGAATAAATGCTTGAGTTCAGGCATTGGCATTGGCTGTACTGTCATATACATTTATTTGAATATGCAGCAGGAGACACACCTTCAGATAACATAAATATGCTTCTCCATTGATAATGGAGGACTTATGATGATTTACAACATGTTTTTCCATGCATTAACTTTATTATCCTTTAAAAAAAATGCAAAAATTATTCAGTAGGATGAATTCATTCTGAATATTTGGTGGGGTTTACTCATTAATAGGAATAAAATAAACAGATTCTAAAGCTATTCACTACTAAGAGCACTTTTTAATTTCACTTTGATTTGCAGGTTTCTCATCTTCATTTCTTGAACGTTGGATGAATTTTCTTGCTGTTTCTGACAAATCATTTATTACCCTGAACTTTGTATTATGTTTTCTCAAAACAACACTTTACTAGTTATTTGATAACTTTTTCAAAATACCTAATGAACACACAGGTGAACCAAATTTTTTCACTAATAGTTAGATGACTGAAATGTGACACAGCTTCTGTATTTCAGATGAGACAACAAATTTCTAATACTAATTATAATTAGTAGTCAGACTTTCATACACTTTATCAGTGTAGTATTCTCACAACTCTGTTGAGCTAGGAAGGTTAGATCTGTGACACATGTTGAAGATGTGGGACTTCAACTACACTGAAGCAATGCACTGATCATTTCTCTCACCACCCCCCACTCCTCCCAAATTCACAGCTGTACAAAAGCACCTATATACATAAAAAATATTGTTAAGTCTCAAAGTGAATAAATCTACTTATTTTGGGATATTTGGCTATATCTGAGCTGTTGGGAAGTAATTCCCTACCCCTGGGGCCAGATATGAGTCTAGCTGCAACCCACTTCTGTGGTAGCACAAATGTAAAGTGAGTGACCCCTGTCCTGGTTCCAGCTTTCCCCGTTTGGATGACCAGAGCAGAGAGGTGAGGGGGGCTGCCAACCTCTGATCCTGCCCAAGGGTCTGATCCCAACCTGGAGACTGTGTGGATGAAAACCAGAATCTCATCACAGGGTATTCAGCCTAGGCATGGCTACTGCGTCCACTTTATAGACTGTATAATATTAAGATTCCAATTTAAAAAAGAGAAAAATACCCCAGTTATCAATAGGGTCAATATACATTAGAATGCCTATGTGTAACTCACCTAAAGTAATACTTAACTTCTGCATTAGAGTAACTCATGAAGGAAATGAATATGTCACATTTATTTGACATAAACCAGTGGCTAGACAGAGAGTTGGAAAGGAAGCTCTGGACTTGAGCTCACTCACACCACCTTTAAGTATCATCAGATTCTGCCCTGGCAAGACAGTGCGACAGCATTATATTTTCCTATATTTTGTGTAGCAGTTTTCATCATACATTTAAAGCAGTGCTCTAATTTACATAGAATATTGTGTCCAATGCCCAAGGCAACTTCGTCAAAAAAAAAAAAAAAAAAGTGGGCGGTGGGGGCAGGGAGGGGAGCAACAAGGAGAAGTTAGTTAAGTAATTTAAATTTCCAGAAACACAAGTGAGAGGTTAAATATTGCTCTAACTATATATCACTAACAAAAGCATTGGAGCCATGCTGTGAGAACAGTTTTAAGTTTCTCTTATCACCGAGATAGAGATTATAGTGTAAACGAGCTAAGGCTGAAATTGGTTTGTGATTCTTTTTTCATTTAGGTGATTATATCAGGCAAAAAAAATCCTGAGCAGATCCCCAGATAGGGACTGTGGTTGATGATGGCTCCTTCACTCATGAGAGAGTGCAGAGAAGTTTCACCAACCCAGGTTTAAGAGATGAGTCCCTAAAACCAGCGCTCTAGAGGTTAGGCTTGCAGGAACACACAGACCAGCATGGCTTGCTTTGCTAATGAGCATCCGGGCTGGCTGTGGCAGCTCTGAGAGGAGTGGCTGCTCAGTGCAGGGAGATATCACTACCCTGGATTAAAATCTGCTCACTCTCTTAATCAAATTTCATGCCCCAGTGGCCTTACTGAAATGGAGATAAGAATGGAAGAGACCTTGGGGATACCAACAAAGCACCTGCAGTGTGCTTAGCCTTAGATTTTAGGCTTGTTATCTTGGGCCCCGGGACGAGTGAGGCAGCAGCGGGGACAGAGCTTTACTCAGGCTCACTACCACTTACGTGACTGCAGGGCTGGAGAAAGTTCGTAGTTGACTGACTGCTTCTCTGTGGGCAGGGCAGAAATTCCTCCACTGGCTTCCCTAGGACGGCATCAATCAGCAAGTACGGTGTGGGGATGAGAAAGGTTTGGTCCAATGTACAGCTTTTGAACAGGGCATTTCCTTTTGCTCTGTGTCCCCCTGCCTCCAAAGACAGGTCACCTCTGTGTCAGTGCTCAGGGACAGCCCTGCATGTGCTGAGCTCCGCAGCCAGCTGCCAGTGGCTGTAACTGGGCCCTACTCTCTGAAGGGAGGAGCAGCATTTGGTGACTGGGCAGTACCTGACACTGACCTCTTCTGGTTGCTGGTAAGATAGGTCAGGGTTTGTTTCGGACTTAATTTTTGCTGACAAAGTTGGTAGGCTTCTCAGTTTGCGTTTTATGTTCATTGCTAAAATTTTATTGTCACAGAAGGGACTGCCAGGTTATCCCAGTTCTTCCTACTGGCTGTGGCATTTCAGTTACTATAGTGACTACAAGGAGGTAGTTTGGGCCAAAGCATTGGTCTGGCAATGAAAGACAGGTAACATTTATTATTTCTCCTATAACCTCTTCCTCTGGTTAATTGCCATTGTTGCTTTAAAAAAACCCCAGCCTTATATATTAAATCTGTACTCTGTGTCTTCTCTAACACCACCAAGCTGTCTCAAATGACGGTATCACTCATCTCAGCAAGATTAAGGTTCTTCCTCACCTCATGGCCACTTGGAGAAGATAGCAGACCACCACTCTAGCCTCCTAAAAGGACAAAACAGGGGATGAATTCTTAACAGACCAAGGAAGGTCCCTGCCTGTTTTAACAGAAAGGGTTCTTTCTCAAGCATTTTGCCTGACTGCACCTGAAGCCATTTTTCAGCTTCTGAGTTCCTGGAGTTAACCTCATCAGAACACATATCACTCTGCTTAACTCTTTCATGTGCTATCAGTTAGGGATTGTTATGCATAAAATGTTCAAGGAAAAAAAGAAAGACAAAATTTCAGGTACACAGGACTCAAAAGTGATTTAATTTTCTGCGCTCTGGATCTCAGGTTATAACTTTGCTGGTGAAAGGATCAGAGAGTTGCACAGGCTAACTTACCTTAGACTAATGGGACAATAATTTTTCACCTCAGAAGCAGTCAGGCTCTAAGATGTAAAGAAATCTTTCCTATCCAACATCTAAAGGCATCTTCAGAATCTTGCAGAGAAACCAACTGTATTGGGGTACTCAGACTTGACAGTGCTCCAAGGAAGCCAGCAAGGTCAGATCCTCCAGGAACTGGCAAGAGCAGGACCCTGTTCTTGGCCTGAAACTGGACTTGAGTCTGGGGAACTCCTGGTCACAAGGAGGGGCCAGATTTTTATCATCTGGGGATACTTAACCATGAACAGTGAGCTGTCTAACAAGTTATAGGCATGTCCTACTCTTGGGCAGGCATATTTTGAACCATAGTCTCAGACTTGGGTGCATCAGTTCTTTTAAAGAATTTCAGCAAGTAACTATTATGATCTGAAGTTTTTTTCCATCTTATTTAGTGTTTATAATAAAAAAAGAAAGCTGAATTTGCCTCAAAATTAATGTCCCAGAGTCATGCAGAGAGTGTGTTATAAAGATCAATGCATGTATTAAAAGCAAAATTTTGAATTACCACAAATAGCAACAGCTCTGCTCATGAAACTAATAAAAATTCACACAAAAATTATATTTACTTCTGTTTTTCCAAAATACAAAACCCATAGATAAAGCCGTGGTAAAAAATTGAGAAAAAGCATCTAAATTCAAAGTATGTTCTTGCCTATAAGCAAAAGCAAACCCACCCTATGAGCTGATAGGATATCCAGGAACCTGCCTGAACACGTAGACTAGATGGGATGACTTGAAGAAATAGTACTTGAAGTGTTACACTGGGTATACAGAAGTACAAACCTTAAGATCCCTTGAGACTCCAAGAAGTTCACTTCTATGCAGAAAGTGTGAAATTTAAATCCTGTGAGAAATTGACAGGAGAAAGGACAGAGTTAGCAAAGATGAATAAATAGATGGTGGACATGAACTGGGTAATTATTCTATTGATAAAAAGAAGAAACCACCACTTGCTGCCATCTCATTGCTGTGCAATTGAACACCAGCTTTTCAATACCCCAACCGTGATCCAGCTTGGTGCCTTCTCTTGCCTTTGTGTGGAAAACCATCCCTTCTCCCATTATGCCAGGCGGATTATTTTGATCTTGACCTTCTTCCATGGAAATTTCCTTCAAAAGAGGAGATGGCAATCACTTAGCAAATGGTGACCACGCAGTCAGGATTGTCATCATTGCTTTGCACAAGTGAGATGGTTCCTTCTCTCACCAAGACTCAGTTCAGGTCTGAGCTTGTGCAGACCCATCTGTGCTTTTTTGTCTAAATGTCAATTAATGATATTCAAGATGGCTGCTCTTTGTTCCAGCATAACTAGTGCTTTTCTTATGTGCTAATGAGGAATTCTGCCTGAATGTGTCAGTCTCGGTATGACCCCCTGTCAGCCATCCAGCAAGACAGAGCCCAGGTATTTCTATGACAATCTTGGGCTCCATCTCAAAATGTGACTCATTAACAGGCCAGTAGGGCTTGAACATAGCAAGGAGACCAAGCAGAGGGAAAGAGCTTGAACAATAATCTGAGGTAAACAATAATCTGAGGTAAACAATCTGTGGATCTTGTCAAATGGATCCTACAGAGAGCCACTGCAGCCCTAAAGCTCTTTGTTATTAAGCCCTTGGAGCCATGAGCTCCAAGTAAGGTCTGGCAAGCAGAGGCAAGGTGTGTCAGCAGCACCAGCTCCCCCCAAAAAGCAAGTTGGTACCAGACAAATCCTGATGAAATTATTTGCTCACATTTGGACATTGCAGTCCCAGCACAGTTTAAGCATGGCCATTGACTGGAGACTAAGGAGAATGCTACAGAAGAAAGAAGTAAGAGCAGAATTTGAGAATGCAGGAGAGGGAAATGAACTAAATAGGAACAAGATTTGAAGACAGAGGTAGCGAGTTCCTTAAGCAGCTGTGCTTGCCTTTGATGAAAAATACAAAATCTTGGAAACAGAATGAGATAGAGAAAAAACAGATGGTGTGAGAAGGGATTCAAAAGTGAGGCAATGCACCAGAACTAGATATGAAAAAATAAATTATGCAGAAGTGGACTTAGTATAAAAGACAGCAGATAATCACCATTTTTTTTTAAAAGCCCTTTGCAGTATTTGTAAGCTACAGCATCAGCAAAATACAAGAGCACTCAACTTATTTTCTTCTCTGCAAAAAGAGACTTGTTTTGAAGTTAAAGTAGACCGAATGTGTTTCTGTGTGAAGAGTTTGCAGTTCTTGGCATGTTAAACATTACTTTAAAAATCTTTCACACCCGAGAGTTACACTCATTTGCTTATCTCTATAGCACTTCCAAAAAAAAGTCGTACCATAGCTCATTTGATCAAAATAAGAATGCTTCTAAACTTTCATTCTTATCTTTTCATTGATCATTATAATATAGAGGTTTTCTTCTTCAGCTGGGAACATGGCTTTCTTGTTCTCTAGGTTAAAGCTCTAAAGCGAAACAGCTCCAGATCCTACCAACTACATCCTTTGGGGAGTTATGAATTTTTTAGATTGGTCCTTTCATGTGCCCCAGTTCCACCAGAGGTGGTGAGTCACAGGTCCAGCATTTGGAGTCTGGGGTTGGAGATGAGCTTCCCAGCTTGGATCCACATAAAATCTTTTTTTTTTCCCTCCAGGAGTACTTACTGCTTGACAGAACAGTGACACATTGTCATGTATATTTCTTTTCTGTTTTGACAGATTTACAACACTGTATGTGTTGTACCAATCTCTTCCAGCTATGACAAAGTCAGTCAATATAGGAGTTTTTATAAAATTCAAGTGGCAATTATTTACTCCTTAAAAAAGAGAACCATGAGAGTCTGAGCAAGGAAAGCGAAATGCTGAGAAAAATACTGCAATGTTGTAAGGGAGGTGATCTCCTCTGGTGTGTGCAGTAGCAGGAGGTGAGACTGCTGTTCCAGCCTCCCTCTCACTTTGCATCTGCAACTGCAATCTCAGGGTCTGAAATTTAATCCTTTGTTTGCTTCTGGTCCCTGAGGGATGAAACCCTGAGATAAGGCTGCTTCAAATAAATTATCTCAGAATTGCTCTCTGTCTCTGGTTTCCACCCAGATGATGTATGTTATAATCTGTGAACCATCTCTGCTGCCTGACCTGCGGTTAGACAGTAGCTTGGTCCTCTAAAGCGCTGCTCAGCTCCCTGTCCCACCAGCGGCTAACAAGCTGCCACTCAGCTTTGAGTGCTGCTCCCTTCAAGGGTACAGGGAAATGCAAAAACCTACAGTTCCTCAGAGTCAGACCTGACCCTCAGATCCTCACTCAGCCAGACTGCCTAGCATTTTGGTGGGACCCAGCCCATATAAGGAGGCAGAGGGTCACGCTGCTGCTTGTTCCTCCTCCCACACAAACCGGTTTCGGTCCCAGAATTTTAGCCAGGTTTGTAAATAACAGTCACCTGGGAAGAAGTGCATTTGCCTCCTACCTGATAGAGGCCCTGGAAGTCCTTCATTTCTCCATTAGCTAATCTGTTTCTAAGGGAGAGAGGAAATAAAAGGGAAAGGCGGGGTTAGCAACAATTTGTCGCTCTACCCAGTTTGCCAAAAGGCTATGACTGTGGTTTGTTTTTCTTCCAACAGATTGAAAATATTTCCTATAAGCTGCAAATCAGGCTTAATTAAAGCTTTTCCTGTGACTTTCTTCCTGGTTTTTTTTTTTCTTACCCCCTGCAAAATGGTGAGTAAACCTAGATACCAAATGACAGCTCAAGTCCTCAAACCACAGATGGCTCTCCCAGAGTCCTTCCCTCAGGCTACCCTTTCTAGATTAGCTGTAAGATGGATAACCAACATCACTTTTGGATGAAAATCATAGTGTTGCTTTCAGATATAGTATTTCTGGGAGGACATGAAAAACTGAAGGGGGGAGGCTTACTAATGAGGCAAAGCAATCAGTATTTTTGTAGGCTTGTTTGTTATACTGCCTGTGTCTTCGTAATGTAAATGCAAATAAACCATCTTTATTTTATTCATAGTTCTAATGGAAAGTCTGTGTCATGGTCTGAACCAGGTGGAAGACAAGATCCAAAGGGGGAACATACGTGGCACAGACTCTCAGTGCATGTGAAGAACCAGGAGACAGGGTGCAATCAGACAGCGGTGATCAAACCCCTCACTAAAGACTACCACGGCCAAAGCCTGACTTTTACCGACATCAGCAGTAAGACTCTCTACAATGTGGTGGAGGAAGAAGATAGAGAGCCCGTTCACCTCAACCAGTCCAGCAGTCCTTCCATGGTGGTGCACAGGCGGGTGGCAACGACCCCTCCTCTGCAGGCCACGGCGGAGGAAACCCAACTCTTCTTGCCTGAGCAGTCCCCCAAGACCCTGCCCCTGCAGCCACAGTCTCTCATGGACCAGCTGCAAGGAGTGGTCAACAAATTTGCCACCGGCATCCCCGACTTCAGCGCTGTCCTCCCCACTCCTGGCTCAGGGAATGGTGTGCGGCCCCCCTGCCCGCCCCCGCTACCGCAGCAGCAGCCCCTGCAGCCTTTTCAGGTGGCTGCCTTCAGCGAGGAGCCCCTGTCTCCCCCAGCTGAGGAAGCAGAGAGTGAGAAGGTGAAGCTCATTCAGGGATATGTGTATGAAAAAAGCACAGAGGAGGAGGACGAGGATCCGGCGACCAGCAAACTGGCTCTAGAAGACTCTCCGGCGCTGACGCCCCCGTCCCCTTTCCGGGATTCAGTGGCTTCGGGCAGCTCCGTGCCCAGCTCCCCAGTGTCGGAGTCAGTGCTCTGCACACCCCCAGATGTGACCTATGCCTCTGTCATCCTAAGGGATTATAAGCAAAGCTCATCCACCCTGTAGATGCTGCAAGTGACAAAACGGGAAGGACTTTGGCAGCTGCCCACTGGGAGGACTTGCGCAGACAAGTCTCCCACGGCTGTGGGGAGCGAGAGCAGAGAACAAAGTGACAAATGACAGGGCAAAAATTTCATCCTGCACTTAAATAACTATAATGAAACAAAAAAAAATTAAAATCCATTCTGAGGGCTCAAGATTCTCTATCTGTTAAAAAAAAAAAAAAAGTACTTTTTGGAAAATGTTAAGAAACCATAACAAAGCACAAACTAAAGGGACAACTTCTATAGCAAAAAAAAAAAAAAAAAAAAAAAAAAAAAAAAAAAAAAGAAAAAAAAGAAAAAAGAAAATAATAAACACACAGGAAAAAGCATATAATCTCACTTAGTCACACCCTCTCTTGGCAATGCTTGAAAAGGACTCTGGAAAGTGTTACCTGGAGAAGTTATTAGCACACCTCATGACTGCTGTCTGTCTGCTATGGGAGTAACACACCCAGGAGCTGGAAGGGCAGAGTGTGGGGCAGGGCAACAAAGCTACTTGTATATGAGACATATATGCATAAATATTTTTTTCCTGGTTTCTACAGGTGGCATAACCGTGGAATGCTGTTTTGGGGAGAGGAGATGAGATAATGTGAAAGCACATGGTTCTTACTGACTCTTATCTGAATGATTTATTCTTCATACTAGGCTGCTTTTTGGGGGATTCGGGCTTCTTTTAGTGCTGATTGTGAACAGAGCGAGAAATATGATCAAATTAAGGCTCAAGAGGTTTCTGAAGAAAGCCTTGCCATAGTACTTGTAATATGATAAGGACTTCGAAAAACTGTCTTTTTGTATAGGGTTGGAAACCACGTGGCTAAACTGTTACACAACATTTCCTGTAGCAGAACAATATTTATTGACTATCTTTTCATAAAACAACATATTTTGCCATGCCATTGCATCATTCCTTTGTGTTACTTTGGAATCAAATGCATTGAGAAATAGCTGTTTACTTAGAGCAACAACTGTTATTCTGGAAGAAAGGCAATTCCACACTGGGGGTTATGGAGCCTCCAGGCAAGAGAGTGAGTGTACATTTGTGTATCTGTATGTGTGGGTACGGTATGTGTGAATAGTAATGTCCAATAACTACCACTGGAAGATTGTCTTCTATATTATGAATATTTTTATGTTTAAATCATGTTTTTATATCGCGTTGTTACAAATATTCTATAGATCTTTGAAGGTTTGTATGCTGTTCTAACACATCCTTTTTTTCATATACAAGCTGAGAGTTGTTACCCTTATAATAGGGTGCTTTGTTTTGCAGATATTTTATGAAGTAGACATATGGTATTAATAACTAGTGCATTGAGAACTTGTTATTTTACATGTTTTGCAGCAAGTGTAGCTAACAAAAAAAAGAAAAAAGAAAAAAAGAAAAAGGTCTGTTCTACAAATCTTGCAGGTGAGAGACAGTAAAAGTAATTCAACTATTTCACTGCCTCAGATAATTTAAAATAAAATCACATCAGGACGGGAAATTTCATCAGTGCTTAATGTGTGCATAAATTCCCAGGTTTTGCTATTGACAGTTTTTTTAAACCCTTTATGATGTTTAGTTGCATGTTCTTTCCTCATGCTTTCACTTCTTGTATTTAATCTACAATATAGCATCTTAAAGGTCACCTCTAGGCGGTTGTAGTTCTGTCATTTATACCTTGTCCTCCTCTATCTTTCGTATGTTTCCTAGAGATGGGCCTAATCCAAAGCTCCCTAGTGACTGGCACGATCAAAGTCCAGGTCTAATTGCTGTGGCCTGAACTTAATTATAATGATGATTACCCTATTTATAAATGTGCTTATTATACATACACAGGTCAGGATTTTAGCTGCTATGATCTTTGTGCTGCTGAATTCAGTTGAGAATGAGAAAAGAATTATTTATTCCAAAAAATATTTTAAAGGAATGTCTTCCTGTTAATATAGTTGCAAACACATGCTTCTTTTGAATATTCTATCATAATTTTTCTGAATTTTTCTTTTTTTTCACTTGAATTTTAAGAAGCCCTGTTTGTTATCACTTCTTCTCTGAAGATCCAAATCTCATCGTTTTTGCTATTTATGAAGTATTGATATTGGAAGGTTTGGCTTGTGCTCAAAACCGGAGAGTCTTTTTCTTCTTATCCTCTTTTCACAATGTTTGCTCCTTTCAATATTGCTCGTGGCCAATTGCTATCATCGTCCTGATGTGGAAATCATGAAATGACTTTGCCCAAAGACATGTTTTTGTCAGTATATTGATGTCTCAATAATGAATTGAAGACACCTGAGGGTTAGTTTGTTGATTTTTTTTTTCTGCTTGGGGCTTTTAGGGCGATATTTTTTGTTGCTGTTTCTTTTACTTAAAATGGTGATTACTCATTAAAGCAGTGAGGAAAATGCCATATCTTCTTTGCTGATCACTGCACTGGCAATGAATTCTAATAATTGTAGTATAAGATCTGTTTCCAAAAACATACGTTGTCAGAAGCCCAGACCTGATACTAAGAAGCCAGTCTTTGAACACCTGAGAGAGATAAGAAAAAGAAATATAACAGATTTGTATAGACAAGGAGACGGCAATGTGGCAAGGTACTATACTGTTTTCATATCTGTCTGTTTTGAACATATTAAGCACTGATTTTATTACTGCAATGTAATTATATCATGAAGTAGGAGTTTTCTTGAAATTCAGTATATTAGCTTTTAGTTTGTACTTGTTAAAGCTGGAAACACACATACATAAATATATCTAAAGAGCAAGAACTCACCCTGTGTATGCAGCTGTATGAGCTATGAAGATTTCTGTAGAAGTTCTTTCTTTTGGTCTGTCAAATGCTTGATGAAAACTGCCTTTTTGTCAAAATGGTCTTGAAAATGCTGTAAAATAAATATTTTCTATTTATTATTTAAAAATAGAATGCCAAAATTTTAATTTTCTTTTCCTTGAGTAGAAAATAGTCGTGTATAGTAATTCATTGCTCCATGTCTTTTCAGCATCATGAATAAGAGATGGTGGGATATTTAAATGGAGGTAGGTATTGATTAAATTGTGTTATGAAGGTGAGATGGTGGAGGTTTGGAGGATTCTTGCTTAGATAAAAACCCCCAGCTTTTTGGCTTCCTAATAAAATTCAGAAGCACTGGAACTATGCATTCAGGCAGACAAGTAGTAGAAGAGAATTCAATTTGAAATGACAGGAAATTTTGCTTCCCAAAGATGTGGGAAAACACCAGCCCTTCTCTGAAAATCGTCTTTGAGATGTCTGCCTCTCCCATAAGGGAAACTGATATTTGCTTTCTTGACAGCTTTAAATGATAGGCATTGATCGACTCCAGCATTTTGTGTCCTAACGTTACTGCTTCTGTATAGTGGACTCCTGACTCCTGCTCTGCAACTCACAAATGCTGTGGCTTTTTGGTGACTCCTGAACTGCTCTGTGACTCAGCAAGGTGCTTTCTTGGAGTGCTGCTGGGATCTCCAGAAACAAGCGGCACTAAACATAGAAAATCTAGATCTTTTTATCTTTACAGTTGCGAGTAGGCTTGTGGTTCCTTTGTTTGGACCTGGCTTTGCAAGACCTGTGTCTGAGGAGTCAGTCTACCTACAACTACTGCAATGCAGGAGTACAGACAATGGCATTACATTCAGTGGTAAGTGCCAAAAGTTTGGTCTCTTTGTTCACAGAGGCTTTTCTCTTTTCTTATCCCCTTTTATTTTGTTTTCCAAATCTATTCTGTCTATGTCTTAGTAAAGGTTCCGCTGACCAAGTGTATTCAATTACAAAAACATCTTCAGAGAAGCACAGCACTTACTCCCCTCCAGAGCACCCAGTGCAATGTTGCACAAGCTGCTTAAAAAAACCCAACATCTAAAGCAGCTTTTCACTGGGTAAATGGATGACTGGACCAGAACCACAGAGCAGCAAAGCATACTTGAGGTTTAGTCTCCATCCTCCTGCCAAGAACAGAATGTTGTCAGCTCCACCAGCCCAGCCCATGCCTTTCCACCCAAGCTCTGCTCAATAACTTGGGTCTCCGGACTGGTGTCAGGTACATTTTGGATGGAGTAAGTGGTTATCAAAAGAAAAAGGCAGTGGAAATTTGGCCCCTGGAGTTGTATTCATCATTCTTTAGAGAAAAACAGGGGAGCAGGTTGCTAATATCTCTTCTCCACAAAGTCTCAGTGACTGTTAAAAATGCTTCTTATATGGGAGTGGGAAAAGTGTGGGTTTGCAGATTGCATTGTTGTGGTCGTTTTTTTTCCCAAATAAATGAGTCACTAGACACTTGGCAAGTATCTGTCTGCAAATGATTGGGAAGGAGAAGCAGACACTGTAGCCTATTTTTATCTGGATAAGACTCCCAACAGGGATATTAGCAAAAAAGAAGATAAGGAATGCCATGCAGCCAAGTGTGTGGTACTACCACAGGCCCCATATCTGGACCTGGACTCATATTTTGGCAAACCCTGCAAGCTCCCAAGCAGAGATAGTAGAACAGAGCAAGAACGACTAGTTGCCATTTCCAGTGCTACAGGTAAATTGTATCCTACTGAAAAAACAAGCAAGCTACTCTTTGCCTTTGCTAATTCAACTTCCAGGTCCCGGTAAATCACATAAAATGGGACTGCTGCCCACCTGAGAGAGCAGGTCACTCTTAGGTACCAAGTCAGAGCATTTGTTTTATAGTTGGTTTCAAGGTGGGCGTAAGCAATGTATCTCTACAGAGTAAAATATCGTTGTGAGTTGTGGGTTTCCATAACCAAAAGGCCTCTAGGTAGGTGGAGAAGCAGCTGGCACAGATACCAGTGCAGACACATAAGAGTTTAGGAGTGACATTTAATCCACCCACTTTATTTATTGCACACTGTGCAATGTGTAGGTGGCATGAGATCCATTCCCCCACCCACTCCACAGTATGGTGTGTGGGACTCCTACCTCCCTGTGCTGCTCTGAGGCTGAACCAGGAACAGATCTGCAAGACCTCCCTCCGGTAAAGATGGTGTGCCAGGAGGACTGGCTCAGAGCAGGCCAGTCTCTGGTCAGCTCCCCGTTTTCCTAACGCAGAGTGTCTTTGCAATGCACCGAGAATGCATTTTCCTTGCAAACATTACCTAGAGACAGGGGATTTCAGTGCTGTGCAAAGCCTCAAAATAAGTCAGTAGTTTAATAGGAGCTGTTTCCCTTGCTGCCCTCCAACAGCCCATGGTGAGGTGTCCCCAGCTAGAGTTAAACAGACCTGTCAGTTGTATGGCTGTAATCCAGGGGGTGATGAGCCGTGGCTTTCCAGAGTGCCCAGCAGCCCACACTGCCAAAGGTCGGTGATGCACGAACAGCCCCGAGCAGGTGCTTGGTGGGAACTTCACACTGGCGCTCCCTGAGCTGCAGGTGCTCAGAGGTCTGAGTGGCACTGAGGGCTCCCTGTGGCCTTCACTGTCCTTAATGATACAGAGAAAGAGAACGAGCAGAAGAAAGACAACAACTTGCTTTTATCTCTCTTGCAAGAAAGGCAGGCAGGACTGTGCTGTGGAGCCAGCAGTGTATCCCTTATGGCTTCTGACAAAGTCCCAACAATTCCTGTGATTTGCATCTTCACAGACACAAAGAATTGACCCTTCATTCTTTAGGTCTTTACTTAGTGCTTTACTCTTGTTAGGTAACACTAAAAAAGACAAACTGCAAAATTATCAAGACATAATGTTCAAATACCAACACTGGGAGTGACGTCTCTCATGGGAGCTGAATCTGAGCAATGTTTTCAAAAATGTATAGTATAGGAGTTTTTAATATGTCTTTTGGACTTGAAAATGCACTGACAATCTTTTTATCTGGGGAAGGAAGCAAGAATGAGTGTGTTTCCCTGGGATGTGTTATACATGTTTTGTTTGAACACTTACACAGAACAATTAAACTGTATTTTAATTTGGCAGGCACCTTGGTAATTATTCAGATTTTATACTTTTTTTTGGGGCGGGAGTGGGAATTGGATTGATTTTTTTTTTCTTTTCTGCTTAAAAATAATGCCTAGATCACTTAGCAAGATTATTAACTGTGCCAGGATTTTCATGTGCATCTGTGTGATGCTAATTTAGAAACTGAAGCCTCTAAGTGCTGAGATCCTCAATGTGTGTGAATCAGTGTTAAGTCCTGAATGATGTCATTTTCCTTGAGAAGCTGGCTGAGTACCTGTGCTGTTAACTTTTGAGTTTCCTAAAGACTTATTTCACACCCCAAGCTCCATTTCAGATTTGTGAGGATCTTGTTCTTATCTCTGTTTTTGAGGCTGCTGTTGCTCATTGTTCTTATCATTTGACGCGTTGCCTTTGCAGCAGCCATGGCACAATTGCAGGGGAAAGTGCCTGTCAGGCTGCAGATCCCTAACAGTGCCGAGAGATTTTCCTTCTGAGCTCCATTTCCCTTTTTGAGAGGTGGTTATGCTGCATGTCCTGCCCTCCAATGTGCTGTTTGTGCTTGGGTAATGTGGTTGTTCACTTTAAAAACAACAAAATGAGAAAGTTT
This sequence comes from Picathartes gymnocephalus, assembly GCA_013390045.1. Lineage (NCBI taxonomy): Eukaryota > Metazoa > Chordata > Aves > Passeriformes > Picathartidae > Picathartes > Picathartes gymnocephalus. The sequence goes on from WEKY01015193.1 coordinate 60,414, forward strand.
TGCCCTCCTGTTGTCCCTGACATCAGGATTTACCCAGATGTGTGTATCCAGTGCTCATACAGTGCAGTCTGGCACGAGTCACACTGTTGGGCATGCACTTGTTCCATCACAGCCTGTCCCTCAGCTCTGTCCCCAGTTCAGCTCTTGATTCTTTTAATGACTTCGGGATGTTCATCTACCCAAGGGTATTTCAAAGCTGCATAAGGGAACTGTGTTCCAATTTACAAAGGACACGAGTGAAAACTGGGCATAGAAATCCTTTAGATGCTTAAAAACTCAGCCATTCTTTCCTTCCAGCTCAGGTCTGAGAGGTGTATAAATAAAGGAAGATTTTTACAGCCCTTTTATTCCTTTCTCACCTTGATCTCAATGCCAGTTCGCTCCTGCTCATTCTTACCCAGCCTCTTTTTATAGCATATATGGCATAGTTGTAGAAGTGGCACCATCCAGTTCAATAATTTTGTCTTGGATCCCCTATTTTCCTTATTTCCAGTTACCTCATGGTCAGTGTTAAAGGAAGATTTGGGATGTCTGTGAAAGCCTGTGGAATGAAAAGATCACACAGTAAGGAGGCACAACAGTCACATCAGCTGGGACAAGCTTAGGTGCTGCAGCCATGTAAATCATCAAATAAGACCACAGTCCACAACACAGTTAAGCACAGGAGGACAGAAATGCCAGCAGGTCTAAGGAGAGTTAATTTTCCCAGCAAGATCCAGGCTTTGAGTCTCAGCTCCAGAATAACGCTGTGTTGTCAGATTGCAATACCATCATTTGCAAAACACTCAGAGCCTTTTTCTTCTTGCTGCGTTATTTGTTTAAGATAGGCACCATCATCTTCAGAAGCTGCTGTGCACAGAGCTTTCCCCACCACTTACAAAACATTCCAAGCCTTTCTCTCCTTAACACTGGTTTACAAGATAGGTGTCATCAGCTTCAGTGTGAGGCCTACCCTGCCCATGGCAGACTGGGCATGGAGCAGTACTGGAGCAGGATCAGGACCCAGGCAGCAAAAGTTTTCTTGCAGAGTGCACTGCTTTTAGACATTTGTGTTGTCTGTGTTTTCCTTCCCCATTTAGATCTCTCTGAGCCTCAGCACCTCTCTTCACAGTGGCATGAACAAAACACAGCTGGCAAAATCATCACAGCAAGCAGTATTTACTTTCTGACCTCAATTCCCCAGCTCAGTTGTTACGACTTTCCCTTACCTATGTGCCCCATTTTCCTGTCACAAACAGCTTGTCACTTGTGACACAAAGGAGCAAGCCTGAATGGAGAAACAGAGGAGACAGACACTTTTCTTGGTGCTAAAGGCAGGTAGCTCTGGGAACACTGATTTACAGAGACCAGGCACGTCCCACAGGAGAGTCCCCTATGTGCACAGGAGACAAGGTGCCCACACTGTCACACTGGCTGAGGATGTCACACGGTGCAGGTGGAGCCCTCTCAGGCTCTTTGAGACCACAGGAGACTTCACACGTGGTGTTCACCAATGCAATCAAGATGTATGTGACCAGTTTGGGACAAAGAGCTTTGAAAAGGGCAAGGATGGGAAGTTCCCCCTTGATATCCTCCTCCAAGGGACTCAGGTCGGTGTCTGTGTGAGTGTAGGACTTGCTGCTGTGTCTGAGACAGCCTACAGCCCACCAAGCCTCAGCCCCGCTTCACCTTCCGTCCCTCCTGAGCTCCAGCCCTGGCTCTTCACACTGGTTTCTCTCCTTCTGCAGGAGGAGATGCCTGGAGGGGGTTGCAAGGTTCTGGTTGTTTTGTGTGCTTGCTCCAGAGGTCTCTGCTGATGCATTTCCATCTGGCTTGTAAGCAAAATGTAAGCTGAAATGGGAACCAGTGTTTGTCCCTGTGGGCACAGGAGCCAGTGGGTGGTCTGCCGTCCCTGTCCTAGCTGGGTCGGGAGAGCAATGGTGCCAATACCCAACCACGTGGGTATTGAACACACAGCACACAGTGATAGAAACAAAGTGAGAGAAGCTGCAGAGAGGAAAGACCTCTGTGAGTTGTTTCACTCTGATGTCTATGAAATCCTGGCTAAATCATGAAAATCCAGAGCTCTGACTGGGCTGGATGAGAGAAGTGGAGCATGCTGTCCATTAGACCTTTATGTCTCTGACCTTCACATCCGAGCCAAGCTCAGACATCCCTGTCAGCTGTGGATTCTCTCTGAGTTTGTACTCACTGTCACAGTGCATCGCGCTGGCAAAGACAAGAGAAGGAAAACACAGTAGGGAAGGAGCCCCATTAGGCAACAAGTGCATCTGTCAGCAAGAAGAGCTAATTCTTAAAAGAGCTACTGGACTTCATAGCTGAGAGGTTACAAGTTATTTCAGGATTCTTCTACAAATGCATTAGGCTCAGTCCAGCTGGAAGCTGGGAGTAATTCTTAGAAGAGTAACAAGAAATGAGAAGACTCATAGTCCCTTTTGTAGTAACATCATGACAAGGATTTCTCCCTATTCTGCTTTTCTGAGAAAATCTGAAAACTTTAGAAAAAAGTGTAAGTGGTACTCTAACACCCAAGTTTCACAAGGATGGTTAATATCAAATGACCAGAACAGAGGAATAAGGATCCAGCTTCTGATATAAAAGTTACAGGATATAGTGGTAAAATGTTTTTTCTTCTTTAATCCATGTTTGAAAGCATAACTGCATCTGTAGAATAATTCAAAGGAAACTTGTATAATTTTATACCAGGAAAGGTTCACACAAGCAGTGAAATATTTATTTTATTATTTAGTTTACCATAGTGGAAAAAATAATCCTTCTGCAAACCACTGGGTATATATAGAAACTGTATCACATAGCTGGGGGGCAAGTTATGTCCTACCTGACCTAAAGAAAAGGGAGAGGATTCTCCAAATAAGAGCATTTTTCCTAAGGCACTTGATCATGTTTTCTTCTCTACAAAAGCAACTACATATAAAGATTAGTATGCAGGCCTTCCATGTTGCCTAACACATGTGTTCAGCTAAAGCCTGATGCTAGTCATCCAGTCAGGCCAGTTTTGCTAACTTCTCCAAAAGCTCTCTCTCTCTTGCAGGGAACTCATACCAGCCATGAGTGGCTAGCATGCAGTTATCAAGGTTAAGACAAAGAAAAACAGTCCTTAGCAGAAGGTTGGGTTCCTTTATTTTGAGAGGAGAGCCCTGCATATAACCATAAAGTAATCACACTTCACAACATATCTTTCCCTAGAAATACATAATTAGGTGTTTTTCAACAAAAGATTGAACTAGATTTGTCTTCATCATTGACAATCACATCAAGCTGTGATGAAAAGTTACTTACTGGTTTTAATCCAATAATAAAGAGACATGAGTCCATCTTTTAATTGTCAATAAACAGAACTTTAATTGGAAAACAGGGAGTAAACAAATTTACCTTCTCATGCCTACTGAAACACTGAAGTTAGTCAAGAGAGGTTTAAGCCTCATGAACATCTGCATTCTCTGTCACAAGTACCTCTGAGATTTTTTAAGCTGATGGCATGGCAACTTACAGAATATGTGTTTACACTTGAGCAGCTTAGTCCCAAGTCCTTTCTGCCTCTGATATTCATGTCATTATTCAACCCAGTACAAGACACTCCAACTCTTCAAAGGCTTCTGGAAGGCTATGAGCACTCCGTTCCTAGAGCTCTACAAAGCATAAAATACTTATGGATTCAGTCTGTCTGTAATGTAGCATGTTTGTGTGGGATGTAGCACTGTCCTCCCCATTTGGTAGGTGAGGAGGCTGACACATTGTATATTAACACCAACATTTGCAAATATTTTCCTAAAGCTAAGCACTAAGTTCTTATTTTGACATTTAAAGAAAAAAAAAAAATAGCCTGTTCTTGTCTTTTTCTGAAACTAATGGCAGTTACAGATATTAGGCACATATATATATATAATGTGAGCTGTTGATCTCACTTCTAATGGTTTTACACACTCTTCTGCAAAAATGTTTCAAAGTATTGCTCCAAGGCGAGGATCTTGTAGCACAAATGAGGACTGGCGGCACTGAGTGGAAAGATTATGATTATTTATCAGTACTCATCTTGGACATGAAAACCTACACTAATGTGCCTTGGTATGATCTAGCCCCAGATGTAGCATTCTGGAACAGGGCATGCCCAAAGTAAGACTGATTATTCATCTGTAGTCCAGATTTCTTTTTTGACGTTCCTTAGGTCAAAGCCTGCAATTATGTCACCACATAACCGTCTGGCATTTACAGGAGCTCTCCCTCTCTTGCAGTGCGGGGAATGTGCTCATATAGTGAGCAGCTTGCCAATGCTTTGTTTGTTTCCACTGATGAGAAGGTGAGCAAGCTTTCTTTATTCAAATTCTTTCAAGTTAACCAAACTAGTTTTATGTTATAACTCTCCTGTGAGACACAGGGTTTAGTCACACAAAGATGTGTATAAAACTGAGACAGAGAAAGAAGGGTCACACCATTAACTGTGGGTCCTCATTTTGGCCAAGCTGCTTCAATTTACATAATATTATAATATTATATAGAAGCCATACATAAGATCACAGCTTTGCTACTTTGGTACCACATATGACTACCCTAAGCTGGAAATAAAGCCTAATGTTTTAACTTGATGAAAGACAGTTGTCTGATGTCTTTCAATTCCCTTCTTCATTTACTAGATGATTTTCATTTACCACATAATTTTCATTTACTACATGAATCTGATTAATTCCTAAAACAAGTTCATCCTGTTACTGAATAGAAAAATAGCCCATAGGAAAATGCTTGCTCCCATCTTTAAAAGCTGTCTTCACTTGTCTATACAAAAGGAACAAAATGAGGTTATGCTTTTTAAGCATATTAGTATTGTTCATATGGGGAGAATTGACCATCTTTTTCCAGCTGTAACATGGCCTGGGTTTGCACTCAGCAGCAGAGCAGCAGCAGTGGTTTGAGCTGAGTTTAATCATTGCTCAGTTCTTGCTGTGCCTGAGAGGCGACAAGGGATCCTCATCCCTACCACAGCCCAGTGCTGCAGGACAGTGGGGTACTTTTGCCAGGGAGTTTACAGCACGTGTTGGGATCTCTGGCTCACTCTGGGAGAAATGATCTTTGTGTCAGATGTGTCTGCTTCCCCATTGATTTCCTAGAACTTCTCTGCTCCAGGGAGAGGGTTCAAGTCTCCGTGCCCCCGTACCTCATACCTGCCTGGCAGACACAGCACAGGCCTAATCCCCATAGTAAATTCAGACTGAATTTCAGTGCTCGTTAAAGAAAATGTTGGATGTAATTTTTTTTAATAGACAAAAGGAAGTCTTTTACTTGAACTTTTAAAATTTGAGATTGGTTGAACTGTTGGAAAATCACAGCCTAAATGATTTAACAACGTTTCACGCAGCTTCTAGCAAAATCTTACAGCAGAAAATGTTCTAAAGATGTAAAGCAATGCCAGGTAGCATTCCTCAGCAGCACATGTTGGAGTAGACCATCAGCCAAATTCAGAAGTAAAGGAAAGCACCTTTGCTGCTCTAATTCCTGTTCAGTGGCATATTTTTTGCAGACCCAAACTACTGTCAAGCAGTCTTTCTGGCTGAAAATCTAGATGCATCCATTTTCCCCTGACGTTTATTGTGACAGTGTGCTATTAAGATGAAAGAAAAGTTATTCATCTGGGAATCACTTGACAATATAAATGGCGCTATTTTGAGCTTTTGTTGCCATCACAATTAATCAAGTGAGAAGCAGTCAGTTTGTTGGGGGATTTTTTTTTGTTTGGTTTTGTTGTTGTCGTTGTTTGTTTGTTTATTTGTTTGTGGTTTGGGTTTTTTTTATTTTGGGGCGGGGTTTTTTGTTGGTTTTTTGGGGGGTCTTTTTTGGGGGTTTTTTTGCTTATGTTATAATTCATTTAAGAAATCTAGCAACTTCCTTTGCTAAGTAGAGCTAGTTTTGATATTCCATCCCATTATAAGGCCAGTTTTTATCAATTTAGCAAAAAGGATTCTGCTCTGCAGTAGCTTTTAATAGTGTTACATGCTCAGACTTAATGGGCAAGACACAAAATGAAGGATGTAAAATATGCAGCAAAGACCAATAAATCTCCTTTTTTCCCATTGCTTGTTACATGTGCAGACACTGGTGGCCACTCACACCCAGCCTGTTCCACCTGTTGCATTCCCATCTACTTCCCTTTGGTTTTGTTATGTGTATATGCAGTGGGGCCCTGGTATTTCATAAGACACTTTTGGTGGAAGGGAGCAGGAGCTGCTGGGGAATGATGTAAGAAGCCACAGAGGAGCCATCAGGACTCAGGTGTCTCTGTTTCGGTGAAATAAACTACAGATTTATGAGAACACCAAAAAGTTCTAATATTTTACCTCATAATGCACGTTACTTGTGAGACTGCTACTTACCTAGTGCAGATAGATGCAACATGATATAATAGTCTCTAGTGGATCATTTATAAATGAAAAATAATCGGTATTGCCAGCTTCTTCTTTTCTCACATCTAAAATAAAAGTCACTGAACTTCTCTATGGCAAGGAAAAACCTTCCCATCTGTAATCTGAAAAGACAGAAAAATCAAATAGTACTATGATTTTCAAATGGAATAAAAGACATCCCATGTTCATTAAGACAGACAAGCATATCAGTGAAGAAAAACAGTGAGAGAAAAAAGAGAAAATGCTGTAAACTCTGGTTACTTAGGCAATTTCCTTATAGCTTTAGCAACATATAAGAAGTAAGGGACAAAAAGCTTGGGATTTTTAATATTTTAATTAAACATTTCATCAGCTTAAAAAAAGTCCATGTCTTCTCCCTTTCACTCACCTGAATTAAAAAGAAATTTATATATCAGCCAATAGGAAAGTAATAAATAAATAGATAAATAAATAAAATGGCATTTTATGTAATTTGCAAGTACACAGCAAGTGGTACTAGGGATAATCAGGAAGAAAGAGTAGATGTGGTTTTGTCTTTTTGCTTGGGTGCTCCTTCCCTTCTTCTCTTATTTTGTGATTCCCTCTGAATTGCAAATTTTATCCTATAGATGGAAAACCTGGCACATTTTTGGATTCCATTAATGCAGAGCTCATTATTTCTGAATAAATAAGTAAGGTTTCTGTTATCAGAAGGTAGAAAAACAGTCTTTTTTATGAATCCATTTTGACTGGTGTATCTAACCTACAGAGTCAGTGGGATATACATGTAAATCACTCATATTCAGTGGAATTCATAAAAAGAGCATTGATACAACACTGTGATCTCATAACATCACGAAGAAGGCAGTCTTTTATTATTGCACAGTGATGCACTGAGACTCCAGACATCCACAGGGAGTCCTTGAGCACATTCTCTCCATAGGATGCCAGTGTACACATGCAGTTGAATGCCAGAGCTCTTTTCATCTGGGGTTATTCACAAAGCATGGTTGGTGATACATAATGTGAGGCTGACAAAGCTGGCAGTATCCTCTTAAAAAAAACAAAAAGTCTGAGGTGAAAAAAAATGAAGCATTTTCACAGTTCAATAAAGAAAAACTTCAAAAAGATTTCAGAAAGTATTATCTTGGCTGTGCTCCCAAGCACTTGAGAGCTGACTGCCAAAGTATTAAGTCTCCAGTAAGATAAAAATATCTGTTCAAACACATGCGCACACACACACACACACACATTTAATATGCATCTAAAGACCTATTCAAATAATATTAAATTATTAGAACTGGCACAAGCATGAAGGCTGCAGAAAATATGGCAATCCCTTCAGTAACTGTTGCCTTGTCCAGAGAAACTTTGCCAGAGTGAGATTCTATAAAAATCCAAGCTCCAAGCACATCTCCTGCCTCACTGCCACATCACAGGAGGCATCTCTTCCAACGAGACTTACAGCTCCTTTCCAAATTTAGGGCACCATGAACTCTGCAACATATTACTTCCCATACTAATAGGGAGACTGCAAACACAGGTGATCATGTTTTTCAGCTATTAGTTGTTAATAATTCTGGAAACTTGCTGAGAGTTCTTTTATTAATTAATATTTATTTACTCAATTTGCTCTGAAGGCAACTGTTGCTTTTACCACTGCCCAGTTTCCAGTACCATTTTACAATGACACCACTGAAAAACACTCTTTTCCCAAAAAGGGAATGAATACCATAAATTTCTGACAAAGGAATACTGTCTAAAGGCACAGTCCTAAAGTTCTAAAGACACCATCAACCACATGGTTCTAATGGTTCTTCTATTGGTAAACAAGCAGCTAAGTAGCAAGTGTGACTGTAAATGTGGGAACAAATAAAATCAGTCCTTGGCCACAGCATGCAACGAGCCCAGAAGCTTTGCAAGTGGCCACATGGTCATGACCATAAACTTCACACCTCCTTAGTGTTTATTAAATGTCTTTCTTCTGAACCTGGGAGACAGAACAGGGGTTTAATGAAGGCAGGTGGGACCTGGAACTGACAAAGCAATATGTTTCCCTCCTGAATAAATATTTCATTAAAAGCTCCATGCCAGTCAGCCACTTGTAAGTCAGGATGAAAGAGGGAGGAATTCTGTGCTAAGTAGTTAAGTGTCTTGCAGAGAGAGATACATTACTACTTTTCTTAAATCACAGGCAACATCATAACTTAAAAAATGATATGAAAGGATAAGTAAGCAAGAGAATTCTCCATGCCTCCAGGCCAAGTAGAGCACTGGCTGCTCCATTAAAATATCTAACTGTGAAGCTTCATACACTTATCCAGAATCTGAATGTGCATAGGCTTGTTTCTCAAAACTGCTCAGAACTGTCTTGCTTAATTTGAGGAAGATGAACATTCAGCACATTTAAAATTGTCCACATGGAATATTCCTCAGTACTGAGGAGCTACCATCATTTTTCATGAAGAAACTACAGGAATGTTTTGTTTTAGAGTGGTTTGGCTGCTAATCTGCATTTGCCTGTGCCTGATGAAAGCTGTAGTTTGAAAGCTTTGAGTTTTGTTTATCGTCTGTAGGCAAAGCCTTGTACCAAGACCTCTATCTTCCCACTATGCCATGGTTTCCTTTCTCCACATTTTCAGTCAGAGAAAAGGAGGCATCTGATGTACCTCTCTCCCCATCTGCGGCAGCAGTTTGCTATTTATACGTGTATGATTGCACTGCTGGTGCTGAGGTCAGGGAGGCTGTATGGATTTTGCAGAATGAAACATTCCAATAAAAACTTATGAGACATAAGAAACTGTAAGATGGTTACAATCTTTGTGTAAACATTTGGACATTGGGATTTACAATGACACAACCGACAGGGTATTAGCTAAAACACCTGTTGAGAACAAGACAAATGGTCAGTCTAGACTGAAGAAGAGAGTATTGCAAAAATAAGGGATGATGTTATTGCTTTTAGAGATTAGCTTAGAACTGCTGAAACACCCAGCTACTGTTCGTTGTATTTCCAAATTGCTATATGAACCTGGTGGTCAGATACTGAGTCGACAGATTGCATAATAGTAGAAAGAAATAAATTTTTCACTCTTTTTTTGGTGTGAAAAGTAAACTTTAAAATTACTGGTGTAATTTGGATGAATTAATTCAAAAACTCTTTCAGTAAAAGAAAATAGTTATAGCCATTATATATTTTATTTCTAGAATAAATGAAGACAAATGTGCTTTTATTATGTGCTGTCATTTGGACCACAATTAAATAATTTAGTTTTTAATTCAGCCACTCCACTATTTTGGTGTTTAGATTAAAACAAACAAACAGACAAACACCCCAACAAAACAACCAAAAAGCCACAAGACAAAACAAAACAAAAAAAAAGAAGTCAGAAATGAGCTTCTGTTAGACAGACAATATTTCACAGGAGGATTGACAAATATAAAGATCTCATTGGGTTGTCTGTAAAGCACAATACCATTTGAATCTAAGCTGAGCAAAAAATCAGCTGTCAAAAGCTTTTGTCCTTCTGATTTCAGTTCAACAGACTGCAACATTAATATGCAAAGGTCACAGATCAAAGTATACAATTAACAGCAACATTTGAATTGCCATTTTTATTAATGGCATCAGTATTCTTTGAAAGGCAATTCCAAACATAAGCAAAGGAACAATTTAAGACATGATTTAAAAAGCACAAGGTGGTAAATCACGTTGTTTTTTTTTTTTTGTTGTTGTTTTGTTTTTTTTTTTAATAGAAGAAGGCTATGGGCTTTTGCACACAGTCTACTTGGAGGAATCCACAGCCTGAGTTTTTCTGTGCTAATGTTCTTAATGATGTTTCTTCCATCTATGTTACCCTAAAGGACAATTTCTTCTTGAATTTGGAAGCTGGCTTTTCAGAATCACACCCACATTCCAGTCAGGACAAAAGCTTTTGCAGGTGAGAAGGCAGCTCAGCATTATAGAGCTTTCCTTGCACACAAGTCTCTCTGATGGGAGGTTGAGACATTGAGATATTGCTGTGGGTTTGATCTTGCTTCTTCCCAAGTGCACAAAATTTACCAATTCCAGAGTATTTGCTTTCAGGGTACCCAGTACTGTATGACCTTTCAAATTCACTTCATGTGGAGCAGGCCAGAGGTGTTCTGAGTGTGGAGGCTGCAGTCAGGGTGTTTGCAGAATGCAGCAAATGTGACAAGGACAATTGCTGGGTCCAAGTGTCAGGCAGCAGCAGGAAGGGGTAAGGCTTCTGAAGCTCCAGCTCAACGTGTGCTGCTGTACACAGGAGCCCCAGTGGCTACAGGGATGCTAAACAGAATAAATCAGATCTCATATCTGGCCCTGAATCATACTGGAACAGCACAGCTCAAACATCTGCAGTTAAAATTCCTTATTCTCCAATACAGTCTTGTCATACTTAGATTACATTTGGGGATGGCTTCTGTCTCATGCTGGTGTTTGACCAAGACTGAGGAACTGCTTGGGGAACTCCTCACAGGCATGTACCAAAAAACAAGATGGCATCTTCCTTAATTTTGCTTTCACAAGAAAAAAATACAAACAGATCATGGAGTTCCTTAGTCCTTGAAATTGGTTGGTTTGAGATTGATAAACTTAAGAAATGCAAAAATTTATATGTTAGAGGAACACAGAACTGCACTCGAATGGTGGTGGGAGCATGATTCTCTCTAATTTGCTATGTATTTTAGTGCTATGCACAAAACAGAAATTTATTCTGCTCATGCACTGGCATTTTTTAGGGGATACATGACAATAGGTATCAGCTGCAGCAAAAAATTTAATGAAAGCTTGCTGGAAGCCACAGCAGATAGAAACACCAATCTATAGATTAGCATTTCAGTGTTATTATTCTTCAGGCTGTGCAGATGTTGGTTTGCCTAGTGCCCACTCTTTTCAGGCACTGGCCCTAGTTTCAGGCACTATCCATGCCTTATCTCATTTGCATCATTTTAATGTAAAACAATAGTCTTTGAATTTCTCATTTTCAAGCTCAAAGGTGCCAGAATGACCTGGATAGTGGCAGACATCTGAAGAAAAATACAAACAGAATCTGGAAGTGTTATCAAGCTCCAAGATTTCCAGTTGTCTCTGGTCTAAAACTTTCTTCATATATATTTCAGTGCACTTCCATGCTTCTGAAACCACTGATGCCAAGAGCCAAGCCAATTACTTTCTGAGTCAGGAGGAATTGGGTTGCTGATCTTGGTACTCAATGGATGCTGTGACCTGCACTATAAAGGACCAGTCTTGTTGATCAGATACATTCTTCAACACTGAAAGTCTGAGAATATTTTAACTTATGGAGACTATTAGGTTGATTTGTTTTTGTTGACGCTACAGGATTTCAAAGTCTGCCAAGACTTTGGTCCAGCCTTTGGTCTGGAAATTGTGGCCAGCTTGGTACAAAGCCCTTGGACTCAAGAGATATTGGATATTAAAAAGGGAGGCAGGTGTGGGAAACAAAGCTTGGCATGACAGATTATCCATCACATGTAGCAGGGACAGGAAATGGCAGGGCCAAGAGAGCAGCAGCACCCAGCAGCTGTGGATGGGCTATGCACAGGCCAGTCTGCTTCCACCTGCTGTCGAGGAAAAACAGCTCTCAGAAACTCCTGATTTCCCTTGTGCTTGGATGGAATGCTCATCACAGCCCTCCTTGGGGTTAGTGCAGAAGAGAACTCCTCTCTCTGTTTCTCCCCTGCCCTACAGCTCCCCAGGATTCTTATCAGCATGATGTAGTTTTCAGTCCGAACACAAAATCACAGACAGCTTCTGTGCTGGGTGTGGTGGGGAGACTTTGAGCCCATGCCTGTGATGGCACTTGGAGGCAGGCACACGGCAGCATTATCCACAGGAGGCCAGACTGGAACGTGTTTTGCCCTCCTGGGGAGCACAGCCATCCGCATCCTGCCCTGTTCCTGTGAGAATCCCAGTCAGGTATCTTCAGGGAGGCTTCTTTGATTGTAGCTTCTTTATGCAGTTTTTGTTAAAGTGAGCAAAAGTTTATATCAGTGTTTGAGGCATGAACTATTTCAGTCTCTGAAAAAGGTCCTGTTCTGAATCAAGAGGTTCTCCATTCTATTATGTTGCTATACTTATATTGCCTGACAATTAGTATTATTGTAATATTATATTGATTATGAACAGAAAAACCACTGTAGATGCAACTACTTTCTCATGAAAGTTTCATCAAAACAGAAATATTGATTTCTTAGAGTTTTGACTTGTTAGTTTCCAACCAAAACTAATTTCTTAAATACCTTCTCAGTGATTCCTATCCAAAAATTAATATTATTGAGTTGCAGGTAATGCATATATAAGCCTTAAAATTTGCAGGAAAAGGTTGTACGACAGCCTTGGAGTCCAGAATCAGTATGGCACTGGTGCCACATTTAGCTCCTAGCTCTGAAGTTTACATCCTCTTCACAAATAATCATGCCTTTTCTTCAAATATCTTTGATTGGAGTTCATATCCATATTATAAATACATTTAGGTTAAACTATTTTTCTTTTTGCTCCGAGAGAAAAGCAAACAGAAATACTTAGGGGGAAAAAAGCCAAACAAACCCAAACCCAATGCATTTTATATAATCTTTTTCAGGAAACTCCTAATTCTCTAAGTGCTAGTAGTTTTCCTAATATTCTGAGGGTTAAATGGTTTGATTTTCTGATGGAAAGGTCTTTTACCTAAGTTTCCTTCTACTGAATTTTCTAAGTAATTAGAATGCTCAAAACAGGATTTTTTTTCAATCTTTTTTTTATATTATTATTTTTCTGGAAAACATTTTTCAATTTATCCAACCTGAAATGAATTGAAAATCCAGTTTAGTACTGTTTGCTCTGTTGATAATTGATTTTGTGCAAGTAACATCACCTGGTGTTCAGTTTATCTTCTATCAAATGAGAACAACAGTCCTTCATAATCCTGTTTCTTTCTCTGTCTCTTGGGTAGAGAGACTCCCCTTCAGTGTGCTCAGGGATCCCAGGGAATGCCCATCCTTCAAATGTTGTTGAACTTAACATAATAATAAATTTAATATCACTGAAGTGGAACCAAACCGTTTCTCTTGCCTAAAATTTACATGCATGATCAAGTATTTTCAAAGAGTTTCTCAGTATGTTTAAAACTGAGTATAGATTACATTTTGCTCTTAGGAGGCAGCCATTCCAGATTAAAACTACTTTATTTTGACCTTATTTTCATAATTACATTAAGATTTTTTCATATTAACTTTGATTAAACTGAATTAAGTCTTCACTTTCTTAAACTGTGATTCCCCTGGGCTAGGAGAAAAGAATTAAAATGGCATGTGAATATTTCCATATAAAACTAACTTGTTTTTGCTCTGAGCTTTATTATTTAATAATTTTAAGATTCTTTCCGGTGATTAAAAAAAAAAAAAAATCCAGTTTCTTAGTATCATTCATGCCTACAAGATTTAGCAGTAAGCTTCTTAAAAAACAAAGCAGCATTACAGAAGCACCAGAATGCATTTATATGTTACTTACATAAAGATACGTGAGGGCTGCCTAGCCTTGAACATTGTGATCATCCCATGGCTACAACACAGGGCTATGTCCTTCTCCTACATTTTCTTCAGACCTGCTCTGCAAGTTTTATTACATCACTCTAGCTTTTTGAAAACTCATCTATTCATATGTGAAAGAATCAGACTGATAACATCTCAGTTGTAGGTGCTGTATTTATTGACTGTACCTCAGTTCCAGCTCTTCAAGGTGTTCATTGCAATTTCCAAATCATTTTTAGCCTAAAATGTATTCTGTGAGTTCTCAGTAAGATATGCACAGTATGTTGCAAAACAAACTGCAAAAATGGAAGGGACATTGCTGGGTGACCTTAATCACTAAGTGGATCAAAATGCCTGTGTAAAAACTTTTGATGAGTGTTACTTGGTACACAATTTGTCTCTTTGGTCATGATCCAAAGCTTATTTAGCTCAGTGCTCAGTGCAAAGGTTGCCTACATAGGATTTAGATTATAGTCTGCATCTCCACTAAATCCACTTGCAGCCACTCCCCTCTTTCAGAAGATCTGTTTTATTTATCTGATACTTGTTTCTTGTCATGTCTCACTTCTCATTTTGCTCTGAAGTGCCTGTGGCACATTGTCTCCTTATCCTCTTAATAAAATATTCCTGTTGTGTTTTCTGAGTCCAGGAGATACTAAAAATTTTAAAAGGCCCAAATATTTCTTCTCATTTTAAGTGGTATGCAATTTTATTTAAAAAGTTTAAGGAATCACAGAGTCCAAACCAAAGGCCTGACCTGATGACTCTCATCTTTGTGTGGCACAACCCCACTGGAGAAATGCCTTCCTGAGGTTCAGAGCTCTTCTCTGACTCCAGCTCCTGCTTCGTTCCCACAGAGGCTGCTGCTTTGGCTCCTCAGAGTTCCCCTCCAGATGAGCAGGGCAGAGGCAGCTGAGCTGGTCTTGCACACCCTTTATCACTTGGGGGCGGTGTGGCAAAGATCTCATGCTTGCGCTACAGAAACTCTACTGCTGTAACTAATTTACATTGTAGATGTCAGCAGGCTAGGGAGGACTGGGGTAATATCATAAATAAGAATGATCACAATGCTTTGCTCTGAATTGACAAATAGGTGGGAAAAAGCTTATCAGAACACATGGCTTGATGCATACAAAAAACACTTTGTGAATACGTGAGTGGACATGACAGTCCTTATTGTTTCATTCACCCAGATTTTGATGGCAGAAACGATACCAAAATTTTTGAATTGTGAACAAGGCTTTTTCTGCAAAGCTTCTGAGTGGAAACACCATGTATGAATAGCTTCCCTGCGGGTCTGGTTGCATCAGCCACACAGATAACATAAGTGGAGCTGACAAAAGTTGCCTTCCTTCTATACAGTTACATCTGCCAAGGGGGCCTGGTTGCACAGTGCCATCAGTAAGGTGACACAGCTCTGCAGCACCAGCTGACGCTATTACCATGCACAGCTCATGCTAGACCTAACCCAAAAGAAGCTGTGCTCAGTCTGGACACATCCTCAGGATTCAGATCCAGCTCTAACCTTAGTAGCACACTGTAAAAGGTAAGTCAGCCTGTAAAAACAGCAAATATAGTTGATCAGTCATTCTCAGAATAATTGTGAATTATTTGTCCTGACAGCTATGAATCTAGACCTTATCCCTTAAGAAGTCAAATGATTTGTTCAAGTGCTCTGTTCAGGCATTTCTACCTGAGAGCTGTGTAGCCCAGCAATGGCTGACCTTGCATCAACAGAAGATCCTTGTGCCATTTTAGTCAATGACAAGAATGTCAGGCAGGCACAATAATAAGAAATATCTCCGTTAATCAAGCAGAAGTGTTGTTGTCCTCCCTTTCTCAGAAAAACTGCTGTGCAAATAGAGTCAAAATATTGATAGGAAGAAAACACAGGACAAGGAACACTTTTTGTCTGATGTCTACAACAGGAAGTTATAAATTAGTTGGTTTTGCTAATGATCTAGTTTTGCTACAGTTGATAATAAAAGCAGAATCTTCCTCCTCTCTGGAGATCTTGTGTCTTTTTAAATGTGGGTGGGGATATCTCTTTGTCTAAATTGTCGGTAACTAGGAAAAAGTATCTGAACTCTTTACTTAAAATACCTCAAAGTTGTCTAAAAAAGATGAAAGCTGTCATAATACTTTCAGGAGAAAAGATGGGAAAGACGGGAGACAACTGGAGTGTGGTTACAATTACAATTGCTTTTTATGTGAACATCATTTTGCTCTTGAGGGGAAAAATCACAGGAATGAGAGGTTTATAAAATACTATCTAATTTCCTATATTTCGTAATACTTAGGCACAAGTTTGCTTTCACTTCTTTCAGAATTTTGAAAAATTATCACTGCCTGACAGTTCTAACATTAAAACTAATTAGCAATATTATGGCTCTCCTTGTCTGTGTCTTGACTACAGTTCAATAGCTGAACATGTGCACATAAACTTTGAACACAAGTAAGGAAGTAACAATGCACTATGATAATGTACATGATAATTAGATATGTCATTGGTGCTTCAGTCTTCTGTAAATTGGGTCATAGCAAGAAGATGTCAGATTGCTGGAAAGAAATGTGACACTGTGAAAGAAAAATGATCATAACCCAGTCTTACAGCAAACTTCAAAAAGGATGAAAAAACCCCTCTGAGAACAGGGGCCTTGAGCCATAAAAGTAATGATTTATGCCTCTGCAATTAAAGATGGTATCCTTATGTTTGGCGAAAATTGTGCATAAGTATTTTTAAATCAAGAACAAGGATTATCACTCTTTGCATTTAAGGGAGTCATTGATTCATTCAAATAACTACACATTCTAACAAGTTAAATAAGGAAATGTTATTAGTTTATAGAGAATAACTGAAATGTGTGAATAATAAACACTTCTATATACTTCTTGTACCTTATAAGACTCATCTTATTGGGATCATTATTAAATATAAGTAGGTCCCTGCAGGCCTGTTTTTAATTTAAGGGTGTCAAAGCTGAGAAACATGGAGTACAAGCAAAAGCTTGCAGAGTAGAAATGAATGATTACATAATGAAACCAGATCTGCTGGTGTGAAGTTTCTTATCTGCACAGTCTGCACATTACATTTCACAGCAACCCTACAATTCAAGAAACTCATTGTCAAACAACTAAGAATACATTAAGCAATGTTTGCAGCTCAACAAGAGAAGTCACTCCTAGTCATGCTTGTCCTTCCTAGCAGAAAGGAGTACAAAAAAGAAAGGACAGCCACATCCTGTTCATTATCTGTAGAATGGATTTATTTCACTGCAAATAGGGACATGCTCCTGGAACAACCTAGGAGCACGTCATGCTGTGTGGAAATGTTTTCAAATGTTACCATGCCTACTGCATGATCTTTCTTGAAAGAATATGCTCCTTAAATTATTTGGGAACATTTTCTCTTTTCCCTTGTTAATATTATATCCATGGGCCCAATTCACTCAAGGAAGTGAGGTTTTATTCACTTGTGAAATACAAAACAAAACAAAAGAGATTAATAGACAATATACTTCAGGTTAGAACAATTTTCTAATTCTGCTCAACTTGCCCATTAGCCTTGTTTAGGTTGTGAAGTTCATAGCGTAGGAGAATTGCCTTCCTTGTTGTTTCTGCATGTGCAAGTAGGCTGCAAGTTCTTGGGGTTTACAAAGACAGTAATTTCCCCTTGTAACTGCAAATATTTCCACTGCTGTGAGGTGCTTCTCCACTCTGTGAACTCTGTGGGTGTCATTAAAGAGATTTAATTATATGCCACACATATGCTACCATCTCTGCTTTCAGTCTTTGTACATGGGCTGCATGAACTTAAAACCCAACAATTTAGGTATTTAATTTTGGGACTCTTTAAGATACTTTACCAGTTACCAGAATCTCCCAGACGATTTTTCTCACAGCTGTTCAGAGTTCTTATGGAGTGAGGATGCAAACTCGAAAACCCTGGTGTAATATTGTGATAGCTTAGGGCAGGCAAAGAAGGTGAGTTGTCATCCAAACTTTGAGCAGTCTCTAATGGCACAAGAAAAACCCAATTCTCTCAGTGGTGTGTTTTGATCATCATGAACTATTTCAAGTGAGCACAGCATGAGACAGACGGCAAATGCACATGCTAGTCAGTGGTGAAGTGGGAGGAGGTCCACCAGACTTCATTGCATGTGTTTCACAAAGACTTGTTCTGGTGTTTGGCAACCTCCATTAAAGGCCAGAGTTTCTTTGTATGCAACCACAGCACCCAAAATCCCCACAGATCAAAGCACATATGATCTAGCTTTAAAAATCATCTGAAAATTCTATGTTGCATATACCACATCAAGCCCAATTAACTGCTTCCAAAAAGATGGTTTGGGTAATTAGCTATAAATGCACATTCTAGTCAAGCCCAGGAAATGGGTCTATTTTTGGAAACTCCTTTGAAAAATATGCCCTCCACAACATACTGAGGAAGGCATTTTAGCAAAAAAAAATGGTCAATCATCATGCATTTATCATGCAGCAATTATCATAGGATATACTACCTTTATTCTTTAACAAGTTTAACTGAGAAAATTATATTAACCAAGAGGCATATTTTTTCAGAAATTCTAAAGAAATTTCATGACCCCTGCACTGGTATGAAGGTGCAGACCTTTTCGTTTCCAGATTTTTCAAACCAATTTATATACTTTTTTGTGTATGAAATACATTAGCACTCTATAGTCTAGTTTAAGAATATGACAGTTGAAAGAAAATTATTTTGATTTACCTATTCAAACATTTTCTACTGCTATTATCCCTGCAAATATCTGAGCAGCCTTCATCTAAAAGAGGCTGAAAGAGCAAAACCTCATATATGCCTGTAAGTATTTTTGCCTTCTCAGAACTAGAACACTTCTCTTGTCGAACATTGTTTTTTCTTTTGTAGGAAATAGAAATTGCTTGTGGTTTGCCAAGGAAAGGTAGTCTATGTGTTTACAAGGACTGTATGTTCATTTGCCCATCCATCCGTCAAATAGCAGGCATTGACCAAGCTCATTCATTTCAGTCATATGTAGGAGGCTTCCAGCCTTAATTAAGTCCTAATAACTTTCAGAGAAGTAAGGAACTGGATTTATGCTACATGCCCAAATCCCACCACCGGAAAGCAGGTGGAACAGTCCATCCCACATTCAGGTGGGCAGCAGTGTTCCAGTTCACAAGGGGTCACACCAGTTCTGGCCTGACAGTCATCCTGGGTGTAGCTCCGTGCCATCCTTGGCACGAGCGGTGTCTTCCCCAGTGGATACACTGAAGAAGTCACAAGGAAGAAATGTGGGTTTCAAAGTGAGAAGGAGGAAGCATTAGGACAACAAAAATATGCAATTTCATTTGGTTTCATCATTTCATGGAAAATCCTGTTTAAATGAGGCCTTTGCTTTTGTTGCTTCAGGTGTAGAACCACTGCATGTATTTGGGCTTTTATCTTCTGGTTGAGATTTTAACATTACCAGTGCCACGATGGCAAACAGGCATGATGAATGCTCAAAACTGCAAAGCCAGTGGGAGCCAAGGCTGCTCAGCACTTCCCAGAGGAAAACAGTTTCATCCAGGAGAATGAGCACTGGATTGGTTCCCAAATTCCAGTTCTGCCCTGAGTGGCCTCCAAAGAGGATTTTGTTCCACTTTCCTGGACATCAAATGGAGATAATGATGCATTTCATCTCATAGCAGCCATATGATCATTAAAGTTCATGATTCATTTGGACACCGTTGCACTCTCGTATGCTCTGGAAAGGATCATGAGGAAAGAAATAATTCTGCACTCATGCCATGGTTTAGCCACTAGTTAAGCAACGAAGATAAAAATAGTGAACAGATGTTGGATTCTCTAAGCATACTGCACTACAATGAATGCAGCTGGGAACAGGAAAAGAATATAGTTGTGCCATTAAGGACTGGCACATATGTGGTGCCAAATTAAATTTGGATGGACAACCTCATTTCTGGGATTTCATAATTTTGAATGCTTGGCTTTTCAAGAAGAACATTATTTCCTAGCTAAGCAAGAACGCAGTTTCAGTCACCTCTATTGTGCAAAAAAGTCCACTGAAAAATACCCACCAAAGTAACAGCATGTGGTTAGAATTCACACTATCTAGGATGGGCAGCAGTTGCTGGCATATTAAACAAAGAGGTTAAGAGACCACTGGCTGATGTGTGCTTCAATCCAGCAAATGAGGGGCATGGAAGAAACTCCCATTACTGGATGTGCCAAATCTGTGTAGGTAACCTGTAGTCTTTGTTCTCTCAGCAGTCATTTGATAGAGCTGGAGCACATTAGCTCTGAGGCATGAATCTCAGCTTTCCTACACTAACTCATATGTTTGACACTAAGCATAACTTAAGTACTGTGTTGGATTGAGACTGTTTTTTGTCAGCCTTGTAGTTTTCCAAAACTATTAAATGTTCTCCAGGCCTTACCCGTTTATAGATGTATCTTCACTATAATTGAGAGATAAAAACTAAAAAAATCATAGAAAATAAAATCAGGACTCTTGAAATACATTATTGGTTTAAAAAAAAATCAAATTTTCTGTTAGGTCACGCTCCTCAAATTTCAAACATCTTGACTAATTTTCTGAGAAGAAGCAGAATAGTAGGTCATCTAGGGTTAAATAAAAGGACTTGAGATTTCTTTGAAGTAGTTTATAGGAGGCTGCCGGAAGAAATTTTTCATTTAGGAGAAAAAGAACAAAAAGAAAAAAAAAAACTTGGTTGGTATCCATATATGTCATGTGACAAGCTGCTTTTTGAAAAGACTGTTTATGGTTGTTAAAACTTTATACGCATCTGAGAACCAATTTTGATAAAAAAGCTCTCTGATCTCTAGCACACACGCAATCACATGTAAGACAGAAAGGGTTTGCTAGGCCAAGCAAAAGGAAGCAATGTCAACTGTAGCTTTGGGACATTTTAAATAAACACCTTCAGTTTTAAATTGAACTTCTATATAGGCAATCTGTAACTCTCTGTTCTGTAAGTGATTTTCCTTCTGCCAAGAACTGGATTCCTTGGTGTTTTGCATCTATGACAGCAAGAAACTGCAAAGTAGCTCAGAAGAGATGAATTCTGTGACCAGCCAGCTTGTTGTTAGGAAGAAAATGTCCTTCATCTGGAAGTTATGTGTGAAGAATTTAGTATATCTGTCACAGAGATAAATCACTGACTCAGAGCTGCAATAGCTTGGAAAAGGAGTGGCCTTGCATTTTGTGGTCCACAATACTTTATCCCACTGAATTTGCCGTTTGGTTGTTTGAGATGGGGTTAATATTTGAGAACTATCTCTGTGACAAAAGCAAACAGACACCCTGAAAATCATCGAGATCAACACCATTAGTTACAGGATTAGCTTAAACCAACAAGGGAACCAACTGCAGACTACATAATTTCTGAAGTAGTCAGGTACTTTTTGTCTCTATAAATTAAAAGACAGACTAACAAATAGTGTCTGGTTTGTACATTTAACAGAGTATCTTAAAAAGAGATATTTAGAGAAGATAAATCTCTTTAGTAGAATGTCTTACCAGAAGAAAATAATAAAACGAGACATTGAAGAAACAAAAATAGGTACCGATAGAAAATCAACACTTCATTTTAGGCTACAACAATCTTCATCATGACTGGACTGTGAGATGCCTGTGCTGAATTAGTTGCTTGTGAATGATATGAAGTGTACAGCCTGCAAATATTATCTCTGACATAAACAGACTGTTCACAAATGAGGTACTTAGAAGTAGAAAGATTTGGTACATAACTCATGTTACCATGGTGAAATGGAATGCAAGATAAAGATTGTAACTGCACTTCAAGTACTCTAGTTGGAAGAACAATACTGAACCTAAATATGTAACCCAGTGGCAGTTTTATGTACTCTCTCAGCAGTACTTTGAAAACTATCAAATAATAATCTTGATAAACCAGATGCCCCTTTCCTTGCTCATTGC
The DNA here is from genome assembly GCA_013390045.1 of Picathartes gymnocephalus. Lineage (NCBI taxonomy): Eukaryota > Metazoa > Chordata > Aves > Passeriformes > Picathartidae > Picathartes > Picathartes gymnocephalus. The sequence goes on from WEKY01015193.1 coordinate 82,321, forward strand.
TGCTCATGGAATTAGCAACATTTACATTCTAATTTTCAGCTTGATTGTTACTCAGCTTGCAAAAAAATTTCCAAATACATTGATCTGATATGGGTATGGCTCATTATTTTCTTTATTTAGTTCACCTCTCTAACTAGCTATGGAGCCTAATGGATTAAAAAAAAACAAACAAGCAAAAACCAGTGAACCTGGGCTTTTGAAACATTACGTACGGACAAGTGCAAACTTATTTACTGACAAAACCACCCACAGCTACCTTTCAGAAGGGTATATCAGAAGCATTAAAAACAGATGTTCAGTTGCTGGGATTAATGCCTAGAGTGAGGTCTTTATTTCCTTTTATGTTCAGACAGTTTAGAGGTGTGTAGGCAAAGAGGTCTCCGTAGAATAGAGGCTGTTGGAATAAAGCTGCAGCTTAACTAGATCCAACTGACAGCAGCTTACAACTGTTGCTAACAATGCAGAAAACAGGCCACAGTGGTTTAGATGGCCACCACAAATAAAAGTAAAATTATGCAAAAAGTAATAAATAGCTATAGAAAAAAGAAGCTGTGTGTACATAGAACAGCAGTACAGTGATGGAAATTGGCACTGAGCCAAGAGTCATGCTAGTCTGAAGGACAAGAAGGTCTTGGGAGCTGACCAGAGCCAGCATAGATAAGCTATTGTCTTTGTCCCTCAGCTGATCAGCCAGTTGGCAGAAGTACTCAGACCCCATTCCATGGCTGCCAGCTCTTTGTGGACTGAGTGATGCTGCTCCTCAGGACGGATCTGGCAAAAAAAGGCACATACAGCCAGGGGCAGGTGAAGAACTGGAACACTGTGATGGAATACACACTCAAAAAAGAAAATGGCTTCAAGGGCACTCTAATCCTCCTTACAAACCAAGTAAAAAAAAAAAATACAAAAAAGAAATTCAGTGAATGATGAATCTAAAGACTGTTTTGTCTGCAAAGACAGGTAAAGTGATTGGGCATTAAACCCAGCCTCATTCTCACACAGTTATAGTAGTCACACACTGTCTTCCAAATATGTTATTTCCATTCTTTTCCTTAAAAGTGATGACTGAAGAAAACCACTATTTTGTTTAGCAAAATACATTTTGATTTATTATTTATCAAATACAATTTGATACAGATTGAGTCTGACAGATAGGGGGTTTTTTTGTTTTGTTTTGTTTGGGTTTTTGTTTGTTTGCTTATTTGGTTTGTTTTGTTTTGGTTTTTTTATGGTTGAGAGGAGGGCCATACCTATAAAACCATGGTCCAAATACCTACAGAACAGAGAAGCAATGAGGATAACATGATACAGTATTGCAGGACGAGTTACTAACTTTCCCAGTAATGAAGACTGGGAATCTCGATTATTGCTCTTTAGCTTGCTTGAAACTTAAGCAAACCTTATCCATGCCAAGTATCTGCCTTAGGCAGAAAAGCTCTAAAACCTGTCAACAAAACCTGTTCAACCATTTCTCAATAATAAACTAGTGTAGGAGGGGTGGGGGACGGGGGCAGTGTGCAGGGGGGAATGACTGCCCCAAGTCAAAGATCAAAAGCCTTTAGACTGGAAAAGCTTGAACTCCTGTGTTTGGCAGCAGGATCTTGAAAACTGACATAGGGTAGCACACATCAAATGTCATGTATCCACAAAAAAACTCTTCAAATTGGTCAGGTTTTGGACACCTCAGTTCAAACATTAGTTGTAGCAACTTGCAGTTAAAACCAGTTGTAAGAAAGACACACAGTTGCAACCTAAATTCCAAGACAATCTCCACATAAATGAGACTGAAACTATTATTTACTTTGATCGTAATACAGCCTGCTCCATTACATGGCCTCATGTTTAAGCCACACACCAGTACTGAGGTTGAAAAAAAATGCATAAGTATGGTTAGTTTAAATTGTTAGAGAAGCTTGTCCTTTTGAATGTGAAGAGAGAGGAAAGGGCATTTCCATATCTTCTGTTGTTGCTGTGAAATTGTGCAGCAAAGAATGCAGTGGAAAGGATCTATATTTTCAGCTGAACGTGTAATGAGTGAGTAAGTATGATGTATATTTATGTCTGCATGCATATTGGGTGTATTTCTAGGTCTGCTGTAATAGTTACCTTTTCCATTCTGTGTCCAACCACAAAAAATAAGAAGCTGGCTGCATGTGACGAAGTTCATGCACAGGAATGAACTCTAGAAAGTGCAGAGGATGGGATGTGCCATGATGACTGAACTTCTCTTGCTTAAGTGTGTGAGCAGAATGGGGACTTACTACAACAGTTTACAAAAGGTCACAGAATGCTTTTTGTTTCAGTTTTCCTGCTTTGCTCCACATGCAAGGTGCAACAAATGCTGCTGCTTTAAAGGATTGCTACAAATTAAATAAATTTTAACGAATTAAAATTAAATATGTCGATTAACATGGATTTATTTACAATTGTGTTTAGTCATCACTCATCACTCTAAGCATCTATGGAATTTGGTATCTATGTTTCCAAGTCATATCTTCAGTCACATTTCTGTTGCTGCAGATATTATTCAGTGTGCTACAGGAAAAGTACATTTCTTAACCAAGATAAGCTAAGAATGATAAGGTTGTTTAGTTAAGAGTGACACAAAACAATATGGTGAGTTATCAACATAAACATAATTAGCAATTTCTAGTGCCTTTCAGTACTTCAGTTTTAGAACCATTTAAAACACACAAAAAATGCTTTCCTAGGGCAGCTTATGTCTGGGTGGTGCCTACTGCAGAGTCTACCCATGCCCAGCTGGAGATGCTACAGTTTGCTGCTGATTGAGTGAATCCTCTCACCTCTCCCCACCTTCAGATGCTCATGGCCCCCATGTTCGGCTGTAGGTGCTGTAGTTAATCATCACAACACAGATCATTGCCTCATCTTCTATGCTGACGAGAGACAAAATGACCCTCACTATATGGAAGAGATCAGCTGGAGTCACTGTGAATGGAAAGTAAGGGCCTTGAATAGAAGAACTTCTGTTTTCTTCCTAGAACATGGCTTGGGAGTACTGAGAAGAATGAGGGCATCGCTGGTGAATGTCGGAAAAGATGCTGGGGCAATAAATGTCCCCACATAAGCTAAAGTGAATAGCTAATAGAGGAAGTATGGTAAGTTTACCATAATAATTCTCTCAGTATTTCAACAGCTATTCCATCTTGCTTATTTGGATCCCAGTCAATGGCAGTCCTCCCTCCTGGCCTCAGTCTTCAGACATGCAATGACGCTCTATTAGTATTTACCTATTTTGCCACAAATCTGCCTGCCAACCACCCTCTGGGGGCTCATTGCACTGGTTCAATACTAGAGTATTGAACTATTATCTTCTTCAGAGTGCTGATAATGAAGGCAAAGAATTTACCATTCTCATACATAAAGAGGAAGCAATAAATATTTGCAGTGGAGACAATTCAGAAGCTGTTTCTCTCAGTCTGTTGTCTATGCAGATGGAGATTTACCAAAAGAAAACAGGGAAGAAATCTGCAGTTCTGTAGCACCTTCGCTACTGCTTGCTCCTACTTTTATGTGTTGCAGATACAGGCAGATGTTGAGAGAGTCTCTCAGTCACTCAGTGCCTCAGCAGTAAGGTACCGATTCAACTCCTGATAACAGAAAAGGCACAAAAGACTTTTCAAGAGAATAGAAGTAATGATAAAACTAATATAGCCCAGCATGTGGATAACAGGAAGCCTGTTACTGGGGAACAAGTAAGTTTGATAGTTATGTGAAAATGGTATTCCAAGTCCATCATTTACTTGCATAGATTACAGGAGAGTTAGTCTGAGGAAGACTATCCCATCCTCTGTGCAAGACCATCAGGCCTTGTGAAAGAGCTTTCTGCCTGTGATTATCAGGGGTCTTTCCAGGAGTTTGCCAAAGTTTGTCACTGCTTGACATGACCTCTTCATGGCTGGTTTCTTTTACTCCTCTGGACAGAAGGATCCTTCCATTACTTCACTGTTTGCACCATTATTTTACTGGCTATAAATAAAAATTTGTATTTATTTTTCTGGATTTTCCAATATATATTTATGGTTGTCTAATAATAGTTTTGCATGCACACATCTGAGATATATTTTACAACTGACACAGAAACAGTACTGGTATTTCTCCAACTACATTGTTCAAGTTATCAGCAGGACTCTCCTGTATGCTGAGAATGTGTAACAAACTCAAGCCTCCATCACTCAGTTAAATTTGTGGTCGGGAGACAAGAGTGGGTCATAGTCCTGGGCAGGAAGTGAAGCCCCATGCAGGCTAACACTAACATAATTTTAGCTTTGTGTTTATGGGTGGTCTCATACAGCTGATGGACAGTATCTTCAGTGGGCAAAAACTAGGTATGTATTTGTAGACTGTAAACTCATTATCTAAGTTTCAATTAACATTAATTCAGTCCTCTTGTGTATATGCTTTGTTGTCCAGTGTTTTACTTGACCATAGAAGCATTTTTTCCAAAATGTCCTCAGCCTTTCATTCCCACCTTGGTCTCTACTGTTTGTATGTTACTATCACTAAAAGCAGTACTTTGGGACATTTCCCTCAAAACCCAATGCTAAATGAAAGCCTTCAGACACCTGTGCTGCTCCAGCAGTATGCTCTGTCTGTGGTCATGGTATTTGTACAATGCAATTTATTTTTCCCCTTGACTTTTGGGAAACACTATGTGGAGCAGAGGAAGTGTTCTGTGCATCCCCCACAGATCAAAGAAGTACATAGATAACACGGTGTGCAAACTTGCTCAGAGTGTCCAAGCAGCTCTGCATCTTCATATGCAACAGGGAAATTGTTCATGTGCCATACATCCACTTTTTCAGCTACTCACCCTTTCAGCTAAATGCAACTGCAATGTAAGGTAAATGCATCCATTTGCTTCTGGCAAGAATGTGCCTCCTGCAGCTTCCCTGGTCTAACTGGCTGAACCTGCTCCTGTCCCTTTCTCACCACCGGCTGACAAGTAGAAACATGAAAAATCTCTCATTTACTTCTGAGGAGAAAAAGCTCAGAAGAACAGGAAAGTGAATATGAAAGAAACTAATCATGAGAAACAAGGATAAAAAATGAAAGGCCTAAACAGAGATCAGGAGAAAAACAACAGTTGTGGGAAAAGGAAATAAAAAATACAGGAGAAAAAAAATAAAACAAAGTAAAAGAAGGCAAAAAGGGAAGTTGTTAAAGAATTGCAGTTGGTATGATGAAAATAGAAGGGAGATAAGGCAAAATGGTGTTGTAGAGGAAGTGGAAGAGAGACTAATATGGGAAAGATTAGAAGAAGCAGTCTTGAAGGAAGAGAGATACAAAAGACATTAAGGATCAGAAAAAAAGGAACGTACAGGGTTGTCTTACGAAGTAAACTATTTCACCAGATCATTGTGTAATGATCATGAGGCTATTAAAATTTCTGTAGCATTGCCAGGGGCCAGGCAGTTCCTTAAACCCAGCTGCTGTTGGAAGCCAATGTTCTCACATGTGGACAAACATAATTTACCAAAGGAACCCAGTGGCTGGGCAGGCTAATACCAGCAAACAGCAACTGTAAAAAAAAAAAAAAAAAAATTATTCAGCTCAAACTTCAACCTTTAGGTTGAGAGGGTACCAAAAGCCTGTTTTGTAAGATACACATTTTTCTTCTTCATTCCTGAGACCTCTAGTGCACAGAAAGAAAAAAATAAACCCCACCAAAACCATAAAGCTTTTATTTCATATTTGAAATATGAACCATACATCTTATTTAAAGGCAACCAATCAGATAAGCTAGGTAATATGGCCAAAAATAACCCTTTCCTGGTCTCCCAGTGCAGGCAACTGAAGATAAAATATCATGTTGTTACCTCAGTCACTGTACCATAATGTCAACAGCCCCTGTTCGACAGAGTGTTTTGGTTGACATTCAACTGACAAAGGGAAAGCAGTTAAAAAGTCAAATTACATGTAAAAGACCAAGTGACACAGAAATTTATCTCACAATATGAAGATAAGGTGGGTGTTGATTATTTTATTCTATAACCTCATGCACGACTGATTGCATTGTCCCAGAGACAGAAGACTGCAAATGACTGAATTTTTCCAAGCTGTTTCATACAGATATCAGCCAGCTTGATGAAAATTAATATTAATGAAATTAAGGCAAATTATTAGTTCAGGCAACATCTACTGCTATGTGTTTGACATTATGTAATGTAATTAGTACTGATTAACTATTAATCACAGCAAATTTTCAGTCACATTTTGCCCTTGCTTTTTTATACTGACTCTTCTGTGAACAGATGATGACTTTCATTGACTTCTTTAGTTTTGATGGTTCTAATTGCTCAAAATCAGTATGTGAGAAAAAAAAATTAAATTACAGGCCCAAAACATGGTAGGAAATACATACAATTTTGCTCCCATCTGTGCAAGGAAAAACAATTTACCTAATGTTATGAGAGGCCTGCAGTCAACATACAAGCATTCCACACCCTGGTATATAATTCCAGAATCTGCCTAGTAATGAATTAATACAACTCTCCCAGAAGGTAGGAAAATAATGTAATTACTGTCTCACTGGTGGTGAATAAAGGCTCAAAGACTACATCTAAGCCTCAGGAACACGGCTTCTGCATCCATTGTAAACCTCAGCCACACCCTTACATGAGCATATGACAATTCATTTCCATCTCACTTTGTTTTTTGCAAGACAAAGGAAAACTTTGACACCTATCTGGGGAGAAATTTCAGTGCATGCCAGCCAAATTCCCTGTCTGAATGGTGTGGATACTGACAGGGCCTGGTCAGAGAAAGTCTCAGGCATATTTGCAGAAGTGTCTGTGAGAGAGCAAACTTTCTCAGGTGTTGAGTAAAAGTTTCTCATGTTTCTGAGAAGGTTGTTGTGAGAACTACCAGCAGAAATATGGAAGCATTCTTGCACCTGGTGTTTTGCTCATAAAAGATTTAGAAAATAGAGTTATTTATAATTAGCCAATAGTTTTAAGGGGTGTTCATCCCATTAGCCAATAATATAATACCTGTGCGCAGTGGTCTATATAAGACCACTGTAATAAAGAGTTGGATGATCTGTGCTCTCTGAATGCCTATGCCACGTTCTTGCCGTCCCCGGAAAGACAGCGACAGAATGGACCATAGTTGTGACCAGACCTCAGTCTAGATAGAGCTAGAGAGGTTTACCAGAACCCATAGAGGTTAAAGTATCTGTACCTGAAATAATATTGTCTCATATCTGCCTTCAACCTCCCAGATAAAGACAGTGTTACTTGCTTGTCTCATCTCTTGACAGGAACCTGGGCTGCCCCGTGCCTCCCTCCAGCAAGAAAAAAATCTAATTTCTAAGTTACAGTCTTCCCCCAGTTTATATTCTGGTATCATTACTGCTGGGCAAATAAATACTAATTACAGCAATGGAGTTCATATAGCATGACAAATTAACAAATTTAAACCAAAATCTCCAAACACAATTTTTCTCCAAGAATGGCATCCTTTTTTTGCCTTATTTTGCCAAACAGCTCTGCTTTTCACCTACTACCATCTACACTGCATGCACCATCTTTGCGTGACATGGAAGTACATGTTCTCCAAAAGCCACCTGAGGAAACCTGGATCATTTTACTGAAGACACTAATTTAAACATTGCAAAGAAATAGTATGTGCAAAAAACTGTTATAGTATCAGGAGTAACTGATGATGGTTTGATGGATGTTACCATGTATTTTAACCGCTACTTTCTTTCCCACTGCGGGCATCCTTTCACTGCTACTCAGATGTTCCCTAGGGTTACCTGTCTCCCTACACACACACTGTCCAGACAACCACGTAACATTTCCTTTTTGGGGTAGTTGCCATTGCTCTCCGGCACAAAATAGTTCGGTTTAAGTATTTACATGAATAACATGAGGTATTTACATGATAAACAAACATTACAGCACGGAGACAGTACCACTGAGCCGTGCAACTTCATTCGCTTGTTGCAGGCACAGACACCTGGGGTTGCATGTTGCATTTGGACAGTATGTCAGCAAAGATTTTTTTTTTTTCCCCCAGCACCTGCAGTCAGCACAGGTGGCACTGCATGGTCCTAAGGTCAGCAAACTTGTTTTATGTTGGTTTCTAACAACGTGTCTATTTCAGAGAGGCTGTGGATGCCCCATTCCTGGACGTGTTCTAGGCCTGGCTGGATGGGGCTCTGAGGAATCTGGTCTAGTGGAAGGTGTCCCTGCCCAAGACAGAGGAGTTGGGACTGGACGACCTGTAAGGTTCCTTCCGACCCAAACCATTCCGTGATTCTATGGGTAATATTTAAAACAACCAGAAAACAATAAAATTATTTTATTAGATCAGTTTAGCAACAGGAGGGAACCAAATTCAGCTGCATGCGTTTGATGGGAATCCTGCAGATGAGGAGGTGATTTCTTCCCTGGTCATCCGAGCCTTTCCCGCAGAGCGGCCATCGCTGCGTCACTGCTGCCGCCTGGGAGCGGCCCTGTTTGCCCCGGGCGGGCTCAGCACGGCTCTGCCCGCGCCGCCGGCCCTGTTTGCCCCGGGCGGGCTCAGCACGGCTCTGCCCGCACGCAGCCCCAGGCCGCACTGCAGGGCCTGCGAGGGCGGGGAGGTGGCCGGGCCGCAACACCTTGCGCCAATAGGTCCTCAAGCTGGCTCCTGGGAATGGAGACTGGGAGCGAGCACGGGCCAGTGGAACCCTACTGTTGCCACGCATCCTGATAAGGCACTCTGTCCCACGGACCTCTGTGCCATAAAACACTCTTTGCCGGATGGTGCGGAGAGAACCTGGGTGCTTCAGACACTTCACGGGGAGAAAACTTCGCTGCCGCCACCACCACCACTAGAAGGGGGCAAAGAATACTACCGACAGCTGACACTTCCCAAACCCGAACCCTCTTTTGAGGCTCAGCCCCCGCTACGGCCACCCCGCGCTGCTCTGCCGCTCCCAGACCGGCCCGCCCGAAGCTGCCGCGGAGGAACTCCCTTCCTCACGCCCTGACCTTGGCCTTGGCCCTGGCCCTTTCTCTTTCCCATTCCCACCCGGTGTCCCGGAGCGGCGGGGCGGGCCGGCCCCTCCCCACGCCCCTCCCACCGCCCTCCCCCGGGCCGCTCTAAGTCCGCGGAGTTTCCGCGTCCTGTGACTGCAGTCAGGTGGTGGTTGGGGTTCTCCGCTGCTTCCCACCCTCCGTCCCACTCCGTCTTCCCCCGCCCGGCGAGGGCCGGCCCTGCGGGGAGCCGGCTGGGGAAAGTTAGAGGAAAGTTGCTGGCTGGGAAAGTTTAGAAGCGGGAGAGCTGCGGCCCCGGCAGCCCGGCCTCTCCGCCGCACTCCACGGGAGGGAGGGCCGAGGATGGCCGGCGGGGAAGGAGCGGGCTGCGGCGTGCCGGAGTGCCGGGAGCACCTCTTCAAGGTGCTGGTGATCGGGGAGCTGGGCGTGGGCAAGACCAGCATTATCAAGCGCTACGTGCACCAGCTCTTCTCCCAGCACTACCGGGCTACCATCGGCGTGGATTTCGCGCTCAAAGTCATCAACTGGGACAGCAAGACCCTGGTGCGGCTGCAGCTCTGGGATATCGCAGGTACGGGACGGGGCGGGCTGCTCTCTGCAGGGTGCGCACCGAGGGCACTGTGAACCCGGCTGCCGGGAGCCCGGCGCACGGCCTCTGCGCAGGAAAGCATGTTTTGGCTGGGAAATATGTCTTCTTGTTTTTCGTCTTACCCCTGCTATCAGCAACCTCTCATTCTTGCCTTTGAGGTGTAAGTAGAGGGAGGTCTTGATGTGGGAGTGAAGTTTTTCACTTTTTACAGGCTTTGCCCTGTCCCCTTAGCAGACTTCATGGGTCTCTTTGCTTGGCCCAGGGTTTTGTAGCAGTCCTCAAACAGCTGCTTTGCTCTGACTGCTGGATCCAGGGCTCCTGGAGTGTTCCTGCTCATACTGCTCCTCCTGACCTACTTGTCTGGATGGTGGTGGCCTTGGTTATGGCTAGCGCTGAAATTAATTCAGGGTTACGGCTCTGTAATGCATCTAATGCACCATGCTTTACAGGTTAAAGGTAACCCAAACAGCTCAAATTGTCCTCTAAGGAAGAATGCTTAAACTTTGCATGCTTGCAGTCACCTGGTTAATTTAAAAGTAGCTTGCATCCCTGCTGCATCGAGTGAGGGAATGGAACTTCTGTTATGCTTAGTTCTATATTCAAATCACAAATTTGTGTATTAGAAACATACTTTGAGCACATGGAAGGAGAAAAGTCCTGTTCACTTGTCCAAACCATGCATTATTCCCTTATGTATGATTCAAATCTGTTCTTTAACATCTGTTTCCAGGATTCTGACTGTATACCTACCACGGTTAACTTTGCTTACGCTGTGATGTTAAATGTCACAGAACAATCTCTGTTTTGCTGTGGTCTAGGAAGTCTGTCCCTGAGCTCTGTAATCACCTTGGTTGGTATTGCATTTCTAGTTTTGTGTGCAACCCAGGTGTTAGCCTGCAGCTCTCATCACCATCTACCACCCTCAGAATATCTCCGTGGATATGAAAAAGTAGACTTCATTTCAAATGCTGGTATTTAAACTTATGCTACTGGAAAACACAAGGGAAAAAACATGGTTTTTACTGTTTCCATGAACTTTATGCTTATCAGTGGAAGCTCAGAAATGAGGAAGTGTAACATGTGGCTGCTGTAACCCTGTGACAGACCAGCTGTACCTCAGCGTCTGGTCTTTTTGCTCTAAAATGCTTCAAATATGGTTCCTCAAACTGAAGAGCCTTCTTACAGCTATATGCTGAAATATGGCATGGATCTTTCTGTTGCTGGTCTGTAGGGCAAATGAAAATATTTTCTAATGGCTGTTTTGAAGAGCAAGTAAAATGTTGGCAAGCTTTGTCTTCTGATGTGTTCCTTCTGTGAATCAGCTTTACCTTTCTGTGACTCAATTAACAGTAACAGTACAAGCTGCTGCAATCCTATGGGTATATTTTAGTGAGCCTGGGGTTCCGAAGCCTGAAGAGGGGAGGCTGTTGGCATCTTGGGATTTGCTTGTGCTTGACTTCTCAGCCCTTCCTTGCTCAGACTTGGGTAGGCTGTGTGCTTTGCCAAAGCAATCTGTTTCAACAGGATAGGCAGAAACTTAGCTGTAACTTGTCACAAGTTTGGACAGAACCTATTTACAATTTGGGAAGTTCTATCAATACATCCATACATTAATGTCAAGATCTAGAAGACAGTATTTTTCTTTCTTGATTATTGCCCTTAGTGTATTTTTGACACTGCTAGGTGAAGACTGAGTTAAGAACTGCTGATAAATCCCTGGAGGCTTGTGGTAAATTGATTGAAGAATTAAATTTTTCCTGTCACTGAAATATTTTTCCTGTTTTATAGGACTTTTGTATGAAATCCCTTACTAGTCTTTTCCTAGCAGAAATGAAAAAGGAAGATGCAGCTGTTCTGCAGTTTGCACTCCAAATTCTGTCTAATATGCTGGTTTAGGGTATTCTGTTTCGAAGGGCTGGGGGGGATCTTGCCCAATGAAAAAAATGAAGACCAAGAAGAGACGTAGTTTTGGTGACTTTTGATTGGGTTGTGCTTAGTCAGTGTGACCACAACAATTTGGACGCCTGTAGCACTTGACATTTGAGAGTTAATTAGTAAAATAAAGAATATTTTGGTATCCATAAGGGTTATTTGATGGTCTTAAAGCTGCTGAAGCCCTCAACCTGGGACTGTGTTCTGCAACTGTTTATATATACAGTCAGGAATATTTCTAAATACCTGAGGATGTTAAGAGATTTATATTGAAGTTATTAGTTAAAGAACCAGGTTGAAAATGGCTTCTGTAATCATAGACAATATTCTCTAAAGTGCTTTATTGACGTGTAGCACAGTGTCTGAGCATATGATAGTCATTCCTTTTTAACTCATCAGCCCAGCTGTCTTCTGGCTTTCAACAGCTCTTAGATAATTTTGCCTGCTGGTGTGTGCAGACAAACAGCTTTAGATCTCTTGAAGAGATCTGAATCTTATGGTAAGTGATGGTACACGTGACTTTCCTGCAAGCAATATGGTGCTGGCATTCTGAATTGATTTTGATGCATTTAAAAAGGCTGTCTAACCCTTAAGCATAGAAAGATGTTATTTTCACAAGATCAAAGCTTGTACGTAACAGTTCATTATACGAAGCTTTCCTTAAAGAGCTGGGTGATGCAAACTAAGGTTTTGTACCTAAGTCAATTACAAGAACTGACCATTTAGTTCATGCATCAGCTAAAGATCATAATGCAGATACTATGCTTGCTTCTGATGTGACTGTAGGAAAAATGATGAATGTTGTGCTGTTTATTGCAATCCAGCGGGTTACTGGATGACCACATTTTCGTCCTAGCTGAGGTTGTTTTGGTTTGGACTTTTTTTGTGTGTGTGATTAGATAATTCTGTCAAATAGAGCATGACTGTGTTACACGCCTATGCTTTTTTTTTCTCTGCTGAAAATAGCCCTCTTGTTGTAAGGTACAAAGTAATGCAAATTCTTGCAGCAGCATCAAAGGGGAGGGGATGTAAAATGATGAAGAGGGAAGAAGGTTACTGTTGTGCCTAGACTTTTGTATTTCAGAGATAGGCATTTTAGACATAGGTTGTAACTTCTTGAATAAAGGTGATGAAAAAGCTTGAGAGTAAGACTGATCAGTCACTGACAAATTATCTTGGTTACACCATAAAGAAAGAGGCATTCTGAAAGAAGCTGAACAGATTATATGTGTGTTCATGCAGGAACTTTAGCTGCCCTTAGGCATTATTCTTGGGGTTTTTGTTTGGTTGGCTTTTGCGTTTTGTTGTTCTGGTTTGTTTTAATCTTGATGCGTGAAGTAATGAAAAAATACATCTTTCTGGATAAATTCTGGAAGTGTTAGAACCAGGCTAACTACCTTGATCAAAGGGCATAAATTATTGGCAAAATAAATAGGATGTAAGAATGAGTTATTGTGGTAGAGATGCAAAATAAAGAAATCTTAATGATAGGGAAGTGCTTTTATAGTCTATTTCAAAACACTAGAGATTCCTCCTTGGCAAGTGTGCTGTTTCAGTGAGTGTGCACTGACCACAGTGTGCTCAGTAGGTTATGTGGCATATTGATGAAGCTGTCAGGTGATATTGGAAGAACAGTTAAAAGATTTTCTGTATCATAGAAACTTTGAGTTGATCTAGTAAGAACAGCAACTGAGTAGTGTTAGCTGCTGCTTTTGTGCTCACATTGACTGTCACTGTCACTCACATCAGCCTGTATGAAGTGCAGTTTGCTGGAGGATGGGAGTGGTAAAGATCATAGATGGTGGCTTGAGTTTGGCCTCTCATGAAGAATGTTGCTAATGGCAGCTGGTAGACAAATTTGGTTTTTAAAGCTTTTTCTGAGGAATTCTGACTTAACTTCAGTGCAGTAGCATTCTTCTTCCAGGATTTTATTGGAATTTCTTTGTATAAATGTTTATTAAAACTGAAGTAATGCTTTAACTGGCAGCGCATGGCTATGAAGTTGGCCAAACAGAAGAGGAATTGTTGTACTGTGATATTCTAAACATGTTCTACAGGCTTTCAAGAGCTGAATGATAAGACTTGTAGCATGTAAATTTTTTACTAGAATCTTGTGTGTCTCCTTGAGAGGAACTGAACTCTAACCTGTTATAGGTATCTGCAAGTCCCCAAGAGGATGGAGAAATCAGGTGAAGTATTTTGGTTAAATACTAAGTTGAGGAAGAGCTGGAATAACCCCTCTTCTCTATGAAGACAAATGAATGTTAAGATATGTGTGTTAAGAGGAAGTTAACTTTCTAAGTAACTTTTAGGCTTATTTATAGGAAGCCATGAGAAATGGGACAGAGTGCAGGAGACCATGGGTATGGTTGACTTTCAAAGGCATTCAGGCTGTTATAGTATGTGAAATAGTTTACTTGCATGTGAAAACGCTAGTTTCAAGCAGCTCTGTATTCCAGTTAGTCTGCACTTGTGCCACTGGCATGTCGTAGAGGCTGCCAAGTTCCTTCTGTGTACTGGGGCATTAGCTTGTTTCTTGAATTATGAACTGATTTTATTTATTTTTAAATAAGCTCTTAAGCAAGTGTTAAGTGATGTTAATGCATCCCTGAAAGTCGTTAGGGAAACAGCCAGAAAACTTTAGCTGTTCCCTATCCATACCTGGCTCTGTGCTAGAGGCATGTACGCTTCAGTTGCTTTGCATAGAAGTCTCTCCTAAGTATGGAGAATTTGGAGGCAGCAGTCTCTAAAAGTAATCAAGGTATTCTTGTAACAGCTTGTCCTTAGCCACAATGCATGTTGAAGGGATTAAAATGGCAACTCTTGCGAAGAAACCACGAAAAAGTTGCTTAGCTGTATGCCTGGTACAAGTGAGCATAAGATGGAGGCAAGACAATCCAGGCGTAATCTGCCCTCAAATTTTGGGGATTTTTTTCTCACCACTATAAATATTCGTAATGAGTGAAGGATGTGCATATAAAGAACTGCATCAGAAATGGCTGCAGAACTTTTTCAGAAACCTGTAAGTTTTCTGAGGTTATTTCCTAGTTTATATGGTGATGGAGGTTCCAGGAGCAGCCTTCATGTGGAGATAGGAGTGCTATCATTTTGCTTACAGCCAGGGTTGGAGAACCTTCTACGTGATTATGTCTACAGACTCATGGAGGTATGAAAGACTTGACTTAATTTCTGGCTGCTTCCTGCTCACACATGTTTAAACATAAATCTCACGAGAGAAAATTTGCTTAAGGGTTGTGCTTACTGGAAACTTGCAAGACTAGCAGATAAAGTTTGGGGAAGGAAAGTATAGGGCCTGCTCATGTAGGAAGATTTTGAACACAGGCAAGAAACAGAACTGAAGGTGCATTTTTTTTCCTTCTAGAAACCACCCCTCTGTGGGAAATCTTGTATGGGTGTCATTTCTTATGACTCTTCTGGAATAGCAGGATTAGGGTTATGAGCTTTTTGTTCAGAATGACTTGCTGTACTTAGAGCCCTACAGCTAAATATTCAAATAAGTGCTGAATGTGTTGAACTTGGGGTTTTAGTGTTTTTCCAGCTTTCAGACATCTCTGAATACAAACAGAATCTGGGTGTTTTCTTTTTTGGGAATTCTGTTTAAATACACTTTAGGGAAATGTTATCAAGTGAGGTATGATTGTTGGCCTAATGGAGGGATTTCCATGTGTTATCAGTGGGATACCAAAGCATTCATAATGGCAAACATTCCTTTGCTTAGTACTATGTTATGTAGCCACTCAAAGTACTGTATATGTTATCCTGGACCAAACCTATAACCATTGTGCTGATTGAATTCCATAAGCATGTGGGAAATGCTACTATCTTTATGTTGGTGTTTTAAGGTAGTCTAGTATGGTGATTTTGATTATGCAAGGCAGGACTGTTCAGTCAAATGGGAGAATTGAGACAGATGTTCTTTGAATATCTTGGAAATAAGCTTAGAATTTCCTCATAGGCCTTCCAAGGTGTTCTGTGAGAAATGGGGTAAAAGATGTGATCCTAAAAGACCACCCATCTTGTACAGGCTTAAAAAAATGTTCAGTGCATTTATCTTACAGGTGCTTTTAATTTCTGTCAAGGATGGAAATGCACTTAAATGCTTGAGCTTCTATTCACTATGGAATAGAGGGTGCTTCGGCCTTATTTTCAAACAGATGTCACATAGCAGTTGCTCAGAAGTTTTGTGCTTGCTACAAGATCACAATAAAAACTCTTTCCCAGTACTCTGAGACAGAGAATAAGGGATGGCTGAATGGGTATATATCAAATGGACAGAGGAAATCTATCTTAAAGGCAAGCAATACCTAAATTCTTATGTGCAATAAAGTAGACAGCGGGGCAAATAATATATAGCACTCAACACAACTAATTTTTGGATTAGTTTATAAAACAAACTAGAAAACTTAGCAGGAATAATAATCTTACATGGATCACCTGCTTTTCTGAAGGCAAATATTAACTAAATTCTTGCCCTTGATGTAATACTGACTCTAGTGAGAAATCAAGCTGGTTTGACAAGTCAAGCACATTGCCCTTCAGAGACAAACTGGCACAGACAATACTGAATATACACTTTTCTCTTAATGTATGGCATTTACATGAATGTAAATCAAGCTTTATCAACTCCTCCTTGCATCTTCAGAAGTTGCAGCTTCAGAGTCTTGGTGCTTAACCTTATTTACGTCTCCACTTTGCGTCTTACCAGTTTGGTTTTCTCTATGTGCACATTAGGACAGGGTGTTACCAAAGTGCATATCCACAAGTTTGAGTTGACAAGTGTTATAAAGGGGTAATTCTCAATTTATAACATAAAGGAAAGAAAATAATCTTAGCTGACTTGTTCCAGGAAAGGCATTAGCATGCTGTAAAAAATAAGATTCTTCCCCTCAGCAGTGAGTGGAAGATTCAGTCTCACAGCTGTCAGAGATACTTCCCATGAACTCTAGTCATAACCATTGCTTTGCTTTTGTTGTCTGCTGTAAATGGTTCCCTCCAAATACTTGCTTCAGAGGTTCAGAAGTGTGATATGCCATGTTAAAAAGAAGTGATTTGCAGGAAGGGAATGTCTGTCTATATTTTTGCATGAAAATATAGGAATGCCTCTTGTAAAATTCCTGCAGATGTTAAAGCGAGCATCACCAGCACTAAGCAGTGATTATAAATCACAGGTTGCTTCTCAAGCTACTGTGGTACAATGTTCAATATTCAAAGATCTCTTCTGGCTATGGAGACACAGGAAGAGGATAAATGGAGTGAGATTATGCTTTGAAAAATGATGGGATTTCACGGCTTTATAAGAGCTTGCTTAGAAATAAATAACTGTCTAGAGAAGGCTAGCAAACTTTCAGTGGGAGTGGCTTCTACATTAGCAGGTAATGAAAACAAATATTCCTTATTGGGTGTATTTTAGCAGCTTTTCAGGTAATAGATTGAAAAGTAGCCTCTGAATATCACTGCAGACAGCTTATGGGAACTTGTTCTTTAAATGCTCCCAGGCTAGAGTGGTGGGTAGAGCAAAGTGGCAGCTATTTGATACAAAATTCCAATCACACACAATGTGCAATGACACGTTGACCATTTTAGAGATTATCACGAGACTGAAAAAACGTTAAAGTTGTTCTGGACACAAAGTGACTTCAGAATTGTTCTCCTGTGTGCTGTGCAATGCTGTAATGCAATGCAGCATCACTGTGACATACACAGTGCAACTCTGGCTGCAGGGCAGTGTACCAAAGGATATGGATCAGAGGGTGTCAGGCATGAAATATCCAAACAAATGATCTGCCCCAGTTAAGCTAAGTCTCATTAAAGCAAGGCAGAAAGTACCAATTTGTGCTGTTGCTAGCACTAATTGGACTATGTCAACTTTTTTGAATACCGATGCAGGAGAATTATTCCATACATGCTGCATTTGGCAGCTAGTTAGAAAGTGTTTAGCTTGGTTGCACTGTGATTTTTCTGGGGATTGAAATCTAGTGCTTAAACAGGGACTTTCTCACTAGCTGTTTAGCAAAAATGCAAAAAAAAAAAGATGGTTTCTTATACAAACATGACTGTCATACTGCTACATAAAATACTTGTGATGTTGGACAAAACCCACTGAACTCCAAGTGCAGAGTGTTGCCTCTAAACTTCTTAAAGACAGAACAGTAAGTTGTTAGTCAGTTTGGACAATTCAATCATTAGATTAGCCCAAGACTACAGACAGCAGTACGAAGTTTCAGTCTTGCTGTAAAATTCCCAGTGAGAGCTGTGCAGTTGTTTGAGGGAAGATTTTCTATCTGTGTGAGACAGAATGACATGCCTTTTCTATTAGGTTGATAAAAGTGATCATAGCTCCTGGTGGAAATCAGGTGTCTAACTTCTGAGCACTTGCCATCTCAGTGCTCTTGCTGTTTCACAGGTAGTGAACAGGCCTGTTGTGTGTTGAAGTACAATGATAGCAAACAGTGAATGGAAGTAATTGATTTTGAAATTTCATGTAGTTAACAAATTGTTAGGTTAGAAACTGGCTGTGTTGTGCAATGGAAGTTAACAGCAAACTGCTTCCTACCTTTTCAGAATGAAATAGTAACTTCTATGAACATGTAGAAATACTTTGTGATATGATCTAAATAATCAAAATACCGCTGCACTTAAACTGATATTCTTCAGTAACTTTTCAATGACTACAGAGTCTCTCATATATATTGTGTCTGTACAGTACATTGTCAGTGTCATGCCCTGACACTGCATCATTCAACAGAACTGCTTCAACTGCACCCTGTGACTTTCTAATATAGACATAACCAGAGGATCAAAGGTTGTCTCTCACAATCAAGTGCAAGTCAGTTGAACAGGGATTAATTGGCTTTTGCCCTGAAGATTGTTCTGAAGCATTTGGGAAAGGGTCAGTGTTGGGAAGAGGTCCATCCACTGGTCAGTTAACTTACCCATACCACCCTTACTAAGGAAGGACACTAGCAGTTGTAGTTGTCTGGGGCTGCTTTTGTCTATTAGAAACTGTAAGTACTGCAGTCAGTGAAGCTATTTCTAGTACTTCTGTCATACAGGAAGATGTAATATTCTAGTGATTCTCACTTCTTAGCCTCTCTGTTTATCACCAGAACCACAAATACCACCTTTTCACAGCGGTGGAAAGTAAAAGTCAAGCTAGTTGTCCCTTAACACTTAGGGGTTTGCAACATCTGCTAGAGCTGCTAATGTCATAGAATCTCAGAATGGCTTGGGCTGAAAGGAGCCTTAAAGATCATTCAGTTCAAACCTTGCTGCCATGAAACAAGACCTTAGCTTGCTCAGGGCCCCATCCAACCTGGCCTTTGAACATTTCCAGCGATGGGGCATCCACAGCTTCTCTGGACAACCTGTTCTGGTGCCTCACCACTATCGCAGTGAAGAATTTCTTCCTAATATCTTATCTAAACCTACTCAGTTTAAAACCATTTCCCCTTTCCTGTCAGTACATGCTCTTGTAAATAGCGGCTCTCAATCTTATAGGACTCCCTTGAGGTGCTGGAGGGCCTCAGGTCACCCTGAAGCCTTTTCTCCAGGCTTAACAATCTCAGCCTGTCTTCACAGGACAGGTGCTCCAGCCCTCTGATCATCTTGATGGCACTCCTCTAGATTTGCTCCAGTCAATCCATGTCCTCCTTATATTGGGGGTGCTGGAGCTGGATGCCATGTTCCAGGTGGGGTCTGACAAGGGCAGAGCAGAGGGGCACAATCACCTCCCTGGCCCTGGTGGCCACGCTGCTTTGGATGCAGCCCAGGATACAAGAGATTTTTCTGGGCTGCAAGTGCGCATTGCTGGGCCACGTCCAGCTGCACGTGCACCAGCACCCATAAGTCCTCCTTGGCACAGTTGCTCTCAATCTGTTCATGCCCCAGCCTGTGTTTGGACTCCAACCCAGGTGCAGCACCTTGCACTTGGTCTTGTTAAACTTCATGAGATTCCCATGGGCCCACTTCTCAAGTTCATCTGGGTCCCTCTGGGTGCCATCCCATCATTCAGAATATGTCAGCTGCACCAGTCAGCTTGGTGTCATCTGCAAATTTGTCTATGTCATTAAATAAATACATAGTTAAACACCTCTGTAGTTTTAACATGTAGCAACTTTACACTTACAGATTAAATGGATAAAATGGAGGACTTAATACATCTAGGATTAAGTCTTGGAGTCTGTCTACTCTCAATCTATGGCTGCTATCCATAGGGGAAGAAGCAGGTAGACACACTTGAACGTGAGCTGTAATATTGATAGTGGTTTGGTTAACCTACGTCTTGCAGAATAACAGATCCAATCTAATTAGGTAAGACAGTTCTGGGACAGCATATGCTGGTTTGTGGAGATGGGGGTAGCTGTCAGCAGTGGTAACTTACCAGTAACATGTTTATATCTCTCTAAAAAGGAACTTCAGTCAACACACACCTGACCCTGGTAATGCTAAAATGTACATTAGATGTCTAGAGAACTGTGAGCTTTATCCTCAGGGCAATTCTGGATATTTGTTTTATTGTGCCAAGCATCCAGCTGGCATCCAAAGTGTGGTCTTTTCCTGCCTGTGGCTCTTGAAGGGCCTAGGTGAGTTTTGAAAGTGACAGTAGTCCTAACTCAATTAGAGGATCGAACTATGTTCCCAGCCATTTTGGATGGTGCTTTAGCTTAAATCTGTCACACTGAATGACATTAACTTTACTGAGAGTTGGAATTATAAGTATGGAATTGTCGCTCAGGTGTTCCTGCGGGGGGGGAAAAAAAGCTTTCACTTACTGTTCAATTTATCTTTTTACCATCTACATTGAATAAAAGCACAAATGTCTCATGGTCCTGGAAATGGATTGAATCAATTTAGTTGTGGGGTTTGGCACTGACGTTTAAGTGCTGGAACTGTGCTTCCACACTGGTCAATAAAGTCAGAATAGTGGATAGCAAGAACCTAAGAGCCATGGCGTTGGCAGTCAGAGTTAGTCTGACTTCCTGAATTTTGGTATGAGTGTCTATTAGTGGTCATGGTAAACAGTTGATCTGAGAACCCTTCTCACAATGCAAGGAGACTTTCCAGACTAAAAAATGGTTTATTACAATCAGTGATTGTAGCTTCCTAAGCATTCTGTGATGCCTGTGATTACTGCAGTGTACAGTAATTGTTGATGGAAAAGCAGAATGAATGAAATGCACCAGTGGGAAGCTACTTCTATGCGTTTTGAGCTAACTGAATTTGGTTCACTAGATCTGTTGATCATTTTCTTTACTAGTGCAGTTATTGCTGGATAGCTTTTTGGGTTGATTTTATAGATTAAACTTTTCCTGTGTGGCTAATTCCTTCTTTCTGTTGAACTTAAACTGCCTTTTCCACTATTTGAATTCTCATCTTCAGTGTTTTGAAGGACAAAATTGGTGAGAGATCCTTGACGCTATTCATAAACTGAGGACTTTCTGATATTTGCTAGACTTTTGGCAACTCTATTTTTGGTTCAGGAAAAAAACTGCCAAGTTTCAGTGCTCGTGTCTTCCAGTTATCAGCAAACAACTTGGGAGTAAAACTCTTCAGTTGTACACTGACTTGTGGGTGACTGGAGTCTAGACTATACAGCTATAGTTTAAGGTTTTTTGATGTGGAGCTGCCAGACTTGTTAAAATCATATTTTGAGCTGTGGCTACCCAGGAAGCTGATCAATCTGTTGAAGATGGCTTGAACTAACATTTATGGAAGAAACTACTTCTTCATTTTTGTAGTTGTCAGACTTTCATACCCCTTGATCATCTATCTCTTCCTCATTAATGACACAGCTTCTGGAGGATTCCAGAACTGTTAATCTCATCTGAAAGCGAAACTTTGGACTTTGTCCAGTTGTCCATCAGTGTTCCTGATGAGATATTAAGGTTTTAAATGCAATTAACACAATTCTCTTTTGAGTTGTGTGGCTTCAGATAAGGTAAAGCCTGGATTTTTACAAGATAGGGGAACTCTTGCTATTCTGTTAGTATTGGCAAGGTTAAACCAATATTTATCTTCATAGCAAAAAAGAATAGCTGGGGAAACTTCTTTAGATGGGCCCTTTACTCTCTTTGAGTAAGTTCTTGTTAGTGGATACAAATTACATATTAACTCATGAATATAGTAAGTAGTCTGGGAGAAGGAGGCCTGAAAAACTCATTATTGTGCATATCCAGCAGTCATTTGTACATTCAAATTGCTTTTTCTAGCCCCAATTCCCGTCATGTAGGAAGAGTTAAGAGTTGAAATAATGAGTAAAATAATAGGAGTGTAGGGTATCTTTTGCTAAACATACGCAAGAACTGCTACAATGATAAGTCACACTGCTGTAATAAACAGGACATTAGTGTTTCTCCCTTACAGTGGGAAAGACTGCACTAGAAACTCTTTAAAATGTACTTCAAGGCAAGGTTACAGTGATAACTTACCTTTTGCAGTAAAGTAAAGGACAAATATAAAGCTTCTAATGTCAAACCTGGCTATAATTTCTTTCACATAGTTTTTAACTTACAGCTCACACCCACGACAATATGAACTGGGGAGTGAGAATAGCTCACAAGTTCTAATGCAGTTTTAAGCTCAACTTTATTCCTGTGGTGCTGCTGTAGGGAACTGTATTAGTTCCTGATGCATGTCATTGTGCAAATATTTCACTTAAGGTTGTTGCAATTACTGGAAAATATGGTGACAGTATGTGCTGAGTCATGTCGATGTGAAAACTTTATGGTTAGAGAATGCAGAACTTTGCAGTGCATGAAGTCAATTCCATATCCCCAAATTAAACTTCTGATCCCTGTGACTGTCCTGTAGCTTAGCTCCTCATTTACACCTGAGCTACTAAAACACAAAGTATACTTTTGTGGTATCATCAGGTTTATGCCTAGTCACTGGACGTACCAGAATGATTAATCTTGTGATGTCCTTTCTATTCTGCTGTACTAAGCAATTAGTTATCTTCCTGCTCTCTTCTTTCTAAGATTATACACATTGGAGATTTTAAGTCTAGTTTAATCTGATCACTTTAGCCTTTTTCTCCTCTGGGGGTATGATCCACTTTCTGTACTGCTCAACACTGTTATCACACACAGAGAAATGACTATAGCAAATATCCTGCTGGAGAAAGGAAGGGGCATGACACATCTCTAAATTGTGCATGGCAGAAGTTGAGACATTTAGTTTTAAGAACAAAGAGAATGATGTTCAGCCTTGAGAATTTGGAGGAGTAGTGTTTTCTAGTTTAATTTTTCTGTATGAGTGTTTGTGGCTTTTTTGGTTTCTTGTTGTTGGTTTTGTTTTGTTTTTTTTTTTTTTTTTTGCAAGGCGAAAAGCGCTTGCAAAAGCTCTGCCTGAAAGCCCTGTTAAATTTTCAAAAAGCTCTGCATCCTAGACAAGAAGGTCAGCATGTGCTTTGTCAGTAATGACAGGATTGTAAAGAAAGTCCACTGAGTTTAAACTGAATTATTTTCCTGCCTCATGCCATATACCTTTTACCAAACAAAACTTACCTCTTGGGCAGGCCATGTTTTATGGCTTCTGTCTTTGTATGAAATACAGGATATCCATCTTCATTAGGCCTCCAGACAGGATGAAAGAGCAGTTGTAAGGTAGTATTTTGGTCAGGTTTATTGTTACTGGATGTGAATTCTAGAGGTGAAAACAGTGAACAGAGAAGCTTTCACGCTGATAGGAACGTCAGTTTTCTACTTCCACCCAAATTAAAATTGTGGAAGAATATGTATTAATGTTTTTCTAAGTCTAAAACTCATACTACCAGAGAAAGCTTGGACTTCTATCAATAAAGCTTGCTGGAAATAAGAGTTAAATGATCGGGACAGCCAAAGCCCATGGTTTGTTTATACTGTGGCTGCTATAGAGTACCAAGTAACATACAGTTCCATGCTGACTTCCATTCCTAGCAGAGCTGCTGTCTCCTTACATGGTGAGAAGCCACTGTACAAGGCTAACCTTGGCATCTGCATTATTCCAGAACTCCTGAATCTTCATGGTAGCAGCAAATTCCCATGAACAGTGGCTTTTCCTGCTCAGGCCATGAAGGGATTAGCTGGTCTGAATCAGTTTTGCAGCAGAACTACAGTTGTTGCCTATCTGGCACAGCCTATCTGGCAGGCAGGTTGCATGGTGTTAAAGCTTCACACAGGCTGGGAGACACTGGGCATGAGAAGCAGTGTCAACGAATCACCTGCAGGCCACCTTGGCTGCAACCAGTGCAGCTCTCCAATGCATTGTGTGTAAAGGTGTTGGGCCAGGTGGTTGAGGAAGACAGGCTGTGGTAAAATGATGGGACTTCTCTTGGAAATGGAATGGAAAAACTTTTCTGAGTGATGAGCCAGAGTTTCTGGCCAAGGCTAGGTCCTGTGGTGTTTCTTTAAGAAAAGCCTTTTCATGGTGTTTAGACTCCCCAACTTTGGGTCTGAGCTATGCTTTCTTACTTTGTTTCTTTGGAAGCTATATGTAATGCTGTACTAATGTCACCTTTTTGTACACCCTAAATGTGCTGTTGTGCATGTTTCAGCAATGGTTATTTCTATAGGGGGCTAGTATGGCCACCTTGCCGACTGCATTTGTCTTTAAAACTTTTTTGGATGGGAGAGCAATAGGCAGGAAGGGATTCAGTCAATGGTAATGTCCTTCACTGTGCTAAGTGATTGCAGCCCTGTTTATGTACAGCATGCACAGCTATCTGAGAAACGGTAACTGCCTGATTAACCTTCTCTGCAATTCCTAAATAACTTAGTTTTCGTGTGTAGTGATCATGCGCTGTCTACTCCTTCTGGTAACAGTCTAGGAACCTTTCCTGCAACTAATCAATACAACTTAATTTTCTTATGTAAATGTTCATCAAGTGTTTGGAAAAGCGTACAGCCTTAAGTAAAGCATGGAAGCCTCCTAGCTCTCCAGCAACTGAATAGGGAGGATTAATGGGACTGTTTCCCTTGCTGCTTCAGGTTCATGTTCAGTCTCGTGTAAATAACAGTGAGTGGTGTTCAATTCTGGACCATTTCAGTGCTCAGGTGAAGAACTTCTGTAGAAGGTACAGGGCATTGTAGACCTTGAGATTACACTGTTTGTTTTGTGGGGCTGTCCTATGGTGTGAAGGGATATCTGCGTGCATTGGACATTGGAGTCAGTGCTTTAGCATAGTCCAAGGTGTTCCCACGTAGCAGGAATTGGTGGTGAAATTGACAGCTAAATAAATGGCGAAGCTGAGAAGGAGCTCCTCAAAGCTTGTGTGGTGCCCTATGCAGTGACTGGCTCAATGTAACTAAATTTTGAAATTTGGCAGTGTGTCGAACTCCAAAAAAAAAAAAAAAAGCCAACAAAAGAACCAAAACTCCCAAAACCAAAATCCCTACATTAAGGGTAAAACTTCTTTAAATGTGACATCACTGACTTGCAGAAGTAGTAAAAGCCTTCTGATCTAATTCTTTTCTAATGGTACTTGATTTGTGGAAACAGTGGTCAGTGGTATGATTTGTAGTAAGGCTATTGTAAAAACCTCTTCTAGGCATAAGAGTCCAACCTTGGGAGACAATGTGAGTTACCCCTGTACTCTGTTTGGGAGAATTGTATTAGCAGTGTGGTTTTTTCAGAGGCATAGTCAGAGATGCAGGCTTGGTGCCTGACTTGTTGTATGGCCTTAGAGGCTATGGCATAAATGCTGCTTCAAAACCTGAGTTTTGAGTGTGGAGATAAGAGCTTCCTTCTTGGATCCTGCTTGTTCTTACACAAGATAATCAGCCAGTAGTGAAAAAAAATGTGTAATCTCCACTCTGAGGAATATGCTGGGCATATGATTTCTGTAGCATCATAGTTTAAAGTGAATGGACAGAGATAGTCAGCTTCTTTATAGTTCCATGGAACTTTACTGTGGCTGCTGCTGTTTTCAGGCAATTCTAACAGCTGCTTAGGCAACTTTTTCTGAAAGTGTCTGTAACATACTGTGAAGTACTGACAGTAAAATGAGGCAAGTGAGCTAGAAAAGCACACTACTGAACAGGATCTCTTGTCAACTTCCTGCATCTATTGAATTCCTGTCTCTTTATGAGAAGGTAATAACACACTCAGTTCTCCTTGTATCTGTTTGTCCTTGCTCATCAAAAGTGGACTTGAATATTTATAAGCAGAGGACAACTAGGTTTGCCTTCATGAATTCTTACACCTCATATGCACTAGAAGATAAAAGCTCAAGTGATGATATGCTGTAAAACTAAATCAGAGAGTTCAGGGACTGCTTTTCCCAGTGAAGACTGCCAAACAAAGCAGGAAGCTATTTTAGTAGCCCAGACTTCCTAAACAATGTGCTAGGACTTGATACTGCTATACACGCTCAAATGTAAACACATCATGATAGTCTGACCTTCCAAACAGAAGAATAAGTGAACTGGCACTAATACATTTCAAGTATTCTGACTACAGTAGTTGTATTTAATAAGAAAAGGCTTTTTTACTTTGCTTATGGGCAATTGATTCCCCCCCCCCCTCTNTGAATAATTGTACTTTAACTATTGTTGTTTTAAATCCTGGGATTGCTGTAGGACTTCAATAGTTGAAAATTAATCCAGAGAGAATGTTAGACTTTAAAAATTAAGTCAAAGATAACAGGTTTAGCCAGAACTGTTAAGCTAGCAACTCCTTTTCAACTTGTACCTATGGAAAAATCTATAATATAGGTGACTTCTTCAGAAGATGCTTTGAAGGCTGTTAACCTTGAAGCTTGCAAAACCCCTTCTTGCTCACCATTCAGCAAAAGGCTGAGTTTAAGTCTTTAGCTGAAGTAACTAGATTGAGATATAAACCTTAATATTCTTTGATGAAATAATGATTTGTGTATAGCTGTGCTGGTAGTGTTTTTAGGCATTACTTCTCAAAGAATTCTACTCAACAAATAAGGAAAAATTCCATGTGGCAGCTGGGACTGCAAACTACTTTTAGCATTGTCATGTATAATATATATAATAGCTGTTAGAATGAGTTAACATGAGATAAAGGAAGCAATGTTTTATGAACTAGGTGACTAGACCCAAATACCATAGTTTTATGAATTAAGCTGGTGCAGTAGTCCGTTTACATGGAATACAGTTCATGCTTCGGTATAAATATACTCTGTGACTGTCTTCTCTTTCAGGCCAGGAGCGCTTTGGAAATATGACCAGAGTATACTACAAAGAGGCAGTTGGTGCTTTTGTGGTCTTTGATGTCACAAGAGGCTCCACTTTTGAGGCTGTTTCAAAATGGAAGCATGATTTGGACAGTAAAGTACTACTTCCCAATGGCAGCCCCATCCCTGCTGTTCTACTTGCAAACAAGTGTGACCAGAAGAAAGATAGCAGCCAGAATCCCTCTCAAATGGACCAGTTCTGCAGAGAAGGTGGCTTTGTTGGATGGTTTGAAACATCTGCCAAGGTGAGCATAATAGAAAAATATTTTCAGTCTCTTGAATATTGGCATAAGAAGGGATGAAAATAATGATGTAGGAAATAAAGTTATCAGTATAGGAAGTGACAGTTAAATATCCAGTGTTCAGCAAAATTTGAAGTGATGTGCAGGCTAGCTTCACTCCTAAAGAAGATGAGGCATATTTGGTTTAGATTAAAAGCTATCTTAAATTCAGAGCACTGTGAAACTATCTGGAAACCTTGATTATCTGAGTTTGATAAGTTTTTTTATCTTGCATGCATGAGTATCTGTCATTCTTTAGATGTTAATACTACTAAATGCCGATCAAGCTCTCCAAAAGATGCAGGTAATCTTTAGGTGTAGGTTTTTAAATTGCATTTTCTGCTTTGACTGTTGTATGTAGGAAAAGGTAAGATTTGAAGTGAACAAGCTATTTGCATACTCATTGCTAAAGCACTTTTCTATTTTATCAGGTAATGTCAAGACTGAACTGGAAAAAACCAAATTTTTCTGTATAGTAGTTTAAGTTAAAGACAGCTGCTTTATTCAGTTAACTGAGTAATTTCATGTATGGTACAGTTTTAGTTTACAGACTTTGTCTGTGCACAGATTAAACTGACAGCGGCTTAGTTGGAAATGAAATCCAGTATTTCCTTAAAGCTCAACTGATTTTTAAAATGGAGGACTCCTCTAGATGAGGACAGTGTGGCTGACAGACCAGATTACTGGTCTGGCTGATAAATCCTTTATAAAGTAAGATAAGCCTCAAGGTCCCACTTTTCCCTTGGCTTGCCTGCTTCCTTTAACTGCTGCTCCTGAAGTGTTACACAATGATATTTAGACAACTCTTAAAAAGCAGAGTCTCTAAGAAGAATATAAGAAACAAAGTAACAAGTTGTTGTTTGATTACTTTAAGTGAAAGATACACAGTGAAAGGAATTATTTAAATTAGCTAACAATTTGCTTGCATTTGAAAAAATATTTCCAAACTCACCCATCTGTTACTAAAAACTCTATTTCTAAGGCTCTTTATATTCAAAAAGAATATGAAGATTCTGCTTTGGTGTAAGTCTTCCCTGAAGCTTTACCTGCCTGTAACACTGCTATGTATAAAGTGCAGTATGGCTTAAAAATAAATGCAAGTAACGTTGCAAAAAAAAAAAAATCTAATGTGAAATTCTAGTGGCAACTTGCATTTTGGGTGGCATTTAAAACAGGAGAATGTAAAACAAGGTTCTTGATGCAGAGAAAAATCCAGACAATAACAGTTCTAACTTAAGTATTAATTGACTTGTTTAGGACTCTGAAGAGTTGTAGCTGAAATAGCAAAAATTTAAGACAACTTTCTTGTTTTCTAAGCATACTAAAACAGTTTATGGTTTTAAGTCCTGCCCACTTGGATATCCTTTTAATCTGCTTTTGCCTTTCTGCTGGAACTAACAATTGGATCTTAAATATAGTCATCGGTAGTATACTGGGCTGGTATTTCCTTTTGAGCTAAAGATGACCAATTCCAAACGTGGCAGCCCTGTGCTACCAGACGGCCCAGCCAGGTCAGACCTGTGGCCAGACACTCCTTCGCACTAGGCCAGCTTGGACCCTCAGAAACTGGGATATTCTGACAAAGTACATCTCAAAGTATCCTGCATACACATGTTCTTCAGAGTGTATGGGATGGTACTTTTCAAGATATGCACCAGAATATGCAGAGTGGCTAGATGAGGCACTTGGAAATAGTTGTGATTTTGAGGCTTATGGAAAAGATCCTTTTACATGAATAAGTGCATCCAAACTCCATCAGAAACAGAAAAAAGCTCCAAAACGTAAGATGATACTACAGGTTTTTTTACTACAGGTAGTTGTCTAGAATCTTTCCTGATGCACAAATGCACTTTAGCATTTATAAGTCTTCCAAATGCAGGTGACACTCATTCCCCTGACTGCCTACTAGATTAGAGGCAGAATTCAGTTCCTAATAAGGATGAATAATTTTGTCACAAACCTTTCTGCTAACTTGCATCTAAACAGTTTGTGTCCTGCTGATGAGACTGAAGTCTTTTTGGACAACTTTTTAATAGGAATGTGTGACTGTTAATAAGAAAGTGTGACTTTCAAAAAATCACTGACTTCCTTGCTTTCAACGTTTTTAGGACAACATCAACATAGATGAAGCTGCTCGATTCTTGGTGGAAAACATCCTTGCCAATTACAAAACCTTTCCAAATGAAGAGAATGATGTGGGGAAACCAAAACTGGACCTAGACCCATTGAAAGCAGAGAGTAAATCACAGTGCTGCTAATGCTACCACCGTTCAGTAAATGTGATGGGATGAGCAGCAGGACTTTGCCTTAAATCAAAATGCTGCTATGGTGCTGCGTTGTGACAATCCATATGGGGTGTCTGGTACTATCTGAATTGGTGACTCATTTGGGTGTTTACATATTCTTGTTTAGCATGAAACTGAGTATCTTGTGAGTTATCATTCCACTTGCTTGAGTGTCTGCATCTAAGTCTGATTAGTGTCTTCTCACTTGAGAACATAAGGTAGTGTTTACACTCCTAAAAGGAACAGAGACAACATTCAGTGTCTAGTTTGCTTCTAGGACATATGCTACATTCCAAATAGGACTCATTTTTAGGTGAATAGACTCTTGCACCTTTAAAGTAAACTTTTCCTTTGTCACTGTTTATGTCCCACTTGAGCCTTCTCACTGACACAATTGTCCCTATTTATTATCCCCACCATAAGGATCTGTCTCATTGCTAGTTCTTCGGTATCAAGACATCCCAGAAATATTGAAGGGGCCAATGACAGATGGGAGGTATCTTTCCTAGTGTGATCACTAAGAATGAGTGGAGTAGATGGCTTTTACCACTGAGTAAAAACAAGATAATTAAATTGTCTTTAACAAGGGAAAGACATGGTTATAGAGATACTAATAAAAATGCATTTCCAGCAATTTAAGGCTGAATATTTTCCAGCTAATACTTTACATATGAAAAACATTAATGAATACAGTTGTACTGCTGGCACATAGTTATGGTAACCTCACCCCTGTGCACATCCAGAAATAAATGTCCAGTAACTTTTTCATGCACTAACACTGAAAACTTTACCAAGAGTACAAAAAGTAAATCTTACTGTCCTGTGATGATGAACTTGGTTCTTTTTTCTTCTGTCTAGAGATGTTTCTGAATACCATGAGCAAGGAGAGAGGTCTTGAGGGAAATAGCTTAACTGGTTCATGCTAGTCTGTCAGCCTTTCTGCCCCAAACTGTCTTTGTCAGTTTTAGAACTCTTTGACTGCTTTGAACTAATGAACTGGCTTACCAGTTTGTTACTGTATACTGAGATGCTTATGTTTCTTTGTTATAACACTCATGTATTTTTGGCAGCAAATGAAGTTCAAAAGGATTAGAGAGATTTCATAGTTCTTGAATGTGTTCTGGAACTTTGGCTCTGCTTGGCTTAAAGGCTTTGAAGCTCCTCTTTATTTTAAGGGTTTCTTCTGTCCTGGTACCTCATTGCTACTGACTTCAGAAGTCTTGCGTTGCTGGGTTTGATGGTGTTGATGTTTAAGTAAACATCAGAATTAGGTATATGCAGGATTTGATATACTTTAATCTGTACTGAGATTTCTTAGGCTGTCTTTTTTCTAAAGAGCAACATACTTTTTAAGAGTTAAATAAATATATTTGGGTTTCTTCTGTGTGTTGGTGTATGCTTTTGAGAATATGAATCCTCACATATGTTCCACCCTATACTCAAATGCTTTCCTTGACATTTGAGGATAACTTTATCTTCTAGTATGTGCTATGTTAAAGAATTATTTAAAACTACCACAGTAAGGCTTGGTGTAAACTAAAACTGGGTTTATTTAGCTTAGGATCCTAAGATAATTCAGATGAAAGGGATCTTAGGATGTCTTCTAAGCCAATGTCTTTCTCCAAGCAAGGAGCACAGCATGGGTGTACATGTGGTTTGGTCTTAACCTCCAACAGTGGAGACTGTATGGCCCTGGGGAAGTTGCCTCAATGCCTGACTATCTTCAAGAGTTGAAACTACCATAATCTTCCGATTCAATCACTTGAACAACTCCGTTTAGACTGTAAACTCACTTTTGATGTTTAATCTCCACTGTACTGTCTTTTTTTCAACTTTAAGTAAAGCTGCACAAATGTAAATGCCTACTTTACGTCCACAGGCAGTTTCCCCAGCTGTAGTGGATTGTGGATTTTTTTCTTTTTGTTATAGTATTTAGATTCAACAGCAAAATGGAGACGAAACTCAAGCTTTGTGACTCTGTCTGAATGCATGAATCTCATCTGGGTTACTGATAATATATATGCAGGTTATTTTCAAGAATGTCTAAACTTTTGCTTGAAGAGTTACTACTTCTATATTTAAGCACTTTCCTTGTTTTGTACATAGCTTCTTCTAAATCTCTGCATGACTGTAGAAAGGACATGACTCTAAAACTGGTGGAATGTACTGGTTTTGATACAAGTTGTCATTACTGAGGCCAGTACTATAAAACTACCTGCAGGATGGAGTCTTTCTCAAATCTTCTGTCACTTGCCTTAGGTAAAGAATTTGAACTTTAATAGAAGGCTAGTGTTGCTTTGTGCTACAAACTGCATTTTCACTGCCCCTCTGTGGAGAGGGAGCGTTGTGATATTTGAGACTGAGTAGGTGGATCAGGAAAGCTGATCCAGTCAGAACAAGAAAACTATAAGAAAAGATGGGCCTGAGGAAGGAAATGGTAGCATCTCCCTGGTAGGGGGAAATGGGACTGCAGTTCATGGAGAAGACTGCAGTTCATGGAGAAGTGTGTAGGTTTGTTAAAGAAGTCATGAAGCCCTATCCTAATTAACCCAAAAACTTCGATTTGAAAAAATATGTGGAAGACAGACACAGTGATTTTTTTTTTTTTTTTTTTTTTTTTCCTCCTCCCAGTAAAGGATTTTTTGGTGTATCTTAACTGCAGTACTAGAAAAATATGAGCTATTCCAAGCCCCAGAGTTTTGTTTAAACTCTCAGGCCTGTTGAGTTGTACTAGCGTTCAGTTTCCTTAGATTGAACAAGTCTGTTTCTTTATAATAATAAACTATTCCCTGGAGATTGAAGTCATTCCTAGAGACCCAGTACTTGATGTCACCACAAAACAGGTGCAGCCCAAAGGAGTTTGTGGCCTTGTGGGAAGCCCATGCTGGAGCAAGCTCCTGGCAGAACCTGTAGCCCCATGGAAGGGCCCATGCTGAAGCAGATTTTCTGATAGGCTTTGGGACCCTGGGAGGAATCCATGCTGGAGCTGTCTGTTCTGAAGGACTGCACCCCATGGAAGGAACCTACACTGGAGCAGTTTATGGAGTCCAGGGGAAGAATTCACATTGGAGAAGTTTCTGGAGGATTGTCTTCCATGGGAAGGGCCCCATGCTAGAGCAGGAGAAATGTGAGGAGTCATCCCCTGAGAAGGAAGGAGCAGCAGAGACATGTGACAAACTGGCTGCAAGCCCCCATTTCCCATCCCCCTGCACTGCTGGGTGGAGAAGGTAGAGCAAATTGTGAGTAAAGTTAAGCTCAAGAAGGGAGAGATTGGAAAATGTGTTTTTATTTCTCATTTTCCTACTCCAATTTGATTGGTAGTAAACTAAACTAATTTACCTCAGTCAAGTCTGTTTACCCATGAGAGTAACTTGTGAGTGATCGCTGCCTGTTCTTACCTCAACACATGAGCCTTTTGTTATGTTTCCTCTCATCCATCCAGCTGAGGAGGGGAGTAATAGAGTGGCTTTGGTTGGCACCTGCTGGTCAGCCCACCACACAGGCAAACTACTGTGCTTGAAACTTAAAGAATTGCTGTTTTCAATGGCCCTTTGCCACAAGATACCCAAAATCACTGCCTTCCA
This sequence comes from Picathartes gymnocephalus, assembly GCA_013390045.1. NCBI lineage: Eukaryota > Metazoa > Chordata > Aves > Passeriformes > Picathartidae > Picathartes > Picathartes gymnocephalus. The sequence continues at coordinate 115,199 of WEKY01015193.1, forward strand.
GTGTTTAATTGTTTAAGGAGCAAGAACTTTGTTAGATTGTCCACCAGGATGCCATTTTGTTTCACTGGATTATTGTTTTAAGCACAACTAGATGAGACAACTTACAGTTCAAATGGTTATGGTGGCACTTGGCATATGGATGATGGCTTTAAGTGTCACAAGAACTTATGTAATTTTTATGAATTTCAGAAGTTAGAGAATGTAAACTGTAGATTTTTTTTTTTAATTTAGAGAAGACAATATATATTTATATGGTAGACTTGAAAAACAAGTTTGAAGACATCTTACATCAGTTTAGGGACTTGTTTCTAACTTTTCATGCAGAATGGTAATCACATTTATATTAAAATATATTTATCCAGCAATCTTACATTTTGTATTTTTTAAATAGTACAGCTTTTTGCTTTTAGCCTGCATATACAACTGCAGCCTCACTTAAAACACACTAAACTTAATCACTGTTAAAAAGGATTTGCTATGATCTGCAGTATGCCTTTACTTAGAACAAGAAGACTTAACTTTTTAAATCTCCTGCAAAAAGGTTACATTCTTAATTGTAAAAACCCAAATACTAAAGTAAAACAGTGTATTAAGAGGTTTAATAGGTTCTGTAGTTCTATCATTTACAGTACATTAAGATTGTATATTCTCAATTTAAAAACAAATACCCTTCTGTTCCTCAGGCTAGTCACAATTTCATTGTATCTTTTAGACAAATATCTATAATTTTTTAAAGAGGTAATACTACTTCCTCTGTCCATATCCCAATTTTGTAACAGTAGTTATAGAATCACAATTGTTTTATTTAACTCTAGACTTCAGATAGGGTTTTCACACTGTATCAAACACAGAATACTTTCATTTTGACACAGAAGGATATTCCTTTTATGAATCATCAAATGTAAATTTACAAAAGAAAGGCAATGGCTCTGCATGGTTCTCTGAGCTACTTTGATTTTCCTCTGCTGCCTGCTCTTGGGCCATACACTGTTTAATCCCTATATTTGAGTGGAGAGATGATCAAAGTTGTGGTGGTGCCCACTTCACACATTAACCTAAATAAGTGCCCTGAGCAGTCCCATGGGACTTAATGGTATAGTTGTGTTTAAATTGGACTTGAACAGCTGCTTGATATTTAACAGAATATTTTGGATCTGTGTTTCTCCAAAATGAGATTATAGAATGAGAATGTGATAAAAAGGTGCTCTAGCAAATAAAGAACCTGAAAAAAAAAAGTAAGTGGAAATAGTAACATATGTGCGGTTTATCAGAGTCCTTTCTGGCTCCATGTCAAATTCAAGAGAGGCTGGAATGTTGGAAAAACCATGTCCTGACAAGATCAGATGAGACATGGTACCATAAGATATCTTTGAAATGGCAATGGGCAGAAAGTCCTGTGCTTAGGCAGTGACTATTTTCTATTATACAACTGCCTGTGATTTTTTTTTTCCCCCTACCTTGTCTTATTCCATCAATTTACCCGAGAAAACTCTTACAATCCACTTTACTCCCTTGCCTCACAATAAGAGTTAACAGAATAGAGCTGCCAGTGCGTGGTTTCAGTCCATCTGTTTGAGGATGGTTTTGCTCAAATTCAGTTCCCTGGCCTATGTCACCTCAGTGACTGACTGTTCCCAATTCAGTGCACAGACTGCTCCTCCCAGGCTTTATCACATACTACACTGTTTTCATTTTCTCAGACGTTACCATTGGCCACCCACAATTGCTCTTTTTTTGATCACCCTTCACTCCTTTCCTGAGCCTTCACTGTCTGCTCTTAATGAAATGCCAGTGCACTGCTGTCCTGCTCTGTTCACAATTTCCCACTGACCTGTACCTTCCTTACATCTCTTCCACCTACTCTTTCACTTAACTTCCAATACTCTCTTATCTGTTTGCTAAGGGCAATGGGGTTTTTTTATCTTAAATACATTACTTTCAGAACCTAGATTTTCCTATCATTTGATAAAAAGACATGGGGAAAAATTCTCAAAAATACAACAAAATCCATTCTATTCCCTTTCATCTCATGACTGTTGCAACTTCATGCTTGAAAATGCAGCCTCTCTTCTAACAGAAGCCTCTGTTAGAGGCTTAATTTGATCTTAATTTTGACCTTAACCCTTTTTTTCATGGAAATCTTTACAGAACCACAGAATGGGTAAGGTTGGAACTGGCCTTGGAAGATAGTGTCTGAACACCTCCGTTCAGACCTTGAGCTGGTTGTTCATGGTCATACCCAGTTTGATAAAAATGCCACAGTCTTGTTTGAAAACCTGTTCCAGTGTTTGACCACCTTTACTGTAAATAAAATTAAATTTTATTTTAAAGAGGACTTTTTTGTATTTCAATTCTCACACTGATTCTAATCCTTGGCACCTCTGAGAACAATGAGTGTCTAGCCTATTCATCAGCTATTTCTAGACATTCTACTTTGCCCCCCTACCACACTCCTAGATCTTCTCTTAAGGCAAAACTTTTATTGTCTTGTTCTGGAGTCCTTGTGCCCTCTGTAAAATCAGAGGAGAGTTAAGCCCCCTGAGGGCTTTTGGTAGTGTTGCTGTTCATAGTTACCTTTTTCTGCTCTCTCCAACTTCTATGTGTTGCTATAAAAAAAGTGCAAGATATTTAAGATTAACAGGCTTTTTTCCTGCAAGTGACTTGCATTTGCTATAGCTGTTGATGTGGTGCTTTCAGAGAAAAACAAAGAAGCTGGTGTTTTGAATGGTATCTTAGAAGAATGATGACCAGAAGGTCATCCATCCATTGCTAACCAGTAAGTGCTACCTCAGTGTTTGTTTAGTGACATCTCAATGGGTTCCTAACACTTGTTTTGTTGTCTTGTGCATTTATTCCACATTTTCTGTCAGCCTGCCTCTACCCTAACAATTTATTCCCTTCAGGCAGTGTCTGTCAGATATACTTCATGGCTTGAGACGTTAGGGCAGTGAAACAGCTGATACGACCTTACAGATTCTTTGCCAGTTAGAAAACTAGCTTGTTTGAAATTCAGATTAATTCCTCTTTCCAAACAAGCTGTCCTTGTCGTTGCTGTTAGGTTATGGAATTCTAAATGAAGTTCTTGCATAAATAAAAAGATATAACTTGATGGATGTAAAACTTGAGATCCCTTTTTTTCCTTCACAAAGCACCTAGATACATGCTTTTAATGCCATCACTCTTAGTAAACAAACTTATTGCAGGATTTTATGGTAAAAGGTCAGGTCCATTCTGAACTTCCTACATAGTAACTATCATTTAACAGAGCAAAGAATTAAAGGTTCTGTACTTAAATATGCTGTTCTGATTTCTGTTCTTCCTCCTCTACCACCCAAAAATGTTTACAGACCCAGGCACTCAAATTTCAGTTACTTTTATATTGTCTTTCACATAAGTGTGTTATGAAAGCTTTATTTGCTGGGATGCTGCAAGCCTCATTGTTCATCTGCATTGGGATCAAGAAGGAAGTTTTCCTATGAAAACTTTCACAAGTGCCTCTTACATGCATACATGCATTTCACAGATACTTTTCCATAGTATTGCCTCTGTCCAGTAAGTATAGGAAAGGAAAGGGCATTCAGAGGAATAGAAAGACTAATTTCCATGGTGTTTTAATCTGCATTCTGGGTCACAAACTGAATCCTGTCACCCGTCTACAAGTTGGCATCAGCATCCAGCAAGGTGTGGAGGTGAACAGCCCTGTCCTGGTACTGAAGAGGTGTAGCCAGACATTTGAATTCACCTCTGTCTTTGCTATTTTTTTATCTGTTTTCTCTAATCAATATTTGATAGTATAATTATATGAAGAGAAGACCAGCTGTTCAGTTTGAAACAAAATAAATAAAATTGAAATGTTTACTTGGCTCTCAAGTGAGAAGTGTCCCAAAGTACCTTATTTAAAATGGATGCTGTTGGACATAACGCTGAAGGAAATGCCAAGCTGTGGAAGAATTCTGCACTTTGAAATTTACGAGTGTATATCTGGCTGCCTGTCATCTTGATACAAATCAAGACCTGACATTTGTCTAAAATAAGCCTCTAGATGTAGCAATATCTGCCTATTTTTCCTCCTATTTTTCATCTACTCATGCCCTCTGCAATTTGACAAATAGATTTTCATTGATTTTTATATGGGTTGCACACCTAGCTTGAATAAGAATAAACAGAGAAGTATATTCTGTTTTATCAAAGATTTTTCATAATTCACTACAGATTGGAAAACAGCAAATATGGTATTAGAAGCAGGAGCTGTTAGAAATAATGCAGTCTGTGGTATGTCTCTGAAAAAGTCTGCTTATAAACTAAGTTGAAGTCAGCTATCTGCTGAATTCAAAACCAGCAGATTAATGCTAATTTTATCTGACCTTGGTGGAATGACATTCACTTTGGTAATCATGAGCTTCATACCAGGAATTAATTAGTTGCCTCAATCTGAAATTAAAAAGGAAATAAAGACTTGCATAGTCTAGCTCTAAAGTTTCTCTAGGCTGCCAGGGCAGAGCTGACTCATATTCAAGTTGCCATCGACTAAGGCCCCCAGCTGCCTTCCTTCTGTCCAGCCTCTGTTTCCCAGTCTGTCCGTACATCCAGGGTTGCTCCGTCCCAGGTGCAGAATCCGGGACTAGTCTTGGTCCAACTTGACACAAGTGGTGATTGCTCAGTCTCCTCACTTGTCCAGGTCTCTCTGCAAGGCCTCTCTGCCGTCGACGGACTCGACAGCTTCTCACAACTGATTATCCACCGCCAAGCAAACAAACTACGTTCTTTGGAGAGATTCGTGAAGCTGCCGCAGAGAGCGGTATCTGTTACCCCCGAAGCCAAACCTTTGCCCGCAAGGGCACGCCACACGTTTCCTTTGCTCCTGGAACACGAAGCGGGCAGCGGAGCTGCGTCCGGGCTGGGGCGGGCCCGGCCCCTCAGCCGCCCGCGCGGCCCCTCCCGCGGCTGAGGGGAGCTGCAGGGTCGCCCGGCAACGCGGCGGACGCGGCGGCACCGACCCGCGGCCATGGCCGCCATGGGGGGCAGGAAGAAGGAGCTCCCCCGCCGCGCCAGCGCCTCCTCCAAAACGTGAGAGCCCCGGGAGAGAGGGAGGGTGGGCGCGGGGGGATGGCAGCCCCGGGAGGATGGCAGCCCCCGCCGGCCGGCCCGACACGGGCGGCGCGCCGGGAGACACCGCCGTGCCCGGCCTGGGCTGCTGCGGCCGCCTCCGGGGCCGGCTGGGAACTTTCTCCGAGGCTTCCCTGCCTCGGCCCGGGCGGCCGTCGAGGTCGTCGGGGCACCTGTTTGTGCGTGGCCGTAGCGCTGTGCGGACAAACAACTTGTGCTAAGAAAGTTCACTTGCTCGTGTGGATGCTTCGTTAAAAATGGTTTCTAAAGACGAGTTTGGTTTTGTTGTTCTTGGGGTTTTGTTTATTTGTTCGAACTGGAGGCCCAGCTCGTGTGGTCCTTGAGGCGCTCCTGCCGGATAGCGCCATCCTGCCCTGCCGGTGCCGTGTGCGTCTTGGAGCACCCCTGGTCTGGCACACGGACCTCGGACCTTCAGCACAGCAAGGGGAACGAAGCCTTCAGCAGTTAAGGGCTCACTGAAATGATTTTGGGTTTTAAAGAACCTCGAAGCTGTGAACCAGGACAATAATTTTGGGAATGGGGGAGCTCTATTTTCATCAGGTAGACAAACTAAACTAGCTGCAGTTTTGGGGGTGAAATGATTAATGACTGTTATAACACATCAGTTTCACTTACAGAAGGGAAAGACAATTCCCAGTGCTTGGAACGTTTGCTTTGTTACAAAGAATCTGAGGAAAGCAAGTATGATAAAAAAAAGAATTCTTCTTATTAATGTCTTAAATATGTCTGTGTAAATAGCATCTCTTGAGTTATTTTTAAATTATTTGCTATTTGCTGGGTGTTTAGTGTGAATTTGTATATTTCTGTATAAATGTCAATTTCTTCCTGAAAAGACAAATAGAGAACACTGACATTCACGGTCACTGTTTTGACTTGTGAGTTCTGTTTCTATGGTGTCAGCAGCTTTCTCATCCTAATGTGAGCCTGAACGCATGGCGCTGTCAGGATTCAAATGAAAAAGGTATCTGTTGTATGTACTTACGGGGTTTTTTTTCTGCCATAAATGAAAGTTTGAGTTGTATCACTTAGTTCTCTCCTGAAATCAATTTTAATTGCCCTTTTGTGCTTATTTCATATCTAGTTACACAGCCTTTACTACACAGTAGTTTCTTATTTCATATTTTCATGTTTCTATTTTATATTTCACACCTTGATTCTCATTTTGCTAGCTTTTCTGTTGCAGGCTGCCAGTATCTAATTTCTTCTCTCCACTGCAGCCTTTGCTTAGTAACTTTGTTGTTGTTGTTTTGGCCACAGCCATGCTGTCCTTCATATTTATTGCTTCAAACAGTTTATCAAAATTTTTCTGATGATATTTAATCTGTCAGGGACATTTTTGGGTTTTAGCTGTTGGAGAAAACAAAGGAAAGTTATTTTACATAAGGTGGAGTACCTTGAAGATGTCCTAGTGGTGGCTTAGTGATTTTGTTTCTTCTGTAGTCTAGTAACATATTACAGTAACCTGATTGCAATGTGGAAACATGATAACACAAAATAAATAGTTTGTATTGTTGTTTTTTTTCATTAAACATATATAACTTTTGTGTTACCTGTAGCATATCTTTTGTGATGCAGTGCCTCTGTTGTAAACAGGGGTGACTCTCAGCAGTAAGCATCTAAATGTTTCAGTGCCATATACATTTCTATATGACATCTTTTTGTCCTGAATAGTATTCAGGCATAGGGAAAGTTGATGTGACTTAAAAAAAAAAAAA
>WEKY01015193.1:122070-141775 GCA_013390045.1 Picathartes gymnocephalus
AAAAAAAAAATCTTAGTTGATGGAACAGCTCTAAGTGTACAGAACTATCCCTGTTTGTTTTTGAATCAATTAGTATTTATATGATCAGAAATGCTGGTAATGTAAGAGGGGAAAACAAGAAATCTATGACTGAAAAGAATCTAAAGTTACACCAGCTCTGATGCTAATTTCCTGAACTAACCTATCTCTACTCTTTCTTTTTTTTTTTTTCTTTTCTTTTCTTTTCTTTTTTTTTTTTTTTTTTTTTTTTTTTTGTCATTCTGAGATGTTACTAAGGCCTTTTGGATGAATGGATGAAAAAAATGTTGCTTTAGCTCAGTGCATGTCTTTCTAAGTTCAGCAAATGACCTGATAAGCCTCGACTAAATTGTCAGGAAAGATTTTCCTCTAGCACCTGTTCAGCTGTAGATAATTGATTTAAATCAAGGAAGGCTATTGACAGTTTATTAAATTTTTGTGTACATAATTTTTTATCTTGAAACAAAGATTTTACTGAAAATGTAGCTCCATTTCCTCATGAAGCTGTAGAGAATGGTGCCATAAAATAGCTGAAAAATGGATTTCAGCAGTTGCTATACTTTCAGTAATATTGTTTTGCCCTGTCAATTTTAAGTGAGTTGATCAAATCTACTCTACTACAGTATTTAGTCTCAGTAAAATCTACATTCTACTGAAAACTCACATGTGTCTTAGTACCCTCTCATCAAAGATCTGTATGAAAACCTGGTGTTGCAGAACTGAACACAGTGGGACTAAAAGTTTCCCCTTGAAAACACTTTTAACATCTTGAATAGTCTTTCTTCTCTCTTGCCCTTGTTTCCCTAATGGATTGGAATTTATGTGCCAAACTCAGTATCAGAAAGAAATTTTAGCATTCTTAGTCCCTCTGAAAAGGACTGAAGCATTGAAACAGATTCTTCTTTTCTTTAGTCATGCTATATGCCAATGATCTCCAAACTTTTTTTATTGCACGACCCAATTAGTAGAAAGTTTTTGAGTGCACCCTTCCTATATATGTGTATTTATTCTTTCATCAATTATATACACACACTACTCAAGCTCTAATATTTTTTTTCTTGTGTGCACTGCCTGCTTTAGAGACGGCTGCTATCTACAGAATTTTTGTGGGAGAGAACAAAGAACTAGGCAGTTCAAGTTTTGACCTTCAGCTGCTAAAGTTTATAGGGAGCTTTTTCTTTGGACTAGGCTTATGGTCAAAACTTAGAACCACAGGCTGTGGTGATTTATGCAAAATGGAGGCTGTATGTCTTTTTCAATTTTCCACAATGTTTCTAGACTGCATTCCCTTTTGTCATAGGATTTGTGGTGTCAGAACAGTGGGAATGCAATTGATAGCAGACAGATGGATATGTTATTTCTTTATTTGGAAATGGAAAGATGCTGTATAATGAGGAATATCTGTATTACGGTAAAGATGTAATACAGATGTAATCTTGGTCTACAAGAACAAGATACAAACATCATTCATTTACTAGAAAGTACAGTTTTAGAGAACATTCAATTTTCTGATATAAGGCATAATCTATGTCATTGTTGTCAAGAACAATCAGAAGAGTACCGAGCTGGTTCTGCAGGAGTCTGCTGTGGGATAAAATGAGTAGTACTGATGCTGTTTGTAATTGTTGAGAAAAACTGCTGAACACGGTGATAAAACAACAGTACTGTGTAACCCTATGATTCATTCCTCATTTTGTTTGGTAAAGCCTGTGCTCTATGTTTCCTCAGGTAATGATTTTCTCTTAATATTAGGCAAGTATTTGTAATGATTATAAATGTTTTATCAAAGGCAATTTACCAAGTCTTTTTTTAATGGGTTGTGGAAATTAGTACTAAATCTTAGACACACACTGTGAGACTGCAGCTGTGTTCATTGGAGATACAACAATTACTTACTAGATACGTGGATTTCAGTAAAGCTTTTGATACTCTCTCTCACAATATCCTTCTGGACAAAATGTCCCACACACAGCTGGATAAACACATCATGGATGGGTGAGCAGCTGGCTCATGGGTCGGGCATGAAGGGTTATAGTTAATGGCGTGACATCAGACTGGCCACCTGCCACTAGTGGGGTTCCGCAGAGCTCCATCATTGTCCCTGTGCTCTTCATCATCTTCATAAATGACTTGGACACAGGACTGGAAGGGACACTAAGCAAGTTCACAGATGATGTAGAATTGTGAGAAGCTGTTGACTCCCTCAAAGACAGAGGCCCTCCAGAGAGACCTCAACAAATTAGAGAGATGGGCAATCACCAACCACTTGAATTTTAACAAAGACCCGTGCCAGATTCTACACCTGGGATGGGGCAACCCTGGACATATGGACAGACTGGGGAATGAGATGCTGGAGAGCAACACCTCATAAAGAGAGGTGTTGACTCCTGGTCAATGGCACACTGAATATAAATACAACAGTATGGAGGGCCAGCTGTCAGAAGAAGCCCTATGAGGAGCTGCTCAGGTCACCTGATCTGTTCAGCATGGAGGAGACTGAGGGGAGACCTCACTGCAGTCTTCAGCTTCCTCTCAAGGGGAAGAGGAGGGGCAGGCACTGATCTGCTGTCTGGTGACCCGTGACAGGAATCACAGCATGAAGCTGTGTCAGGAGAGGTTTATACTGGATATCAGGAAAAGGTTCTTCACCAGAGGGTGGCTGGGCACTGGAACAGGCTCCCCAGGGCAGTGGTCACAGCACCAGCCTGACAGAGTTCAAAGAGCGTTTGGACAATTCTCTCAGGCACAAGGTGTGACTCTTCGGGTGTCCTGTGCAGGGCCAGGAGTTGGATTTTGATGATCCTAGTGGATTCCAACTCAGAATATTCTCTGATTCTGTGATTCTCTTTGATACCTGTTTGTGTTTATTCTGTTACCCAGCTTTTTCAGGATGTTTATGAGACAGAGACAAATACTGAGGAGGCTGGAGTACCTGACCTTACGGTGGAACCTTGGGAGGGGTGCCACCTAGAGGATATTATTGCCCATTGATTTATTCCTGCCCGGGGAGAGCGACAGCCTCGTCCCTGTGTTCTCCCTGTACGGGTCTGTTTGGAGTTCTGTTACCCCGTGGGTGTTCGGCTCGTTGGCCACCCCTTGTCCTGTTACCCTCACACTTTCCTGTTTGTTCTCTGCCCCCCGTCTCCCAGTTGGTTTGTGCCCCTGTCTGTATCCCCGGGCACACCCTTCTCCCCGCCTACCCTTTGCACCTGTTGGTTCAAGCCCCCAAACCCCTCCTCTGCTACCCCTGTGTTAAAACCCTGTGTGAGAACCTCAGATTTCAGTTCTGGAAATTTCACAGCCTGGACTGTGATGGAACCTCTGAGATTGAAGGCGAGATAAACCTCATCTGAGCATCTCCACACAAAGGCTCCTCCTGCCTTCGTCTCGCCGCTAACTTAACATCCTGCTGCGTTTGTCTCGAGTCTGTGCTCTCCTGCTCACCGACCGGAGCAGCTCGGACACTCGGAAAACTTGCAGGAAGGTCGCAGTTGGAGCCAGCCCGAGCTCACGTCGCGACAAAATACTGTAAAAATTTTGTGTAAATCTGTAAAAACCTAAGTAATGTAACTATTCCTGTGTTTGAAAGAGAAATGGATATCTGCAACCTGCCTAAGAAAATGTTGCCTTGTAAGTTTAGTATTCTGTGGTAATTGCAAGATAGATTTTCTGATATATTTTCGAACAAAGCTTGCCATTGCAAGGATAAAAATGTTAAAAATGCTTTGTCTTCTGACTAATACTGTCTTTCTGATAGTAAACATGACTTGTTTTTATATGTCTCTAATGAACAAAGTACTAAATAGAAATATAAGTAATATAAAACAGAAAAAGACTAATTTTTCTTTTAAAAAAATCCTGAAAGCAGTCAGTGCTTACCAGAAAGAATTAGTGTTATAATTTCAAAACTTGTAGATAAAATTAGTGCAGAAATCCTCTGAGAGCAACATGTACCAACATCTGTGCAATATATTTTGATCACCTTAAAATCATTTTTCTTAATTTCTAGTGAGATCAGGCTCCCTCCCACCAAGTGTTTAGAACAGTCAGGACAGTACATCTGCAGTGTGGAAAATCGATCAGGATTGTGGTGGATATATTGCATTGTTGGAGTGGGACCTCAGAAGCATATGGAGAAGGCAGGAAAATTCCTCTGGACTTGCTAGCCAGACTTCCCTTAGGTCTCGGCAGGATGCTCCATTGGGTCTCTCTTCATTATTGCTTTCTAATTAGACAGCAATTCCCTCAGGAGCCAGGCAGCTGCTGGAGATGACGGGCTGAAGATCTCAAAAGAACTGCTTCCCTTACAGCTTTTCTTAATTGCACCATTAGAGGTTACTGAGAATCTGATCTTTCCCAAGTTTCAACAGCTATGGTGAGTAGGAATTGACATCTTTGGCAGCGCTGAGAGATTCTGGCTAGTAAGAATGGATAATGAATTAAAATGCTTTTTAAATTAATTTGATGAAGCTCTATGCCATCAAGCCCAATCTTCTGAATTAAACTTAAGCCATCAGCATCTATCTCAATTAGGGCTTGGGCTATTAGGGACGAAAGCGAGGAGTTAATGGTCGGTGCCAAGAGAAGCAAGTGATTTAGGGGTAATTGTGGCACAGACAGAGGTCACCAATGTATAGAAGGGGAGGTCAGAGCAGTGCTGGAGTTCTTTTTAGAGAGTTCAGTAACTAAGAGCAGTATTTACTGCTGATATATCCATAAGGACCAGCAGAGACAGACTGAAGCCTGGACTGGCTGGAAGAAATTACTTTGGTTTACCTCTGTGCCTGGCTGACTGCAAGGAGTAGCAGGTTACTGCACCAAAGCGTAGGAGTACCTAATGTATGTTGTTAAGACTAAAGGATGGGACAATAAGAGCAGAAGAAAATAGTGGAATTGCTAGTTCATTCTTCAGTGGCTGTATGCCTAGGATATGGTTTCAGCTGTGACTGAGGTTTTACCCACTGCCAGCATGTGTTCTTTAGGTAAGTATACTTAAGGTTTGGTGGTTTAGAGAATACAGAATGACCAGATTAACTTTTTGGTGTTTTGGGTTTGTTAGATAGGCTGAAGTTTGAGAATGGTAAGAGCTAATGGCTTGTGGATAGGAGCATAGTAATTGAACTTGAAGCCGCTTTTAATGTTGTGCTGGACCTCTCATGTTGGTTAATGTAAGTTTTATTGGGCACAAAAAATTTACATGGAATCAGTGAACAAGCCTGCAAAAAAGAAACCCATTGAAGATTAATATATGAATACATAGCAACTGCATAAGCTTGGGAAGTGCTTGAGCACTATTCTTAAAAATACTTAGAGATTGTGAAAGTATTTGACAAATGCACTAGATATGCCTTTATGCTCTTTGCAGGTTTTCAGTTGGAGTGTTGTTTGAGACAAGATGTCGGGCTACAGTTCACCCATTCTTTTGCTCAGTTCTCCTGTTTGTGGTCTGATGGGGTAGCCCAGTGGTACATCTTTGACTTGCAACATATGTTACAATATGTTTTATTTGAGAGAAGGGGTTGCTGGATTACTGTAAAAGCTGGTTACATTCGTATGTAGGTGCTTATGCTTGTTTTTGACTGTGCATGAGCTACAGTCATAGATGAGTGTGACTTGGTGGTTATAACCAACTTCTGCTAGAGACTTGAAACAGAGTGAGCGTTTTGGAAAAGAGATGTTGAGGATACTAGCCTTGATTTTGCAATTTTTGGATTAGATATACCCATTTTATGGTTAATTCTACCCCGTTTATTGGAAACTGGGCTGTCTTTGGTCAGCTGGGGTCAGGTGTCTGGGCTGTGTCCCTCTGGTCCCTTCTTGTGCACTCCCAGCCTATGTGCTGGTGGAGCCATGTGAGAAGGAGAAAAGGCCGTGACTCCATGTAGTCATTGCTCAGCAATAACAGAAATATTGCTGTATTATGGACACTGTTTCCATCACAAATCTAAAACATATCCCCCCTACAAGCTGCTTTGAAGGAATTTACTTCAATCCTAGCCAAACCCAGTACAGCTACTCACTGGACTTCACAAGGAAAAGATTTATATGAAAAATTTTAAACCTTAACTGCATTCATAAGCTGCTTTACAGTTGTAACTGGCAACATATTACAAGATTTTATACTCCTACTACAAAGCTGATTTTCGATAACTCAGGAGGCTCTTCTCTCTCAAACAACTCGGTTCAGGTCCTTTCTAACCAAAGCCAATTAAGGCTTCACAAGACTCTGTGAGTGGTGCATCTTGAGCTACAGCAGTTACTCATCTCTGTCCTGACAAACCTGAGGATTTTTTGAGATCATGGTCCCTTTAGCATGCTGTCAATTGCAATCCAAAGATAAACAATTATTTTGGTTTGAATGGCTGTCTGCAGCCTTTTGGAAGGCATTTCCTAGTCTCTTAAATAATTCAGGCACAACATAAATCTGTAATGGCCCAGGATTCCAGGACATCCAGCTGCAGAACTGAAGGGAAAAGAATCTATGTACCTTAAAATTTAACCATCTGAAACACTGAGCAAATGGTACCATCCTGCACATACGTAGTTTCCCCAGACATAGCAGTGTTAGTGAATAAATGTGTTGTGACATTAGGTGCGTGATTGCTCTTCAGAAGTTATTTATTGCATCATTGACCATCTGCAAGCTCTACTACTATACTATTGTATTAATACCTAAATTCTAACCTGACTAAAGCTAGAGATGTTCCTGAAGAGTTTGGATTGTCTTTCTTAACTATGAAAGAACCACTTTTCATTTATTGTGTTTTATTGTCTGTTTGTTTTGTAAGTAACTCATATTTATGAGTGCAGTCATTTTGTTAGTATCAGAAAAAAATTTTCTAAATTAGACCTGGAATTCTTGACCAGAAAGATGAAGCTCTTGCTTTTAGCACCTGTGCTTCATTAATTGAAATTTTTCAGTATGTAAAAGCAGTACAACTTTACATAGTCAATTTGTTGGTACTTTTTTTCCTTTCTACCTTTAACTTTGTTTTTAGTTTCATGCTTTGTGGTGAGATAATGTTGTTTGGTTTTTTTTTCCCCCCAGGTAAATATGACAAGCATACTAAAACAGCATATAAGCTGACCAATAAGTTTAATTTTTTTTAAACTAGATTACATGTTAATTAGAAAATTATGTATTCAAATTAATTCTCCTAGTTAATTCTAATTAAAACAATGAACCCCTGAGAGCTCAGCCTATTTGATCTGTAGATTTGAAACTTCATGGACTCATGGGCATGAAAATATTAAGTAATTTACTAGTGGCAGTATCACACTAAATACTGTACTCCCTACTGATCTTAGTTTTAGGTTTTACTTTCCATGAAACTCAAAGCACTGTCAGAGAATCTTACAAGCAAACACTTGTTTGCCCTTAGTTGGAAACTACAATCAGACTGTGCCAGAGAAGCTTTGACTTACATTACTATGAAGAGTGTAATGTAGCATGGAGGAGGGGTGGCCGAGAGAAGAAATCACACGATACAAGCCCCTGTTGGCAATGAGCAACAACAGAGAGCAGTTTATTTCCAGGGGCTTCCTTTTATCCAGGGTTCATTCAAAAGCTGCCGGCTTGGCATCTCATTGGCTGGGGTTGTAGCCTGAACAATGTCAGTGAGTATATTGTGCCTGATTGGCCGAGGTCTTTGATAGACAAACCGGTCAGGGACTGACACAAGCTTCTGTACTGTAACAGTGTAATGAACAGTGTAATGGAGAAAGCAGCTTTCAGCAGAATTGCATAGCAGAAAATGTACTGTCAAAAGAAAAATACTAATAATTGTGCTTTGAAACTAGAAAGCATTCTTAAAGTATCATATTAGAGACTGTTTGCCGGAGATTATTCATCTTCTTAAGCAGAGTGGTCTTTATCTTCTGTGAACTCTCTACAACCACCACAGAAGAAGTGGGATTTCCTGATTTTCTCAACAATGTGTGCAAAGTGCTTTTTAAATGAGTTGGCCTAAATCCACAGAAGTACTGGCATGCTCTGCCATGCAGAGACTTTTAGCTCTCACGTAATTATTCAGGTGCCGTACAGAAGGCACAAGAGGTTTTTACAGAGGCCAACAAAGAAGCAATGCCAAAGAAAGGAGCAAAGTGCAGTTCATATTCTTTAGATATACTTGAATATAAACTTGAGTGTCAGAAGAGGTGCTGCATTCTTACAGCTTAATCAGCTTTTAACCTTATAATCTGTATTCATTTGCTGGTAGCTGGAAGAAGAGCACATTGATCAGACAGAAATTTGGTCTGCAAATTGGATGTAGAAGTTACTTGCTTTCAAATCTGTGACTTGTTGGAAAGCTGCAAGATGCAGCTCAAACCCCTTGTTGTTTATGGCAGTCCGTTCACTTGGCCTATCACCGCCACCTTTTGAAACCAGTTAACCTTAAAGGATTTGCACCAGCTCACAATCCCACCTGGAGCACAACTCAGAGTCAACCGTAACCATCTTGGAAGAATCAATCAGTGATCACTTCTTTTGGCTGAGATTGGCACCTGAAAATGACCAGAGAAGACACTCCTCTCTACAGGTTCTTGCTGTGACATTATCTAGGTATTGATTTATCATTTCCACCTGTAGAACTGGATAGAAAGCCCACCTCTGTAGACTATTTTTGTTTCTGTACATTACAAGTGCTTATTTAAGAGCTAGATATAATAGTGTTTCTGCCTTGGCAGGCATGTCTTGGAATTAATTTTCAATGTTCCACTCTTGGAAATGTAATTTAAAAAAATAAAATTTGAAGGATGTATTTTAAAGGTCTAAGTGACCTCCAGTGTGGTAGAACATGAAAGGCTGTCAAATAAATGACCTCCAGGCAATCTGATATCTTCCATTGTGAAGAATGTTTTTCAAATAAGTGAAAGAGTATTTTGCTCCATTCTGTATTTAAAGCTTTTTTATTGCAGATATTTGACTCCATAAAATCAGGAGCAGAAAATTTTCACTACAGCTTTCTCTCAGCGCAGAAAATGGTAAGCTGAGTTTTCTGGCATTGCTCTCACAAGCTACAGGGTCTTGTGCTGCCATTGAAAGCAGCATGTCTATGATACTGTTTCTCAAGTATATCATGTCACCTGATTTTAGTTCTTGCTTTGAGCAGTTTAAAAATGATAATTTGTGCAATAGAAACTATTCTTCCTGGAATGCAAAAATAGAAGGATAAGGATCCAAAATTCTAACATTGTGCATGAGCTTGCTATGAGCATAAAGGTTGAATTTTACAGGAATTCCTCAAAAACAACCATGAAAAATAACTTTTTTTAGCTTTACGTAGATTTAGTCACACCAGATAAATCCATTGTGATCTATATTAAGTATTCAGATGCTTATCAGTCTATTTGTCACTGTTTTTTGAATGCACCTTCATTTTTTTCCCCCTAATGCATGGCAAAAGTCTGTTATTCAATTCTGTGTTTTATAATCAATTTCTGACTTCAAGTTTTTTATAGCAAAAAAATTTAGTTGCAAAAGATACTCAGTTTTAGCTGGAATTCTAAAATTACAAGGATGAGAATTCAGACAATATTTATAGGTCAACAAATGGAATCAGCCTGAAAACAAAGAGAACAAACAAACAAAAAAAAAGTTTTAAAAGCTACAATGCTTCTAAACCACTATTTTCTATTAATTTGTCTTTCAAATAATGTCCAAGGCACGCTACTGTGTAAAATTTGCACAAGGGATTTGGCATATAGGGTTTTTCTTCTCCCACCTAAAATCTGGAAAGCAAGCCAAGAAGGAGCAACTTGGTTTCCATTAATATGAAGGCAAATAAAAATCAGAAAACATTTGGACTTCTAGCTGGCAAAGCTAAATGTGAGGCTAGGTAGCCATCTCTCTTAGCAAATGTGTGTGTCTTCAAAATGGGCTCATTCTTGACAAGTTCCTGAGCTCTGTTAGTAGTTTGTCTGACACCTACAAGGAAATCAGCTATGTTTAGAAATGAGAACATCACACTTGCAAGCAGTGATCTAAATTACAGACCCCTTTAAAAATTGTATGCCTAAAAAGAATAATCAGTTGGTGTTCATCTTTTCTATCATTACTTTCATTTTCCACAGTTTGAACTTACTTCACACAGAAAGCACTCTGTGCTTTTTTAGGAAGAAGTCCTACCCCAGTACACAAAAATGAAATGACAATACAACCTATTGTCATAGGCTTTGCAAGCAACTGTGATTGCAACATAGGTGGTTTACAAATTATTTGTCCTGCTCATCATACCTGAACTGCATCCATGGCTTGAGTCTCCCCAAACGTGAGATCTCTGAGCATGCAGACTACAGTATTTTGCTTCTGCAGAGAATCCTATAAGTTTTGACTCCAGTAACCGAGACAAGACTAATGGGAAGGTATTGTAAACAACTCATTAATATTTTAGTTTTATTTTGTAATTGCTGTTGACTATTCTAATAATGAGAAAACTGTATTGCCTTATTAGCTGCTTATTAAATCGTCTCATTGTGACTCATTCTGATTGTTCCTCTTCTGAAAAATGGCACTAGGTATGAAGAGAAGAGCAAATCATTTTACCACAGAGTTACTGAAACTTGGCCAAGTTTCTTGTATCCTTTAGAGATTCTTATGAACTTGAGTGTTACCACAGTTTCTGCTCTGGGTTTCTAAGATATTCAGATGCTACTTTTTAAAAATCATTTCAGTGATTATAGTTTAAAAGAACTTTCTGCTATAAATAAGGTCTTCAAAGCAGCGTTTTGTCTTTGAGGTTGGAAGAGATTAGAGAAAGACTTAAGTAGCTTCCCTGCAGGGCAGATTTGGAGAAAAAGTTGAAGGATCTGTTTCTTCTCTGCCCTCTTTTTCCTAATACAAAATCTTCTACTGAGGACAGCAGTTGTTTTTTTTCTGACTGTTCAAATAATCCACAGAAAGGGACACTTTTTTTTTACTGCCTCTTGGTATCTTCCTGACTTCTAAAAAAACCTGCATGGTGTCATGAAATTATTATTGTCCAATGATCCAGAATGACATGAGTATTGGAGAAGGAAGGTTGGAGTAGCCATACTGTTGTGCAAGTAGCTGCCAATATTTCTGTAATTCTCAAGAAGACTCCCTTCAGTGCTACTGAAGGTTCCCTCTTGAAGGAATGGTCATAGATAATTTACAGGTGGATTTATCTATTTTAGGGAGAAAATATTTGCTTCCTATCTTCCTAGACTCCATTAACCAAGCTGACAAGATCTTGCTTGCAGAGTGTGGTAGTGCATATGTCTGCAGACTAAATTACTATATTACTTGAAATCACACTTTCAGTGGGCTTGTTTCCTGTCTCTCTGTTAAACCTGAAGTCTCTGAAAAACTTTGGTTGCAATCTGTCTGCATTTTCCCTGTTGTGTTTGTCTATCCTGCTGTCCCCTATTTCCCCTGTTGGCACTATATCAATTATACCAGTGTTCTTTGAGAAGCTGCTTAAAGGGTCAGAGGTGAATTAGTGCCAACTTCATGGTATTTCATTTGGCAGTTTATTCTTCCTTTTTCTCCTTTAGGGTTTATCACAGGATTAAAACAAGTCTGCCAGTAAGTTGGGTTTTAAAATACTGTTGCACAATGAATGTTCATCCAGCCTGAACGTAAAATACCAGTAATTTGCATTGTCCTTGTATCTTATAGTTCGTTTCAAAGAATTCTCAGTTATATTATTCAATTCTTGTAATAGAGGAACTTCTTAATAGCATTACTCAAATGCAGGATTTTAATTCAGCTTTTTTTTCATTTATTACTATTTATTACTTATATTTGGAGACCAATTAAATTGCAGTTATTTGTGAATTTTCCAGGTCTTACTGAATTATCCTTTTTGAGATGTAGTAGCATTAGACTTCCACAACTTAGTTTAGGCATCTCAATCATAGGTAGCAGTTTCCATGTCTTCCACACTCTTGATGCTGAGGGTATTCTGTTATGTCAAAGTGTGGTGGAAAGTAATTTTCTGTCCTAGTGTGATAGTAAGCTAAGTAAGTCTTCCTTATCTCATTGTTGAGTTTTAAAATTATGGTCTTTTATTATTCCAATATTGTCCCAAAGCACTCAGAAATCTTATTGCAAGAAATGAGGAAGGGCTCTGAGTAACATGGTCTAGTGGAAGGTGTCCCTGCTCAGGGCAGAAGGGGTAGAACTAGATAAGCTCTAAGGTCCCCTCCAATCCTAAACATTCCATGGTGCTATGAATTGTTGCAATTATCATTAATTTTATTTGTGAATAATAAAATTATTCAGAATATTGTCAAATATCTTTATTGTTATCAGTAAGTGAAATTTCCATGCTTCTCTATAAATACGTAAAAGAGCAAATGCAGATTTAGAAGTAGCAAAAAAGATACAAAAAATTTAGGAGTAGTCTTAAATATTTAATATTTATGCATACGCCATTCATATTTCATCTGAAGTAAGAAATAAGTAAAAAAATGAGAATTTTAACTTTTTTTTTTATTATGATGTGTAAGAAAATGCCAGGATTCATATTTAAATCAGTGTTGAAGTGTTCAGGTTTCAAAATATCACAAATGTTGAATCTGTTGGTACAGCTAGCACTCAGTTTTTCATTGTCTTCTTGCATGCAGTTAGCACAGATGCAACAGATTCTTTTAAACAGTTGGAAATGATACAGACATTTCTGGTAATCCAGAGAAACTGATAAACATCTCAGAGTTTTTCAATTGCTTGAATATTGAATAAATATTATTTAATTCAATTGAATAAATATTATTTAATAAAGAATGAAGCATCATTTTAGTCTTCAAGAAAACACTGAAGAAAATATTATACCATTAATGTAAGATCAAACATAGAGTCAATTTACAGATGACTGAGGCAACAAAAATGAAAAAATAAAGCTAAGTATCACTCTACAGAATACATCTTCTGCCAGTTGGAGAAGTAGAAGCTATGTTTGGGTGGGTTTTGCACAGCAGAAGGCACAGATGGTAGTGAATTTTAACAGCTGTCTTCCATTAAGAGTTACTGGTAGTGTGGATGAATGTAGTTAATGTCTAGACAGTGAGAAATCTTTATTTTTACCCGTCTTTGTCCTTACTATTGCTAACAACTAAAGTATTATGGAATTATAGAAAAACATTGATTGAATGGTGTCTCTGGGAGCCATTTAGTCAAACTCCTACTCGAGCAGGACCTGTTTACTTCAGGTTGCTTAGATCCATGTCTATTTGACTTTAAAGTGTCTCTAAGCATTGTAGTTATTAAGATTCAAATAAGACTCCAGTCAACTCCATCAGTACCTTTGCTCACATCGCAGCCAGTCCCGTGGAGCTGTGCATGTCCAGTTGGCTTAAGTGCTGCCCAGCTCCTTCCTCTACTGTAGATGCTGCTTTGCTCCCACAGACTCTGTAAAGAGACTCCTGCGCTGGGGGGGCTGAGAGCCACATTTGCCAACAAAATCCAAGACACAAAAAGACATTGAGTATCTTGGCCTTTCCCATGTTCTTTGTCACTAAGCTGTTCCCCACCCCACTGAGCAGCAGACATGCGCTTCCTTATTTGTCTTTTGTTGCCAGTGTACTTATGGGAACTTTTTTTCTTAACATCCTTTGATTATTTCTACTCCAGCTGAGCTTTTGCTTTTGTAGTTTCACTGCTCTACACTTGAGCATTACCTCTGTTCCCCCAAGTGACTTGTCCCTGCTTCCACCTTCTGGGTGGTGGGGCTTAATAGTATTGTCAGGTGTCACTTGCTACACATCATTTTCCCTAGACAGACTACTCATTTAACTAGTCCATGTTTGACTTTAGAATGTGGTTAGACATTTTGTTGCACTTACATAGGAACGATGAATGAATATCTTGCTAATTCAGTTTTTCGACCCTTTGTATACACTGGAAAGATAAAGGTGCACTAGCACAAGTTGGTGGCTATGAACACATTGGATATTAGTCTTGTGAAAATCCTTTCAGCCTCAGAAAAATTACTGCCAGAATTGTGAAACTCAAGAAGAAGATAGTGAGAGTACTGGTAGCACAAGAGGCCCTGAGAATGAAATTACCTGTAGACAGCACTGGCTGGTCTAGCAGCTCACAGATGCATAGAAGTGGGAGTCCTCTTCCCCAGGACATCTTTTATCCATGGCAAGCTCCTTATGTCTATTTAAAGAAAATAAGTCAGAAAAAAGGAAGGAAAGCCTTCAGATGGGTGAGTGAGTTGAACTGAGTGAGGAATGCTAGGACTGGTACAGGAGAGGAAGGAGAACCATATGGCTTGAAGCAGAGGAAAAGAAGAGGGAAGAAACTGTCATCTAGTTCTGCTTTTGTGCTTCAGCTATCCCATTTACTTCAGCAGAATTCCTTGTATAAATGTGTTTAAGTATTTTGTTGGTTTATACCCAATAACAACATCAAGGTTGCTTATCTTAGTGACAAGAAAGTTAACATAGTTAAAACCATTAAAAGTTCTATTACAGTACATTAAAAAAAAGAATGTTTTATAAGATAAAAGTCTTCCTAGTACCCTTGTCTAATAATGCTGTTCGTTTTTATTTATGCCACTGTGTGTTTCCATCTAGGCCATCTATGCCTTCCAAGGTAGGTGCTTCCAAAGAGAAGTGGAGATTTCCTATTTGGCCAGAGTGGAATGATGCAGATATCAATGCAGAAAAATGGGATGCTGGAAAAGCTGGAAAAGAAAAACCTGGAAAAGGTCAAATTTCAGTAAGTTGTGTGACACATATTATTTCCACTTCATTTTTTGTGCTTATATTTAATAGAGTATTTGTCACAACTTCAAAATAATGTGTTACTGATAAATATATTAATTTTCAATCATATATTTTCAATATGTTTAAGTAGTTCCCTACTAAACTACAGTAATAAACCAGAAGTATTGTGCATGGTTTATTTGCTGCTTTTAAAATGAACCATTAACATGTCTGTGTGCCTTAATGTGTGTACATTAATGGTTTAAAAAAATACAACCCCCAAATGTATTTCACTGAATAACTAAAACTGGGGATGTGGGAACAGCTGAACTGCTGTGGTATGTCAGGGGATGCCCTTCTCAGGGCACTGCAGTTTCTGTGGGCTCAAAAGGTTTGATACATGCATCTTTATTATGGCAAAAATGGATGTTGATGGATTTTCTTTTATATTCTGCAGTTTCTGGACATGTGAAACACTGTCTACGGTTCTAGTCTGTAGAGAATGATTTGAGGCAATATTGTCATTTTGCAGAAAGTAAGCACCTGCCAGATGCAGAAATATTCCTTTAATCATTAAGGACTCAAAGTGTCATATATTTTTGTTCCCAGCAGCTCTTTCTCTGGTCTGTAGTAGAGTGCATCGTA
Source organism: Picathartes gymnocephalus (assembly GCA_013390045.1). Classification (NCBI taxonomy): domain Eukaryota; kingdom Metazoa; phylum Chordata; class Aves; order Passeriformes; family Picathartidae; genus Picathartes; species Picathartes gymnocephalus. Next base: position 137,410 of record WEKY01015193.1, read on the forward strand.
GACTGTGAAACACACACAAATGTATAATAGGCCTAAAAGCTATGTAAAATCCGGGCACAAATGAAAGGCATTAACGATGCAACTGATTAGTTTCGCAGTTAGCACAACCTGTATCAGAGGCATGTCCTCATCCTACATTGTGCTAGTAAGTAAACAGATATCATATATCCTACCTTCTGTGCACATGGAGGATAAGCATCACTTCAGAAATGCAAGTTTGAAAACTGTATGAGCCCTTCTTTTTAACGGGCTAATTCATGCTCTATAATTATAGTTCTCTTTGGTTTCTATAGCAGTGCTAAATGCATGAAACATGCTTCTTTTGTGTCTTGTTGCTTTAGATATTTACTTTCAGTCTTCAACTTAAAAAGCTATAGAAGTAAGTGAGTTAGAAAAAGTACATAGGAGTAGCTTGGTAGAAGAGTAACTGACTTAAAAAATTAAGCTTTTTTTGGAGATCTTTCTGAAAGGGGAAAAGAAAAAGAATCATTTCATATAGACCTCTTAGAAAGTGCAGACCACATAAATGTTCCTGGACAGTGTAGGTGGCTTTTGTGCTGCATCTTCATCTTGGGCTTTGGGCTCTTGTTCAGTTGTAGATACAATTAGTTCTTTTTAATGCTGTTTTGCTCCTTAAGTGAATTATACTGTGAATAATATATTATTTTAAATCTCATGGAAGATACAATACTGTTATTATTAAAAGTGGTCCATTTTTATTCATGCATATTTTATGTAGCCTGGATTTGACGATCCTGAAGGGAAAATAAGGTTGCCAGCATCCTTAAAAGTGCATTCATGGAAACGTCCACAAGAGTTTTTAACAAAAGAGGTAAGGAACAAGCAAGGTCATGATGAAAAAATTCTGATTGCCTACCTTTGAAAAGTAGAGTGAAATTAGCAGAGGAAGTTAGTTTGACAGGTAAAAGCCACTTGACCACACAGTCAGTGCTGTCCTGGAGACCAGTGTACACGAGGGGTGGTGGCCTGTGTGACAGCTAACATGTGCTGCACACACAGCTGGGCCCTGGGGCTGCAAACACTGGTCAGTTCACACAGCGGATGGTAACGGAGAAGCCTGGAGGCAGCTCCTGTTCCTTACTGGCAGTTACATCACCTGCATCTCCTTGACCTTATGTAACCACAGCAGCAACTTCTAATGTCAACATCCTTTCATTTTACAGTTATGAACAGAGTTGTTTTCTTGTAAGAATATCCTTTCACAGCTCAAATCATATCATAGTTCAGTAATACCAAAATCGGTGGGATCTGCACAGAATGCTGCACAGAGGAATCAGAGACCTGCTTGATGCCACACAACAGAGTTTCCCAGTGTCTAAAAGTACATAAGATTACCTATACTAACCCCATTCTTTACAGTTAGCTGTAATAATAGCATTCTCAGTGATACTATACAGAATCTAAGAGCCTGTATTAATGGGATAAGACCGCCATGGACCAGCACTTCCTGGTGCAAAACATCGTGGTAGTGTATCCTCCCATATCTGCTTCACTTTTTGACTTTTATGTTCATTTGGAAGACAACTGGACAGAGAGATGCCTTCCTATTTTATTTTTTATTCTTCTTTTATCATTTAAGAATTACTGTAATGGCAGAAAAATTTCATTATGTTCCAACTGAGGCTTCTCTTGAGCAGGTGTCTGAAGTGCATATTTATCATGAAACCATGAAATAACTTTACCAGAACTACAGTACTTTTTTTCACTTCAACTGTCATATTTTTCTGGGCTACATAGAGTGCATGTCCATGTCTTTGACAGTAGTTGTCTGCAAGGTAACCGTAACATTTTAAAATTATGCATAGCTGTTATTCAGTTTAAGTTTTAATTGCAGAGAAAATAAACAGCCTCCCATTTCAAAGGTTAGTGATCTCCAATACTGTTATTAATCTAAGTTTTTAAGTGATTTACTTCAGATGAAATATTGAAGTTTTAAAGCACTTGGACCACCCTTCCAACTTTTTCAGGCTTGTCAGTTTTCCTTTTGTCAGCTTGTCAGTTCCATTTTTTATTAACTAGACACTAAACAGATATAAGTTTAATTTTTAATGGAGGGGGAGGGAGAGGGGGAGGTCAGAGGAGTAATTAACAAGACCAAAAGATTGGATAGGAAACACTGCCAAAATGCATAAACTGAGTGAAGATATCTGAAAATGAAGGCAAGAGAGCTGGCAGCCCAGAAAGTCATGGAAACAGGTATCTGTATTAAAAATAGCTTTTAAATCCATCTCTAGAGTACTGTGAAGAAAGCATTTGTTTTCTTTAGGACCTGATTAAAACTTTGATGCTTCTTTTAGTCCAATATGTATTTTAAATCAAGAGACAATGATTACCAGAAATTTTAAATAAAAATTAATGTACATGTGAAGCGATGAAAGGCTGTTAAGAATGATACACATTGTTACCCGATACATTTGTAACTATAAAAGAAAGCATAAACAAGCCTATTTAGTGTGGTAAGCAAAGAATCAAGCAACAAACACCAATATGTGATGAGAGGCACAGAAAGACTTAGTTCAATAAACTGCAGTTCCAGTGTGTTATTACTAAACTGCTTACTGAAAGGAAATGGGCTGTACAAGAAGGAAATAGTCATGAACACAATGTAATGCATGCACAGGTTTGATAAAGTTGCTGTTCATACTGGCAACACCACTGTCTAATGACCATGAGCAAATAAATCCCTGTCAACCCTGGTGGGTGGCTAAGGAAGTCTCAAATTATGAGACAGCATTATGATCACAATTTAAATGCAGAATTGCAAATATCTTAAGAAGTTGAGGGCATCTCAGTTTACTTATGTGATTATTTAATTTAATACTGTTTAAATCTCCTGGTAAAAATAATAATTATTTTTAAAGAATTCTGAATGTCTACATTTTAAGAAAGTTTAATTAATACAAAAATATCTATAAGATTTGCAAACTGATCACTTCTAGTTTCCACATGTGTAATGAATGTCTACTAGATGTCCAACATTTGCATGTTCACTGCAGTGAAATGCTAGTGTTAATTTAATTTTTTCCAGATAATTTAGTTATGGTCCTAACTAATTTACTTTCTGCTAGGTTCCTGTGGTAGTCCAAAATGAAACCTCATTTGACCTTGTTTCAGCAAATGAACACATATTTTGTTGTGAGGTAGGTGGAAATATATTAATGTCCCTTAAAAAAAAAATTATTTCATTTTTCTTATCTTTCTTTAACTTTCTGAATTTCACTCCAAATTCCTACCAAGAAGAAATAAGTTGTGACAAATTTTTTTACTAGAAAAATAATTATGGGAATAAAATGGCAAGAAATGATACAGATTTTTATAATTAGTGTTTACCTTTTTTATAAGGTAAATTTTGAAAAATCAGAGATGGCAAGAGGTTTTCCAAACTTTTAAAAAATATATACGTAGTCTATGAACTAAGATAATTACTACTGGATAATATTGTCTAAAGAAGGGAGTAAATAAAGGCTATGTTAAAAAGGATTTAGATTTTTTATTCAAAGTTTCCTGAAGTCCTAGTGGGCCTACATGTTTGTGCAAATGTCTGTAACCCAGACAGTCTCTCCCGTCTTTCCAGAGTTGAATGAATGTTTACTGAATTTCTGCAGGTCATGGGAAAATACAAACCAGGTAGGACCAAGGCATCTGAGTGCCTTACTGAATGTAATATTACTCAATAATTTCTATTTCATTTAGTATGTCAATGCAAATTCAAAATTCAGCACTGGAGATATATGGGAGGAAACACCAGAATTCAGGTCATGTAAATTTGTCTACAATCAGGTCCACAAAACCACTAATTTATTTTTGGACAAGTTTCTTGGAGCATCCATAGAACCACTAATTAATTTTAGGACAAGTTTCTTACAGTAAAAGCTTATTTTCATTCCAGTTTATATAAATCATTGTAACAGTTTGGTAATACTTGTGAAAGTGTGGCATACATCAGAAATCTTCATATTATAAAAACACATTCATAAAGCATGATTAGTTAAAGCTGTTATTTTAGGTCTTAAAAATTACTACGTATTTTTAATAATTATAGATTTCTTTTACTGAGTACAAATAATGACTGTTAAAGGCAATACTGATTTTTAGCAGTTAGCTTTTAATAAACAATTAAACAAGTGACAGCTCACAAGTCCTGTAGCATAATTTATTTTAAGATCATGTTTCCTCATTTGTCTTTGTTGAATGATGAATACCTTTATTTATACTTTGCCTTTACTTAGTTTGATGAAGTCTTGTGTTATTGTAGATAGATATTGTAATGACTTTAAGAGAAGTTGTAACAGTGAAATTAATTTTTCCATTAAGCCATAGCTATATTTTTATGTCACTTTTTTAT
>WEKY01015202.1:0-22504 GCA_013390045.1 Picathartes gymnocephalus
TACAGTCAGCCTAGGACAATCTGTAACACTAAAATGACATTTTTCAGTACAGACTTCAAGTGTGTCGTTATTAAAAGACCCATCCATGGCATTTAAGTTGGAGGTGGGTGTTGTAGTACCATGCCATTTTCCCATGCTGAAGCAAATACCATTTACCATGCAGGTCAACCTCTGCTCTCCTCTCTCCCTCCCAGATTTTTGCACAGGACCTTTGCTGGAGGGATTTGGATTTGTTCCTTTGTGGAGTAAGACCATTCCAGTAGGATTTAAGTGGAGGGATAATTCTTTGCTAGTTAGCAGCTTTGATGGGATAAGCTTGATAGAAACCACAGGCTGCCTGTGGAAGCCATTAGCACCTGAAGTCCTCTTGGCTATATTTTGAAGTTTTAAATCCAGGAAATGTATCCTTCTGAGGGTTGATGAGATCGTGAGAGCTAAGTGTGGATCCAGGAGCCAGCCCGTGAGTTAAATGAAGAGAATAGCACAGGCTTGTCCTGGCTGGAAGCGGGACAAATAAAGGGTAAAGCAGACAGTACCATAAGGCCCTTGGCAGTGTTGTTTCAAACCCCACACATCTGGTTGCTGCTGGAGCTGGAGGTGTCAGAAGGAGAAGCTGGCTACTGTCACATGCATTAAAAAAATGATGCATAAATTGTTCACCAGGGAGGTTTTATTTGGCAGGTTCAACCTACATTCTCCTCTGCTTTTTCTTGGTCTCTACCTATTTTCATCTGATGAAAATGGTTCCCTGATTTGTCATAGGCAATTAGCCCTTCCCCAGGGATTGAACCAAAGTTTTTTAAGACTTGGAGAATCGGAGTAAAACACTGGTTCCTATTGTCTGCAGCTGGTTTAGAGTCACAGAGCTGTAAAACAAAGCTATCCTTCTGTTGCAGGAGGGTGATCAGAGGAGTGGGATCCATAGCCTTAGATGTGGCAGCCAGTGTGCTGATGCAGGAAAAATCCAAAGGAAAAATGTATGCTGATGGTGATCTCTGTGGGTTTATTAGCTGAGGTCATGAATAATGAGGGAGGCTTTTAGTGTTGGAGTCACTTAACAAAGTTCCCCAAACCAGCTTTGTTCAGTGAAGTCCGGTAAAGGCAGCCCAAAATAAAGCCTGTGCATGCAGCAGCCCTCAGAGCCCAGAAGGATGGATGCAGTCATTTCCAAGTGTATTGTTCCCTCTCAGGGCCTGGTTAGCATTGAGGAGACAATCCTTGTCATTGCTTCAGAGCTGAATGGGAGAGATTTCCATGAGGGTCATTTGGGGTTTACTGCTGGCTGATAATGTGTTGTTTTCAAGGGTGCACGTGTTTGGCTTTTCTTTGCAGTGTCACCAAGTATTTCTGGCTCGGAAGACAGCTCTCAGCTGACAGTCACTGAAGGGAACTTGATTAGCCTGATCTGTGAGTCCAGTGGCATCCCACCACCCAGCCTCACCTGGAAAAAGAATGGTATATAACTGCCCATTGTCTGTTTTATAAAGCAAATGGGATAATTCTGACCTGCTGGGTTTTCTTTTCATCTTGTATGCAGCTTGGGTGGTGTGTTCTGAGGAGCTCACATGTGCAGATATCTGCACAGTCCTGACATTGAGTAAAGTGAACTCCAGGAGTAGATTAGTCTCTTCTCTCCATCTCACGTCTGCTTGGATTAGGTGTCACGGTTCCTAAATGTGCAAGAGGAGTGCAGTGCTGGGATTGCTCAGCTGACAGAAGGGAACTGTGGAGCACTTAATATGTTTATTTACTATGGGGCAACAGGGACAGAAGCATGGTACCTCATCCCTGGAAGTGTTCCAGACCAGGTTAGGTGTGTTTTGAGCAAGTGGTAGGTGTCCCTGCCCATGGGAGGGAGTTGGAATGAGATGATCTTTAAGGTTCGTTCCAACCCGAAGCATTCTGGGATTGTAAGACTTGTTTGTGGATCCCAGGTGTTGGGGTGGGGTTACTGGGAGTCCCGTGGTAAGGAGTTGAGTCTCTTCCCTGTGATCCACTGCATAACACAGATTCTCTGAGCTGGTTTTAAATCTGCAGCCATGGCATCTTGCCAAGTGGTGAAGATGTATGTCGTTGCAGTAATTGTTTTGGGGACTCACCAAACGCTCTCTCATTCCATCTTATTCAAGAGTAGTCTGTGCAACTTTTGCTTTGGGGTTTGAAGTTACGTCACCAAACACCTTTTTAGGAATTGGCAGACAAAACCACCTTATTTGCAGCACCTTCTTTTAAGCATTGACACTGTTGGAGACAGAATATAAGACAAAATAAGATAATTTACTCTTCCAGTGTGGCAATTCTTGTATTATTAATCAATCTTACCTGTATTTGTGTTTTTCAAGGCAGCACAATTCAATATGAGATGCACTTGCTTTAATTAATTTTGGCTCGTGGAAAGGGCAGGTTTTTAATCACAGAACACTTTTTCTAATGCATAATATTTTCAGAGAACAGGAGGTTTATCAAGCTGTTTTTAAACCCTGTCTCTTGGAAGCCAAAAAGGCCTTCTGTGACATGTAAATGCACTGCAAGGCTAATGTATGTACATTTAATAGCTGGAAGGAGACATAAACCTGCTAGAAAGTCTAGAAAAGCAGTTAGAAAGGATGAGGAGTAGGTTTTTCAGCATGTTTGACATTTGGTGCCCTTTGTAGAGAGGACTTTAAATGCACAAGGGGCAATGAAGATTAAGCTTGTTAGAAATATCCATGGCAGGTGCATTCCTTCTGTCACAAAGTCTCCCTTCAGTTTGGAAAGATGAAAATGGATAATCTGAGGTCTCAAAGACTGAAGAATCTGCTCAGAGAATGCAGTGGGAGTTTGCTGTCATGCTTCTGCTGAGGATTTCCTGAGAAGAAGCCTGTGTGAAGCACGCAGATGGTGTGAAGCCTAAATTACATGTTTCTAAACACTGGCTGTGCTGGGTGAAACAATAATACACTGAAAAATGAGTCACATTTTGCTGAAAGTGCTGAGCTTTCTGCTCAGTGGAGGTGTCCCAAACTCTGGATGGATGTGAGGGAAAGTCAGTGTGTTTTAGCTCAGGGTATCCCTTGAAGTCAGTGGTTAATACAGAAAGTCCTCAGGATCTGCTTGTGCCAAGTTCCTGCTCTCTGGGAAGACTCTGACACAGCACTTCTAAAACGGGCAGTTGTGTAACTCAGTCCTTTTGAATGAGCCAGTGGACTTCACACCATTTGATTTTCATGTGCTCCTGGCCTCTCGTGTGGTTTTTTGTGACAGAAGGTCTCTTGCAGGCTCTCCTGTGGTGGTGGAGCCATCGGGAAGGTTGCGGGTGCTGTCTGGGGGCAGACAGCTCCAGGTTGCAGCTGCTGACAGGTCTGATGCTGCATCTTACACCTGTATTGCTTCAAACGTGGCTGGGAGTGCCATCAAAGAGTACAGCCTGCAAGTATACAGTAAGTGCCAGGAAAACTCTGATCGTGGTTTACCAGTTCTGCAATAATATTATGGGAGTGTGAGCAGGACAGTGATGTTGAGCTGCAGGATCTCCAGAGACGGAGTGCTGGCTGTAGGACAATTTAGAGGTAGTTTAAGGTGAGTGTTAAAATTTTGGCAATTTGGACCTGTAGCTTGACCAAGACATTGCATATCGCTGTTGAAGGTGCACAATCCACAGATGTAACCCCTTTTAGTCTTGTTCCCAAGCTACAGTAGTGATGGCAACTGACTGAACTTAAGATTTCCTTTCATTCCCTTAGACTTTACTGTATTTTTGTTAGGAATAAAAGGAGGTATTTTTAAGCAATCCCACAGAGAAGAAAATCTTCCAAAATCTGTAGGGATTGACAGTGCTGGGACTGTCTTTTTTAATTTAATTTTTTCTCTTGTTTGCATTTTAAAAACTGCCTGTAAGTTAACGTTTTAAAAAGCAGTTTTACCTTATGCTGTGGAGAGGGGGTAAGGAGGTGGTTTGTCTTCACTGGCCCTGCTGCTCTGGAAAATTGACTCAGCAGCAGGTGAAGATTGTGAAGTGCAGCTTCCAGCTGACTCCTGCACTGTGTCCCTCGTTCTTCCCTAGCTCGACCAACTATATCCAGCAGCGGTCGCCGCCCGTCAGAGGTGGTTGTGACGCAGGGAAGCGCAGTGTCCCTGGAGTGCGAGGCTCAGGGCACCCCCGAGCCGGCCGTGGCGTGGCTGAAGGACGGCCGGGCGCTGGGCAGCGGCAGGGAGCCGGTGCTGCTGGCCGGGGGCCGTGTCCTGCGGCTGGAGCGCGCCCGGGTGTCTGACACCGGCCGCTACATCTGCGTGGCCGCCAACGCTGCCGGCCTGGCCGACAGGAAGTACGACCTCAGCGTCCACGGTGAGTGGGGGCCACCTGGGGCACGTGGAGATTCACCCCCAAGTGGCCAAGCAATGGTGTGGAGGTCAGTGTACCTCCTGGATCTGCTGCAGGGAATGCAGCTCCAGTTGCAGTGTTAGGAAAAGCCCAAATCCAAGTTTATAATTCCAGAATATTTTAAAATTGTAGTCCTCCCTCTTTTAATATCAATCCACCCCAAGTTGCTTCATCACCTGACATAACCAGGATATGGTACAATTTTATGCGGTATTGGGGTTAGAGTCATGGTGGGAAATACTCTGTTCTTGGAGAGAGAAATTAAGGTTTAACCAAGACCACCCTACTACTTCCCCTCAGTAAACTTGTATTTGGATGACACATTTTGTGAGCAAAATGAATTTGTATTTACTCTGAAGTATGGCTTTCCTTACTGTTTGCTGTAGTTCCCCCGAGTATTGATGGTTACCTGCAGCTGCCTGAAAACATCAGCATTGTGGAGAAGAATCCCGTCTCCCTGGTTTGTGAAGCCTCAGGAATCCCCTTGCCAGCAGTAACGTGGCTCAAGAATGGGTTGCCCATCACCTTGAACAGCTCGGTGCGAATCCTTTCAGGTACAAAAGCTGGAGGGAGGATGGCATCATCTCACTTTGTCATGTCCAGAAATACACTCCATTAGCTCTCCTATTTATTTTTCTCCACCTCTTCCTCTTCACAGTTGTTTTCCCATTTAAAAGAGGAAACATCTTAGAACAAGTGACAAAAACCAAAGCACATCTTTAATTTCTATGGGTTTGTATATGAAACCAACGGGACCCTCAGAGATGAGTGCATGTAAAAGCGTTTCTGGCTGTGTTGTTTCTTTGTCTTTGGGTTTGCCACTGACAAGTAGAAATCTCATGACAGTAAGTTCTGATGGAGTTTCTAGTACTCTGTGATAGCCACCATGCAAAGCCTGTATCATGAACCTAAGAAAACTATCAGATGGGTAAAGAGCTGGAAGGTGTTTAAGAGCTCAGCTAAGACTGCATTTGAACCTCATAAGCTTCAGGATATTTTAATGAGCACAGCTTTTAATGCTACAGATAGTCCTGTCCTCTACTTCCCATTTTTGCATACGGTGGTGTGGAAAAGGGAGTGGGTGTGTGATTATTTCCCAGTGTGAACCTGGCTCTGGGAGCTGCTGTGCATTCCCTTCTGTGTCAAGTTGCCATCAACAAAAACATCATCTTCTAGGCTTGATTGTTTCTGTCCTGTCTGTTGTTTTCTACACCCACACTAATCCCACCCACTGCATTACGAGTCAGGAAGGGAGAGACAAAAAGATGTTTATTGTCTCTGGATGTTGGCTGTGTGGGAGGGGAAACATGCCAGGACTTGGGGCTTTGTTTTCCTTCAAACTTTGTGCTTCAGAAAGTTACATGTTGTGGTAGTGAATAGTAACGAACATGGCACTTGGAATTCTATTTGTGCTTGTACAGCTGTAAAAAACAACAACAATAACAACAACAAAATTTCTCCTCTAATTTTGAAGTTAAATAGTTTGCCAAAGCAAGATCTTGGTTCTGTTGATTGAAAACATACTTGGCATTGTAGATAATTTCAGTGTGTGGACACACTGCTGGCAGCTTTTAGTCAGTTAATTCAAATCATGGAATCATAGAATATCCTGAGCTGGAAAGGACCCACAAGAACCATCCAGTCCAACTGCTGGCCCTGCACAGGACACCCCAACAACCACACCCAGTGCTTGAGAGCATTGTCCAGATACTGATGTTTGTTTTTGATGATCCTTCCTGCATATCCTCTAGGAAAAAGAAAAAAAAAACCCACCGTATTCCACCTGCTTCTCATGCAGCCTGTGCCCTAAGCTGCACATGGGCTTTAGGAAAGAGAAGGGCTTTTGTTTAGCCACATGTGAAGAATCTGTCCTGCCTCAGCACTGGAGGGCTGGGTGTGCTCTGGTGTGTGATGCCAGGGAAGGTCACAGGCTCCTGCAGGCAGGTTTCTGCTTCTGCTTTGGCCTTGTGCAGGGGGGAGTGGGAGAAGGCATCAGGGAGACAGGAGGCTGAAAGACTTGAGCCTCCCGCAGTCTGGCAGTGCTTCCTCCAGCAGGCAGGATTCCTTGGGCAGAGGTACATCCAGTAATCAGCTCAGCAGTTTGTTTTCCAAGCGCATGACCAGGATCATTGCTTTCTGGGCTGTGTCCCAACAGTGATAGCCACAGGCAGGAGCTGCCCGGGGCAGGCGTGGTGTGGGTTGGGGAATGGTTGCTGGTGGGTGAGCCGCTAACCAGAAACTGGGAAAAGCTGCAGCCTGGCCACCACCTTTGGCTTCACACTCAAATGCTCCCTAATGTCTGTTCTGCTGTTTCTCTGCCAAACGGCAAGGAAAGAGAAGTTACTCTGCTATGGCAAAGCAGGGATATTCCTGATCTTTGGTCAAACATACTTGCAAATCTTCCTTTTAAACGAACCTGTCTGTGCAAAGGTGACTGGACAGCTACAGAGTTAAGAGGAATCTGTTCTTTTAAACTATTGCATGTAAACCAGTGCTATTATGATGTATTATTATTATTGATGGCACAATTAATGCAAATGCTAGGAGGGAGAAGTGGAATTTTATTCCTTACCTATACATATGAAAATATCTCAAGGGTATTTATAGCACAAGGTGTTTATAAAAATAAGCTTCTTTTTGTATTTACACACATAAAAAGCACTGATGAGGCATTAATTTTCCTGAATATTCATCTAGAATTTCGGTATAGCAAAGCACTCACCTGAGTGAAAACCCTGCTGTCTGAGGCACTGTGTGCTGTCCCAATTTCCTGCCCAGAGGAGTGTGTTGCAAGCACAGCGTTCCTGCCACATCCCAAGTGCCGATCCCTGAATCCCGTGAAATGGAGCAGGGTGTGTGTGTGCCCTGTCCAGCCCTGGGATGGTGCTGGGTGGCAGAGCAGGATTCTGATGCTGTTTTGGCTGTCTCAGGGGGCCGGATGCTGCGGCTCAGCCCCGCGGGTGTGGCGGACGAGGGACGTTACACGTGTGTGGTGACCAATGCCGCAGGGGAGGCCAGGAAGGACTTCCAGCTCTCTGTCCTGGGTGAGTTCCTGCTTGGGTTTGGGGCAGCACGGGAGAGGGATTTGTACAGTAAGGGGGAGGCCATTCTTGTATACTTCGCTATTATTTTAAAATATATTATGCCAAAACATACATCCTTAGGGAAAAAAATAAGTGAATTTGATACCACAGACTGAAAATCGGGTTGTAAAGAGAAGCTTCTTCTACATAAAACCTTCTGGAAGGTTTTAGGTTGGAAGGGACCTTAAAACACATCTCATTCTATCTTCTGCTGTGGAGACCACTATTTCAGGTTGCTCCAAGCCCCGTCCAGCCTGGCCTTGGGTATTTTCAGGGATGGCAACCTGTGCCAGGGCCTCACCACCCTCACAGGGAAGGATTCCTTCCCAATATCCCGTCTGTCCCTGGCTTCTGGCAGTAGGAAGCCGTTTCCCCTTGTCCTTTCCCTCCAGGCCCTTGTCCAAAGTCCTCTCCAGCTCTCTTGGAGCCCATTTAGGTCTTGGAAGGGGCTCCAAAGTCTCCTCAGAGCCTTCTTTTCTCCAGTTCAGCAATCCCAACTCCAATACAGTGGAAACCTTCAATCAGGAGAGCCTTTAGTATGGCCAAGGATATAAACCAATGTGGTAGGGGGTGATTCGGCTGATGTACTTACGCCATGAGTTCTCCAGCAGGCTCTTCAGATGCTATTTGGAACCATTAATGTATTATTTTGTCACATTGCTTAGTTTTGCAAACCAGTATTTTCCTCAGAAATCACTACTTTTCGGTTTAGTAACTTATTTTTATCAGTAACTGTCAGGCCTGGCACAGTGCAGGTTTTCTCTCAGCATTTCTGTATAGAATTTTGTTCTAAGTTTCCTTTCTCTGAGGTGCTGAGCACTCTCATCCTCCCTTTCCTTCAGCTGACTTGGGCATATTCAGCCTGTAAATGATAACTCCCATTCAAGTCAGTTCATGTTTATTTGATGAGCTCATAGAAATGTAAGTGTGGTAAAATGGAAGAGGTAGATAAACACTGGAAAACATTCATTGTCTGACTGTTTACTTTGGAGGATTTTAGTAGCAGGGTGTTCTTGAGGGTTCTGGGAAACTCTATTGCATAGGCTTTGTTTGCCTTGAAGAAAAATGCTCTGTGAAGCGAAGTTCAACTGGAAAATTCCATTGTTCAGTCTTCTCTTCCCTCCTCCTAGTCATTTCTTTGTCTTTCTAGAGGAAAGTTACTGGAATGGGGCCTGATGTGGCACAGAATCCTCACCAGTCACTGTCAGTGGGAACTGTACACAGACATGCCAGGGTTTCTCTGGGTTATTGTAGGAGGTGCAGCAGTTTGCAGGTAGAGCTTGGTGTAATAAGCACAATATTTATATATTTGGAAAGGGTTTGGTGTGGCTTTGCCATATTTTTGAAATTAAGATGTGTTGATGACTTACTGTATTATTTTGGAGTCAAAGTGATGAGTTGCTGTCTTTGTTTATGAATAGTAGTAACTTTTGGCCCGACTTAAGTCCTGAACTTTATGATTTTAAGTTTTGTTTCACCCCATCTGTTTCCTTCACTCTAGTTTGAACCCTTCATTAGTTGTGAGAAATCTGGTGTAACATTCTTGTCTTTGTTGACAATGAATTCTGCATATTTCCATGATGCTTACATTTATAAAAAATAATGGCTTTCAGCAATGATCTGGATTGCAAATAAGCTGCCGAATATATTTTAATTCCTTTTTCTTAGGTCTTCTGTCTAGGCTGAAAGTTTGTGTTTTGCAGGACTATTAAAGCATGTCTGGCTTTACTCTGACGTTTTTGTTGCAAAACTTTCTGTATCTCCTGAAGATGGAGCTGCCTTCTAATAACTACAGGTCTCCCTTTCAGCCTGTTACACTCCATGCTTACTTTGACTTGTAGTGCCAATTTCTTTTGGCCTGATCTACAAATGCCTCTATTTTGAAAGAAATTATTGATCACAGCTCTTAACCATTACAGCTACTCCCCAGCACTTCTTAACCTGCCCTCCTCATCCAAAAGCAGAAGTTGACCAGTACTATTTGGAAACATGTCAGCCATACAGTAGGAGTTTCCTTGCCTTGGGTTGGCTGTTTGGGAGGTGGGATAGGTGTTTTAGGGGTTTTATCTTCTGTTTCCCTAGAGAAATGTAATTTGTACCACAGCAAAGTGCCTTTAGACATAGGCAGTGTGTTCATTCCCATATGGAATGAGCTGTACTGGCAGAGAGCACTGATAGGCCGTGGCACAGCACCCACTTGTTGGGAATCTGTTGTATTGCTCTTGGTTTTTTGTGGCAGTTACTGTGTAACCAAACACAAACAGTGGCCACTTTGTTTTCCTAATCCTGTGTTCCCGGGCTCGTCCCTCCTGGCAGGATCATCGGGCAGCCTGTTGTATCTCAGTGTTGCAGGGAACCTATGCTGATGTTGTGCCCTTACCTGTTGCAGTGCCTCCAGGGATTGTGGGGGAAAATACACTGGAAGATGTGAAAGTGAAAGAGAAGCATGGAGTTACCCTGATGTGTGAGGTGACAGGTAAAAGAACAGTTTATGATTTCCCTTTGCTCATCAAAGCCATGGTCAGATCACTACTGGTGCCGTACAGCCTGTTTTTAATGGGATTTCAGTTCAGCGGGATTTTTGAATCTCAGATTTAACTGTGGTACTTAGAGCAGGACTAAGTGCTCCTTTAAAGGTTGGATGAGATGAACCAAGAGGGATGTTGCTCTGGTATTTCTTTTCCAAAGGCCTGGGGAATTTCAGAGGAGGCGTATATCACTTCAGGAGGTTCAGAGACTTCAGAATGCATAATCCAAAACTTCCCCTCACAGGATGTCCTTGAAAAGCACACCCGAAACTGTATTTCCTTGTTTCTCAGAAATCTCGGTGTATCCTAGAGGTTATGCACCAACTCACGTTTGCCATTTTCCTGACTCCATCAAGGGAACCCCGTGCCGCAGGTGACGTGGCTGAAGGATGGGCAGGCTGTGGCTGAGGCTGGAGATGCCAGGGTGGTGTCCAGCGGGAGATCCCTGCAGCTCTCCGAGGCGCGGCTTGCGGACACGGGCCGGTACACGTGTCTGGCGTCCAACGCTGCTGGGGACAGGAGCAAAACCTACAGCCTCAATGTGCTTGGTGAGCAGCTGGGCTGCCTCTGCCAGAGGAACAGGCAGCTTGGGAAGAAAGAGTCCAGTTGGAATTCTGTAGGGCTTTGACAGCAATGCACAAGTTGCCCGTGTATGGTTAGAATTTTTAGTAATGGATAAGTGGTAGTGGTTTTATAGAAACACCAGTGCTGTGCTTTAGACGACAGAGCTGGAACACAGAGGACCATAACAGGATCTCGTCCCTATGGAATGGGCAGGACAGCACTTCGGCTTATTGTGATTCAAGGAAGGGGCATCTGAAGAACATTTCAGATTGTAATCTCTTCAGAAAAGCTGAAACCGTCTGCACTTCTCATTTTGTTTTGTTTTTTCTTCCATGGGAGTTACTGCACAACGAAGTGCAAGCAATGGCAAGTTTGTTTTCCACAGCCTTCTTTCCTAGGCTCATCCCTCCTTTCAGGATCATCAAGCAGCAGCTCTGCTCAGGGAGTGGTGGCTGGATTCCTGGGGACCTGTGCTTGACAAAGGCAGGGATGGGAGTGAATTCCACTGATTAGGTATCACTGCTGACTTCAGGACAAAACATAAAAGCAGCTGAGTGTTGTCTGGGTCTGGGTTTTGGTGCTCCTTGTAGGACTGCCTCCCAGCTAGCTGAAGCTGCAGCCAGATTCCTAGACTGAACAGGGACCAGAAAATAGACTTGTCAGAGAGGGGCTTTCCTCCCTGTGGTTACTGATTTTGTTGTTCCCAGTGGCTCCAAGCATTGTGGGAGCAGACAGCCAAGGGAATGCAGAGGATGTCACCGTTATCCTCAACAGCCCCACCTCGCTGGTCTGTGAAGCTTATTCCTACCCCCCAGCCACCATCACCTGGCTGAAAGATGAGAATCCTTTAGAGTCCAGCAGAAACATCCGCATTCTGCCAGGTAAACTCTGTTCTTATTGAGAAATAACACCTAATTCTTTTATTGCATATTTTTCTATTACAGACTTCTTTAAAAAATCAAAGGATATATTTCTGTTAAGTGCAATGCACTGGCACAAGGTGCTCAGAGAAACTGTGACTGCCCCATCCGTGAAAGTGTCCAAGGCCAGGCTGGATGTGCTTGGGATAGTGGAAGGTGTCCCTGCTCATAGATGGGTTTTAAGTTCCTTCCAATCCCAACCATTCTGGGATTTTTTGTACTTCTCTAGCACTTCCCATTCCAGTATTTTTAAGTACTTCACAATTAACTGGTAATTTATTTGGGTTTTGTTACATATTTATCCTTCTGTACCATCAAGCAAAGTGATGGGAAAATTCATATGAGTTAATGATGAATATAAATGACTTGCAATTAAGTATGGAAATTAGATGGAGAGAGATATAAATCAATAAAGAGAATGAGGTGGGATTTTTCTAGGCCATTAGTAGTTTGCCATTTTTAGTTAGTAGAATAACTTTTCCCTAGTACCTGTGGAGGTGGAAAATGGGACCAAGCTACAGAGGGAGCACTGGAGTACTGCAGATGTACTAGTACCTTACCTTGTTAACTGCAAGTGTTCAGAGAAAAAATGAGTCCTGGCTAAGTATCTTCAAGAAACTCCCTGCACAAATTTCTTGACAAAATTTCTTAACAAATTTCCCAAGAATCCATAAGCAACAGGAGTTGTGATCCACAGCACCAACATGAATCATGCACTCATTTATTACATGTGGTAGTAAGCAGTCAGGTTTTCTGCTCTTTAGAGGGTAGATTTTGAACCAAAGGGTTGGAAATATGCTGCAGGAAGTATTTAAATAACTAGGAAGCAAGAGCATGGTGTAGGTGCTATTAAAGGCTGTTGTCTTTGGCAGGTGGGCGGACCCTGCAGATCCTGAATGCCCAGCAGGACAGCGCTGGAAGATACACCTGCATGGCCACAAATGAGGCTGGGGAGGCACTGAGGCACTATGAAGTGAAAGTCTACAGTATGGCAATGCTTTCAGTTTTTGAAATTTGTTTTTATGCTGGGTTCTTCCATTTGCCCCAACGCAGTGTTGTCTGTCCTAGTGAATACATTAATTTCCTATTAATGGCTTTGCTGAGCAAACATCTGCATTAGCTCCTGGCATTGCTGGAGGAAAGACACCAGAAAAGTTGATTGTTGCATCCTTTGCAATGCTATAGTTGGGCTAAAAGTCTTCATAGCACTCAGAGGAGGACATTTAAGAAACACTGAACTCCAGTTTCCTCTGAAATGCTTCTTTTGGTGCTTATTTTCAAGTCAGATGAATTCAGTACAATGGGAGGTGTGAGCAGAGAATCTCCTGAGCACAGAAACCATTTTCGTAAAGGAGAGGGCCTCTAACATCTAGTGGCACACTTTGAGGAAGGTAAAACAGGAGGATACTGTTTTTATATCCTTCCATGAGATTCCATATGCACAGAAGTTTTCCCATTCAAGGCTTTCCATTAGCACATTGTCCTTTGAGCATCTCTACCTAAATACTTAATTTTAATGCTCAAAATCTTCATTATGGGCTCAATCAAGCATGATTTTTACCTTTTTTTATCATATCCCAGTCTGATTTGGAATTGGTTTGCTCCCTTACAGTAAGCATACTATTATTTAATTACACTAAGTCCTTAATAAGGCCCCACTGGATTTGGGATAATGTGAAGATGACAGAAGAGTTAATTACTAATTCATGGCTATGTAGGAACCCCCTCCACCCTCAAATGCTATTGCAACTGTCAGTTATTAGGATACTGTAAGTATTAGGGGAAAATTTAAAAATTCCCAGTGGAAAAAAGAGTGGAAAATGCTCTGACAGCATTTTACATAATTTCAAAAATATTATGAGACCAAGCTGGGAGGTAGCTGAAGAATTTTGAAACATTCTGTTTTCCTTCTGATTCAGAAAGAAACAGGATTTTGCAACACTGGGATTTCAGTGGGGTGGAAATGTTGAGTTTTGACCAGCTACTTTTGAGTGTGGACTTGGGATCAAACATGTGTTTCTGGGCATGTTAGTTTCCATTAAAATGCTCTTTAATGACTACAATACCCTGAGCTTCATAGAATTGAAGCCAGGCACATAATAATGAAGTGCTGTAGTTAGGTAGGGCTGTAGTCAGGTTTGCACGTTTAAAAGTGTTGAACACAGTTTTGTATATTTTTGTGCATAGTAACTGTGCTAAAAATGGCAGAATACAGATATATATATATGTATATATATATATTTGGCTGTGGGTAAGAGGCAGGTTATTGGGGGAATGCTCTTGCTTCCCTGGACGTTATCATTCAGGATCTCGCTTTTTCCAGTTCATGCTGAAATGCTGCAGCAGCCAGTAAGGCACGACAGTCTCTCCCCTCTCTGCCTTTGTCTGTGTGCAGTTCCACCCAGCATTGCCAAAGGGGATATCTCAGGGACAGGTCTGTCCCCCCGGGAGGTGAAGATCAAGGTGAACCACAGCGTGGCCCTGGAGTGTGAAGCTCACGCCGTTCCTGCTGCTGCCATCAGCTGGTACAAGGATGGACAGGCCAGTCACAAACAGTTCCTTCCTCTGAGGGGATGTGGCCAGGGACAGCTGTGTGTTCCCTGTCCCTGGAAATAGCATCCCTGCGGGGCAGCAGGAGTCACCCTCACTCCCTGCTGCTGGCAAAATCACTGCCCAGCAGTTTGGGGTGTTTGCTGGCACCCAGAGCTCTACAAATCGATATCTTGGCTTTTGGTGGGTGCCTGGCAGTGCCTGAGACACTGGGGCTGGAGTTTCCAGGCCTGGCACTGGGCTGTGCCCTGAGAGGGAGTGCCCTTCCTGGCAGGAGCATCCCGTGGTGTGACCACAGGGCCCGTGGCTGTTGTGTAAAGTCCCCAAAGGCTCTGTTACATATGGTTCCCTCAAGTGCTGCCCTTGCAGAAGTTGCAGAGCCTTCCCCTCGGTGCTGGCAGAGCTCACAAAGCCACAAGAGCATCTGGCTGCTCTGGGGGGGTGAGGTGCGAGTCCTGCCACACACAGCACTCCATGGATCCATCTGGAGAGCTTGGGAAGGGCAGGGCAGAGTCAGGGGAACATACTGAAATACAGCGCAAGGGATGAATAAAAAAGGAACCGTGCTACCCTTCTGTAAGAAAGGACAGTATAATCTCTTGCTTGATCTGTTCTTGGTAGGGCACTCATCATGGAACAGTTCTTCCTGTATCTAACAAGCATGTGGGAATAACCTGGATGATCACCCTCTGACTCAAGTGTGCCCTGCTGTTCTGGGATCCCTGGGAGTCCTGGCTCTATTGCCAAAGAAAAACTCAATTTGGGGAGTTAAGAGGTCCCCAAAGGCTGTGGCCTTGATGCTGTGCTGGCTGCCACTGGCACAGCAGCTGCTGCTTCTTAAGCTGCCCTGGGTGAAAGGCTCTCACTCCTGTCCATGGACTGAATGAATTGTCCCCTGCAGGCCAGGAGTTCAGTGCTGACTCCCTAGTCATGGAAACATGGGCTCATGGCATGGTTTGGAAGGGGCCTCAAAGCCCATCCAGTTCCACCCATGCCATGGGCAGGGACACTGCCACTAGATCAGGCTGCTGATGTAGATGAGCACATCTGATGTGTTCTGGACACACAGGCTGTGTCACTGCAGCCTCTGGTGTGAGCCACATTCTGGCACAGGAACATCTAATCCTGTGTTTCTCTGTGCTGCTGCTCTGTCCATTCTGTGTTCACACTGTGTCCTTGCTGGGCAGCAGATCTCTAGAGTGGGTTAGATCCACTTGTTCACCTCACAGAAAGCTGGTAGTTTGCCACTTATTAGAAGCTTGGCCAGGGAGTTCAAGGATTGGATCAGTGTGATTGGATCCAATGTCACAAGAGCCCTGGCCTGATGGGGATGGAATTGCTCCTCTCAGCAGCATCCTGGGGCTAGGAGTGATGGAAGATCACATCCTTAAGGAGACCATCCATCTGATCGTGGTGGCTGAAGATGCAGTGTTTCTGACAACCATGAAAAGAAAATTATCTCCAGGAACTTGGAGCTTGATTGAGTTTACTCATATTACACAAATCTGGCTATTTCTGATGTGTTCTTTGCTAAGTATTAATTTTCATTTGAATTGACATTGCAGCCACTGCAGGCAGATGAGCATGTCCTGATCCAGGGCAGTGGCCACACCCTGCTCATCAGGGAGGCCCAGGTGTCAGACACGGGGCGCTACACTTGTCTGGCCTCCAACGTTGCTGGAGAGGATGAGCTGGAATTTGATGTAAATATACAAGGTAAAAGGGTAATAAAACTCTCCTGGTAGACTGCTTTTCTAGTTTTCTGGGATGTTGGAATTAATAATTTTAGGTCCTTTACGCTTGTGTGGTCAAACCCAATGCTTTTGTGTTTTGTGTGGCATTGATTTCAGGAATATTTTGCTCGTTGCTGACATGTAGTATTTGATTATTCTTTTATAGGTTGTGTTTCTGGCATCAGTGCAATGACATAGCAACTCTGATCTTCCTCTAAACACCAGGAAAAATTTTAATTTATTTTAAACTAAGACATACTTTATTCTTCTGTTTCAGGTAGTATTTAGAGGCCCCAGACATAAGCATCCTATTGGCCTACTGTGTGTAAATACAAGGAAACAATCATGAATAATTTCTGAAAATTTAGGCAAAATGAGAGCTTGAGTGAAACCAGATACCTCATTGTTTAAGTATTTTTCTTGATGAATACCCTCTGTGTTTGTTACCAGGTCATCTTACCCTTATTTATTACTCATCAAAAAATACTCAGTAAATTGCTCAATTGTTCATTCTAGAAGAACTAGAATCTTCCTGGGTAACTTAAAGTAGGGGGAGAGGTTGATTTAATACACTTAACTTTTATTGCTGATATTGAAAATTACAGTACCTTCTCATTTCTTGACTTTAAAACCAGCCATTTCTGCTAACATTTTCCCTCTTCTTTGTTGTAGTTCCTCCTAGCTTCCAAAAGCCTTACAGGGAGTGGGAAGCTGGGAACATGGTGGATGCAGAAAGAAGTGGAGAAAGTAAAGATGTGATTGTTAACAACCCCCTTTCACTGTACTGTGAGACCAATGCTGTTCCTCCCCCTGTGCTCACGTGGTTTAAGGATGGGCATCCCCTGAGCTCCAGTGACAGAGTGCTTGTCCTGCCAGGTGGGTGTTCAGCTGGCACACTCTGGCTTTACATCCCTCTAATCAGAGGGTTGGAGCCCCTCTCCTGTCGTGAAAGGCTGGGAGAGTTGGAATTGTTCAGCCTGGAGAAGGGAACTTCAGGGTGACCTCACTGTGGCCTTCCAGTGCTTGAAGGGGCCAACAGGAACCATGGAGAGAGACTGTTTCCAAGGGATGGGGGGATGGGACAAGAGGGAATGGACTCCAGTTAAAAGAGAGTGGATTTAGATTGGATATTGGGAAGCAATTCTTGGCTATGAGGGTGGAGAGGCCCTGGCACAGGGTGCCCAGAGAAGCTGTGGCTGCCCCTGGATCCCTGGCAGTGTCCAAGGCCAGGCTGGACAGGGCTTGGAGCACCCTGGGATAGTGGAAGGTGTCCCTGCCCATGGCAGAGAGTGGGAATGGATGATTGCCAAGGTCCCTTCCAACCCAAACCATTCTATGATTCTATGATTAAGAAATAGCCTTAGTGCTGGTATTTGTGTAGGGATGGCAGACTTCTCCCCTTCAGAATGATTCTTTAATGTTCTTTTCAGACTTTGTTGGCTGGAAATGTCTCTCTCCAGTCCTTGGCCTTAAGTTGTTTTCTTTGATTTAAGAAGTAGTCCCTAAAATGATGAGAATGTCACCATTGAACTCTCACAGCAAATCTTGGAATCACAGAACAGTTTGGTTTGTAGGAATCCTAAGGCCCATCTCATTCCACCTTCTGCCATGGGCAGGGACGCCTTCCACTATCCCAGGCTGCTTCAAGCTCCATCCAACCTGGCCTTGGACACTTCCCTGTGTTGCAAAATGAAATACACCAATGATACCTTCTCTCTGATGTGTTCCTGATTTATTTCCTTATTAAATTTACTTTGACAAAAAGATAGTTGGAGTCAAAAAGCCTCTTAAGCAGGGAGTGAGGCATGGAAAGCATGTTTGCAGCAGAAAAATGGGCATGATCTCCTACTTAAGCTCCTGGGGAAGGGAAGGAGCTGCCTACAGTCATGGGTGTTGCTATGCAGAGATGGTTTGGGATGGAGCATTTAAAAAAAGGCAGTGGTAAAAGGGTAACACCTGCTTGTCCATCTTGCTCATTTCTTGAGAGAGCAATAACAAACACTCCCAAAGTGTATTCCTAAGATTTCCTCTCCTGAAGGTATTTATATGGCTGTGCTTTAATGAGGAATAGAGTGAAAAGCAACTCTAAGCCTCAAAAGTGAATCTTTCCGTTTGGAATGGAATATTCTGTGCTTATATTTCCTTTTGCCTGTTAGTTCTGTGCCATCTTACTGAGAAATATTTCTATTTTTGATGGGAGAAAAATGCCTGGCTGCGTACTGCTGCAGCATGTTCTTCCTTTATGAGGAATTAATTGCTCTTTTCTAACATTTCAGTGTGAGCATGGCTGCACTCCAACTACCCGCTGGTAGAAAAAGTAGCCAGGATATAAAAACCTTTAGCTACTTATAATTCAGACCAAGAGCTGACCATTCATAAATTTGCTTGCTCAGGTCTCTGGTGGGATGTAGTGTGGAGATGATGGAGAGTGCTTGATGCTGCCTTGGACTTTGGTTTTTACAGGAGGCCGGGTGCTGCAGATCACGCGGGCACGGGCAGGGGATGCTGGCAGATACGCATGTGTGGCGGTCAATGAGGCGGGCCAGGACTCCATCCACTACAACGTCCGAGTGCTCTGTGAGCTTTCCTTTTCCTCTGAGTGCCAAAAAAGGCTTCTGTGCAAAATAAGCAACCATTATAGTCCAGGAGTCCCTAGCGTTTTTAACGTTTATTTGTAAACTATGACGTTAATGCGTTTAGGGTGCTAGAGTTGTACAGCTGTAGAGAGTTATGTGAACAGAGTGTTGATGTTCTCAGTTCAATGTACGTAGGTTATTATTATTATAGGAACTCAGTTGTGTTACAGTATAGGTAAAAATCTGGATTTTATCTTGTTATCTCTTGTTCTCTTTTCAGCTTCCCATTGAGAATTATGACCAAGACTTTTCTCTCTTTCCTTATTTTGGCCATCATTTTCCACAATACCTGCAGAACTCCAGAAACCTGAAGGGATCTGAGGATTCAGATTAACGAATGCCTGCACAACCATTTGGATGACCCTTTGTGTCTGTTGATGTACTCAATGTTTTAGCCTTGGGAAACACTTCTTCGCCTCTATGGCGGTGTTATACCACTGAAAATACTGATTTATTGTTACAAAAGGGTCCTGCCTTGGAAATTATCTTTTATTTTGATGGCAAAGAACATGGTGGAATAATTGGAAGATGGGTTTTCCACTCTCCTTCTCTCTGTGCGCTGTGAATAAGTGTAGTTCTGCTGCAGTCCTTGGAGTTATGCTGAGTTGTTCCAGTGAGTGAGTGTTGTCCTCACCTTTGCTTCCTGCAGTTCCCCCATCCATCAGCGGGGCTGGCGGGGACCTGCCTGAGGAGGTGACCGTGCTGGTGAGCAAGGAGGCAGCCATGGACTGCATTCCCAGCGGGAGCCCTTCCCCACAGATCACCTGGCAGAAGGATGGCCAGCTCCTTGCAGAGGATGACAAACACAAACTTCTGTCCAATGGGAGGAGGTTACAGGTAGCGTAACCTTTTTCATAGTGGCAAACTGGTTTTTGGCAACAAAAAACTGTCCGGTTTTGGCGAGTAGCAAGTATTTTCTGTCTCCTACAAGGTGCTGTAAACATAAGGAGTTTTGGTCCCTTGTTCGTGTCCCTCACCTGCTGCTTCTCACTCCCCTGTAGTTCCCTCAGATGCAACCACTTGTAGGATCATGCTGTGAACCACATCAGTGAAAACACTTGCTTTAAAATATTATTACTTTTTTGAGAAATCATATATCCTGAAGAACTTCCCTTCCCATTGATGAATGAAATTGAATAAAATTATGAAAGCAAAGAGCTGGGCTTAATCCCCTCCACTTGCTTCTTTGGCAGTGAGTTGTCTGCATATTAGCTCCAAACCCATATTTTGTCTTTTTTTTGCCTAGATTTTGAATTCCCAGATAAGAGATACTGGCAGATACGTCTGCATTGCAGAAAACATAGCTGGAACTGCAAAGAAGTATTTTAACCTCAATGTTCACAGTAAGTACAGTCATCCATAACTTCTGTCTTTTGTCAGGTGCTGGTTTGTCTTGGATGTGTTATTTTTAGCAGAGTGCTCAGACCCCCTCAGCTTCATTCATGTGAGTCCTACTGGATGTGATGGAGATTCTGACAGACCAGAACTCAAATATCAGTTTAAAGTGCCTTGACAACATATGATGCTTGATACCACATGGCTTTAGCTGCTCATAGGTGTTCCAGAAAGGTGGGAATTGTTATTGAGGGAGCCTGGTGTGGTGGCTGTGTTCACCCTGTTGGGGTTGCTGAGCCCTGGAATCATGAATTATAAGCAGGTTGGTTCAGAGCCTGTTTTGATACATTCAAAAAACCGCATTTTTTCAAAGAAATTAATGATAGAGAGCACTAAACAAAGATAGATGCTTGTAAAAGCTTGGTTCTTAGAAATATGTCCTTTGAGGTTCCTTTCTATTCTCCTTTCTTGGTTTTCTTGTGGAGTTACAATAGGGTTAAAATACATGTTGGCTTTAAGCATCAGAAGTCTATAATAAACACAAACAAGACATTTTTCATAGAACAGTCTCTACCACCTTCCCTTCCCTCTCCTGATAACTTCAGAAAATCAAGACATCTTTAACTAATATCTCAGAGTAAACCCAAACTTCCCCTTTTATTTCTGCCAACTTTCAGCTTTCCATCCTGAAGAGAAAAGAAGCATCATTCCCACCAATTCCTCTGTTTCAACCTGACAAGGAATATTGGCAGCTACATTTTTATCTGCTTTATCTGTAGAAAACAAGGGCTCTCCTTTCTCCCACCTAAAGACAGTACCAGCATCCCAGGAATGTGAGGAGTCAGCTTATTGCACACAGAATAATTGCTTTTTTTCCTCTATCACACATGCAGCAAATTTGCCTACTACATGGCACAGATTTATAGCACTTTTTGCTACTCAGTAAAGCGAAAAATAGTGTTGTCATGGGAAGAATTTGCCCTGGAGTCATTCTCTGAGAAGTTATTTTCTTTCAGTGGAGTCTGTCCAGATTTCCTGATGTGTGAGTTTTGCTTTTAAATGAAAATATTTCACTATTCCTGACATTTGTGTTTAAATTTAAACTTCTGTCTTAAAAATATTTGGTTTTAATGCATGGCTTAATACTGTTCTCTTTAAAGAAATGTTCACATGAAGCTTCAATTCTAACTCAGCTTAGGTCTGTTTTTCTTAATGCAGTTTAATTTGAAAAATTAGATGAAGCTGTTCAGGAAAAGACCACACAGTGTGAAGCACTAAGGAAAATGCATTATCAGTAAGCAGCAGGATCTGTGTTTTGTCAATGTCAAAAAGAGGGCTATTTCCCAGCATTTTTATGTGTTTCTAGTAGAACTGCTCTCATATATTTAAATAAAATACTAAAGATGATGCTCTTTATTAAGTTGCAAAATTCACTTCTGGTCTCCAAGGTGAGTAATACAACTAATATAACAGCTTTTAAAACATAGGAAATAAGCACCCAGATTTAAAATAGTAGGGAAATAATAGGTAATTTTCATGGTGAGTGCTATATTTGAGTCCATGACTATCTTTATGCACATAAAAATACATTTGCATATGCAGATTACCTGTGGTGCATTTGTGGGTGTTTTTTGCTGCAGAAATTGAGATCAATCACTGACACAGTTAAAGCAAATTTCATTAAAGACAGCTGAGATTTGGCCCTGTACATTAAATTACCCACTGCCAATAATCACATCTGTGGGAAAGGAACTGTAAAAGTAAATAAATATATATAACTATCAAATGTCATCAGAATTCTCCGCTTGCTCTAGTGAACCATTTTATCCTCTTTATCAGGGAAGTATCCGTCAGTTATTCCAAGCTGAAAAATATGGACTGAATTCCCCATTTGCATGGCCTCCTGATGTTTGTGCAGTGCCCAGAGGAACCATAAACTTGTGTTAATGACTGGTTTGTGTCACTCATGTGACAGCAGACAGCTGGAGCATTTCAGGGGGAGATGGGCTAAAATACTTCAGCATTTCTGTCTTTGAAGACGAGGATTCCGTGTATTCTTTGGAATGATTTTTCCACCCAGTAAAGCCAAGAACATGCTTTTACTTTCCTCTTAAGTGTTTTATATATCCCCACTGCAAAAACATGGCAACTAGAGCTTGGGGGTTATTAAAAGGAAGAGATTTACAGTTCTTTCATTCTAAATCGTTCTTGTAGGAAGGTCACATGTCAAACTGATCTTGATTTAAAAATCCTGGGACTTGTAAGCTTAAGGAATGCACCCCTTGGAGCAATGCTGCATGCTAGGATTTTCCAGTGCTTAGCTCACTGTCCTGGTTTGAAGGACAGGTGTCTGCTAGGGAAGGCAGGAGCCTCCCTTGGACTGGAAAATGTAAAACCCTTTCCCTCTGAATTACGGTAATTTTGAAATTAAGGGGTTCTCAGGCAGGATATAGGACTAGGAATAACAGTTCTTTACTAGTATTTATAATAAAGCAAACAAACAACAACTCCTATGGCATTAACACCAAACAGAACCAGGAACCTGGTCCCAGCCCCCTGGGCCTGCAGGCACTGTCTCCGTGGGTGCAGTGACGGTCACAGCCGGCAGGGGGCGCTGGTGGTGCTGGGTGGGCGGGGCAGGTGCGATGATTCCCCCGCGGCTGCAGGGGGCGCTGTGGCGCGAGCTCCAGCAGCGCGTGGCAGTGGCGGCTCGGCCGGGACAGGGAGGGATGGGAGAGAGAGAGAAGCTTTGCTTCACAAACCCCTGGGGCAGTCAGTGCCGGTGCCCCAGCAGG
>WEKY01015202.1:22528-47500 GCA_013390045.1 Picathartes gymnocephalus
GGAGAGGCGAGCTCAGCATCCTGGGCACCCGAGCAGGTGGTAACAGGTTCAGTGGCTGCTCTTGCAAGCAGAGGCTCACCCGAGTGGCAGAAGAAGCAGCTCCAAGCCAGGGGTCCAGCAGCAGCAGCAGCAGTGAAACTCCTCTCCCCCAAACGGCAGAGCAGCGCCTCTCCATGTCATCCTCAGAAACCCAGTCCCCCTCAGCCTCTGCCCTCGCCTTTTACCAGTCCCCAATTCTCGAGATATCCCCCCACCCCCTCCGAGAGAAAACTCCCAGACAGAACAACAAACGGAGATGTCCCTCTCTTCAGGCTTAGCCACTTCCTTTGTTCTTCTTAAGTACCCAGTAGCTGAGGCCACTTAGCAACTTAATGGGAAAAAATTCTATAGTGTTAAAGGAAACGAAAGGAAAGACAACCTAACCCCCAACACTCACTGGTAAGCAACAGGTTTCTCTACTTGACAGAACAATTCTGGACTGTGTCGGGAGGAACAAGTTTGGGGTCTCTGTATGTGGAAAATGGACTGTTCTGGAGACAACAGGGGCAGCAAGAAATCAGGAAGAAGTGAAGTCATCCTACATATCCTG
This sequence comes from Picathartes gymnocephalus, assembly GCA_013390045.1. Classification (NCBI taxonomy): domain Eukaryota; kingdom Metazoa; phylum Chordata; class Aves; order Passeriformes; family Picathartidae; genus Picathartes; species Picathartes gymnocephalus. The sequence continues at coordinate 23,118 of WEKY01015202.1, forward strand.
ACAATGGGAATTTGCTCTGTTCTGCCTCACACAGCAAATGTTCATGAGCAGTGTTAGAAAACTGGCAGTGCATGGTCAGGATCTTGTGTAGGTTCATTAGCCCTCCCAAGCCTCCAGCACAGAAGGAAATGAAATAATGCAATGAAATGCCTTGCACATGCAAATGAAATAGTTGACGTTGTTGTGAAGTACAGGAACAGGAATCACCATTAGATTAGTTTCAGTCACATTTCCAGATGCATCCAAAAAGCAGTTGGATCCATTCATAGATGTGAAAGATTTTTGCAACCCGGCCCTTTGGCAAAATGCAACAATTGAGCTTTATTGTAGTAAATCAAGATCTTGTGGGAAATCCTTTGCTGATGCAGTGATAGATGCTATTAATGTATTTTTCTCCACAGTTCCTCCAAATGTTGTTGGGAGTAACCCTGAGAATCTGACCGTGGTGGTGAATAATTTCATCTCTCTGACTTGTGAGGTCACAGGCTTTCCACCTCCTCACCTCAGCTGGCTCAAGAATGGAACGCCTATCAGTTCAAATTCCAACACTTTTATTTTGCCTGGTGAGGAATCTCAGCTGTTCTGCAGCCTTTGGGCTCAGCTTCTGTCTAGTTTGTCTTGATAGGTCCTATGGCCACTCTTTGTGGTGCACAGTCTGTTGCACCTGCAGTTCTAAACCAGCCTTTAGGGATTGACACAGTCACCACAGAACAAATCTCCAGCCTTCTCTCCTGGCTGCAGGTGCTCAGACACTGCAGATTCCCCGAGCCAAGCTGTCAGATGGTGGAGAATACACTTGTACTGCCAGGAACCAAGCTGGGGAAAGTCAGAAGAAGAGCTTCCTAACTGTCCTTGGTTTGTGTTTTACTATTTTCTGAAATAATACTTATTGCTTGGAAAGTGTGGGGAGGTTTCTCTGCTTTATTGGGTTGTTTCAACAAAATGCAGAACTAAGTCTGGGCTCCTTCCCCAGTGCCCCCGAGCATCAAGGCCCCGGGGGGAGCATCAGTGACAGTGCTGAACGTACGGATGGGCACCCCAGTGACCCTGGACTGCGAGTCCAATGCCATCCCAGCCCCGGTCATCAGCTGGTACAAGAACAGCCGCATCCTTCCTGACTCCGCCGCCGTGGAGGTCCTGGCAGACGGGCAGGCCCTGCGGATCAAGGCTGCAGAGGTGGGCCAGGCTGGGGGGAGGCTGCAGCCACTGCTCTGCCACTGCCACGCAATTATTTCAGTCTTTAGCAGCGTATTTTACTTGCTGTACATGGGAGATGTGTTTCCTGGAGACTTTTCATCCTGTGAGAAGCACTTTGAGCTGGCAGAGGCACAGGTTGTTAATGTCTCTAAACTGTAGCATTAAAGTAAGACTCCATAATGATTTCTTTTTAAACTTGTTTTTATTTCAGGTTTCTGACACGGGACAGTATGTGTGCAAAGCCATAAATATTGCGGGACAAGATGATAAAAATTTCCATCTTAATGTTTATGGTGAGTGCTCTCTGCATCATCTACAATAGTTACTATAATAACATAGACTTGGCAGATTAGGCAATTCCAAATCAGTTTATATAACATTCTTCATTCAACATTCTTCTTCCATTCAATTCACAGTGCCTCCAAGTATAGAAGGCCCTGAGCAAGAGCTGGTCAGTGAATCCATCAGTAATCCTGTCACCTTTGTGTGTGATGCTACTGGAATTCCTCCACCCACATTAATGTGGCTTAAGAATGGAAAACCAATAGGTAACATTCTCTCCTGTTTTTCACTCCTCTTCTTCCTCTCCTTGGGGCACCACTTTATTTGCTGTCTGGTTTGTGTTTCTTCTTCATTTGTCTCTAGACAGACTCTTATGAGAACTGACTGGAATATTTGTTTTGAAATATAGATGGAACAATTTCTCCCAAAAGAGGTTTTTGCTCCCTGTAGCCTGTTTTGGATTGATGACTTGTTTATGCATTTCAGAAAACTTGGATTCTCTTGAAGTTCACGTTTTATCTGGTGGAAGCAAGCTTCAGATTGCTCACTCTCAGCTCCTGGACAGTGGCACCTACACATGTATTGCCTCCAATCCAGAGGGGAAGGCTCAGAAAACCTATGTGCTTTCCATCCAAGGCAAGGAGTGGGGAGGATGCAGGGAGCAGAACTGGTTGAACATTGGGTGAATGCGACACTGTCTGGCCAGCTCAGGACACTGAGATCACATAACCATGTAGAAAAGTGGAGAATTTTGACTGTTACTTCTGTAACCAGAGGGGAGAGTGGTTGAAGAATTCACTACTTCTGGTTCAAAATTTGCATGGAAAAGAATGTCCTCAAACCCTGTGACTTGAACAGAGTCATGCAGGTTGTATGTGTCTGCTGCTGGTCACCTCCTTCCTCCTGCTGAGCACTGGAGCTGCCTTGGTTGGCTGCAGAGCAGCACATGGGGATGAATTCAGGAGCAGTGGTACCTGTTGTGCCATGGGAGGAGTTAGCAGACCTACTGCCAGAATTTCCTCAGGCATACTTCCCCCACCTCAAATGACAAACCCTTATTTGTTACGCAACTGTCTCCTGCCTTGCTGTGAATCACCCTTTGTCTGCAACTGTTGTGTCTTCCTCTGTTCCTGATGACTTGTCCCCACTAAGTGCACTCGTGTACCCCTGCCTGCCAGTTTTACCCCAAGTTTGGGAATGGAATGTCAAGCTGGATGTTTGATCAAATGTGTCTGAAATTGCTTGAAATGCTCAGAACTTACTAGTGCGACTGACAGTCTTGACTTCATGGATAGCAGGAGGGTCACCCTTGTTCCTTGGGAATACAGGCTGGAAATGGCTTTGATTAGGATGAAATTAATGTGGCTGTTCACAGGACTATGATGATGTTGGTCACAGAATCCCAGACTGGTTTGGGCTGGAAGGGACCTTAAAGCCCATCCAGTGCCACCCCCTGCCATGGGCAGGGTCACCTTCCACTAGCCCAGGTTGTTTCGAGCCCCATCCAGCCTGGCCTTGGGCACTTCCAGGGTTCCAGGGGCAGCCACAGCTGCTGAGAACCTGCCCCAGGTGCTGCACTAAGTGCTGGTGCTAATGAGCTACTGCAGTGTGGCTGTTTCTAGTTCAGGTTACATTTCTTGCTACTGAATCTGTTCCCTCCATGGTGCATTTTCAGTTCCTCCCAGTATTGTGGGCTCTGAGATGCCGAGTGAGGTCAGTGTCTTCCTGGGAGAGAGTGTCCAGCTGCTCTGCAATGCCACTGGAGTGCCCACCCCAGATGTGCAGTGGCTGAAGGATGGAAAAACAGTTGCCAGCGATGATTTACAAAGGATAAGGCAAGAAAAATAAGCAGACACTGCATTCTCTTCTATAACTTTAAGAGCCCTAAGGAGGGAATGTGAGGAGAGCCTGAACTGGAGCTTAGCCAGATTGAGAATATATATCCCTCCTTAGCTTCTATAAATCAAGTACACCTTGTTAGTCCTTTGATTTTTTTAAATTTTTTTTTTTTTTTATGGAAATAAGTAGATGATATTTATTTCTTTCTCAGTTAATAAATTCCATAAATGTTCATCAGCTTCATGGAAGTTTATTAAGGTTATTACGTTCCTTTGGAGGGGAAAGATCTGAGGCAGGGAAACATTTTACTTGATGCTTTTCATTATGGGTCCTTTGAAAGCCTGGCTGGAGTTGACTCTTACAACAAAGTTAAACAGGACATCTCTAGGAAAAACTTCCTAGCCTATCTCTAACAAAAATACTTCGCAAAACACAATGATTGTCTCATCAAGCTCCCAGGAGGATAGAGGTAGTTATTGAAATGTCCAGACCAGACTGTTTATTTGCCAGGTCAGAGGAACACTAAACAAACTCACTGTGCTTTGTGATGCTCCTTGTAGAGTGACTCCAGATGGCAGCACGTTAAACATCTCCAGAGCTCTCACCTCAGACACAGGAAAATACACTTGTGTGGCTACTAGCCCTGCAGGAGAGGAAGACAGGATTTTCAACCTGAATGTATATGGTGAGTTCTGCCAGATGTGAAACCCAAGTCTGCTCCATAATCCCATCCTTGGGAGCGCTCCCAAGGAAGAGCCCAGAGAGGAATTCCTGTCTGCAGTGGAATCCTGCATGCACATGTTTCCAATTACCTGTGCTGAAGATATTACACAGGATGCTCTGTCAATGACAAAAGGGTTGAAATTGCTGGTAAATGTGTTTTGGGATAAACAGGAATTAATTCCTTTGGTGGATTTCATAGTAGAGGGATTCTGCTTATGGGGATTTTTTTATTTATTGTGGGGAAGAACATATTGGGGCTGATTGCCTGTGACACTGCTGTTCTGTTGTATTAGCTTCCCTAATTCCAATCAAAGCACATCAGCTAAGAGCAGAGTGGTAGGAAGGGAACTGACAGCTAAAGGTCCCGAGAGTTTAAAAATGAGGGAGTGTTGGAGGAAATTGCACAGTTTGACATCCAGTGGATAGTGAGTATAATCCTTTAGCAACATAAAGAGTGGATATTTTAAGTTGTGGAAAATGTGGTTATTAAGTACAATGGAGGGGAGAGGGCAGAGTTCTGCCCAGGCAGGATTTCACCGTGCAGCAGGTGTCTGTCCCACTTACACAGACTCAGAGTCAGTGGGAACACAGGCATGAGTAGAGCAATAAGACCTTTGGTATCATAAAAAACAGTCCCGAGTGACCACTGCACATCTTTTTAGGACAGAATGGCTCCACACAACAGCAGGGAGTTTGTGCTCGGTTTGTATTGGTTGAAGTTCAAGCAATAACCAGCTTAAAAGGTCTTATTGGTGTCACTGTCACAGTGTGTTATGGGATTCTAGCTGAGCCAGAGCCTGGAGCTGCACCTGGCTGGGCTTCTTTATGTAGTGAACCCCCAAGGCCATGGCTTTCAAACTAACCTGTAACCCCAAAGAGCCCCAAAGCAGCAGTTCGTATCATCAGCCAGAATACTTACCTAGGCATTTCGAACTTTATTTAAGAATGAAGTCAGCAGATGCATCCAGATGTCAATAAACTAACTTTCCTCCTGATTTCACTGTACTTAAAGAGTTATTGAAGGCCATGAGTTTGTGTGGTCCCTTTTGGCCCTGGGTTCAGCCCATCCCTTCCTGCACTGTCCTTCTCTCCCCAGGAGCCTCAGGCTCTGAGCTCCGTCTTGCTTGCTGCCGACTGGAAAATCAAAGATAATTCTACTGTCATCGTACAGTGACTCTGATTTGAAATACATAAATGGATGATTTTTAGTGCTCATTATTGTCTGAGGTTTTACTCTACAAAGAATGGGATCCTCTTACTGAATTGCCAGTGGGCCATTAGGGGTGGGGTTTCCTGCAAGGTAGAATGGTTTCCAGAGCCTGTTTTAATACGTTCCTTGCTATCATTTACAAAATGCAGTTCCTCCAACGATAGCCAATAGTAAAGATGAAGCAGAGGAGCTCACTGCCCTTTTGGACACCTCCCTAAATATTGAATGTGCTGCTGCTGGGACCCCCCCACCACAACTCCACTGGTTGAAGAATGGCCTTCCTCTCTCTGTCTCCTCCCAGATCAAGCTCCTCTCAGCTGGGCAGATCCTCAGGTTGGTTTTCTTTTCTTTTAACAGCTGACTTTCTGTTCTTTTTTGCAGTGTCAGCATAATTCTTCTGTAATTTTGGAAGCAAGAGTAAAATTTGATCCAAACCATGCCATAATAAAGGTAATGCGTTCCACGTATTCCATTTACAGCTTGCTTAAATTGCTTTTTTCCTTAGACTTGCCCGAGTGCAGATATCTGATACTGGAGTGTACACTTGTGTAGCATCTAACAGGGCTGGAGTGCACAACAAACACTACAACCTGCAAGTTTTGGGTGAGTGTCTCTGAAATGTTTCAGGTAAAAATCTTATTTCTTGGTTTCTTAAACATGCTCTTTAGTTTTCTTTCTCACCAACACCTTATTGCAGACAGCCACAAGTATACCTTAGAGGTTATCACTGGGGAAATACTAACTTTACAAAGGGTTGGGTTTTTTTTAAATAGAAAGTGTTTTAAGGCTAGAAAAGTCCTTACTTGAATTGTCACCCATAACCATAAAATCACAGAGTGGTTTCGGTTGGAAGGAACTTTAAAGCTCATCTAGTTTCAACTGCCATAATGTGTCACAGGTTTTTTTAGGAAGAATAATACTTCATTTGTAAGCGAAGTTTAGCACAAGAATGTAAGTGGGGAAGTACAGAAGGGCAGCTGTCCCAGCTGTTGTGTGCCCGGAATACCCCTGTCCCGTGTGTGACAGAGCTCTGTCCCTGTGTCCCTGTGCTGTGTGACTGAGCTCTGTCCCTGCAGTGTCCCTGTCCCATGTGTGACTGAGCTCTGTCCCTGCAGTGTCCCTGTGCTGTGTGACTGAGCTGTGTCCCTGCAGTGTCCCTGTCCCGTGTGTGACAGAGCTCTGTCCCTGTGTCCCTGTGCTGTGTGACTGAGCTCTGTCCCTGCAGTGTCCCTGTCCCGTGTGTGACTGAGCTGTGTCCCTGCAGTGTCCCTGTCCCGTGTGTGACTGAGCTCTGTCCCTGCAGTGTCCCTGTCCCGTGTGTGACTGAGCTCTGTCCCTGCAGTGTCCCTGTCCCGTGTGTGACTGAGCTCTGTCCCTGCAGTGTCCCTGTCCCGTGTGTGACTGAGCTCTGTCCCTGCAGTGTCCCTGTCCCGTGTGTGACTGAGCTCTGTCCCTGCAGTGTCCCTGTCCCGTGTGTGACTGAGCTCTGTCCCTGCAGTGTCCCTGTCCCGTGTGTGACTGAGCTCTGTCCCTGCAGTGTCCCTGTCCCGTGTGTGACTGAGCTCTGTCCCTGCAGTGTCCCTGTCCCGTGTGTGACTGAGCTCTGTCCCTGCAGTGTCCCTGTCCCGTGTGTGACTGAGCTCTGTCCCTGCAGTGTCCCTGTCCCGTGTGTGACTGAGCTCTGTCCCTGCAGTGTCCCTGTCCCGTGTGTGACTGAGCTCTGTCCCTGCAGTGTCCCTGTCCCGTGTGTGACTGAGCTCTGTCCCTGCAGTGTCCCTGTCCCGTGTGTGACTGAGCTCTGTCCCTGCAGTGTCCCTGTCCCGTGTGTGACTGAGCTCTGTCCCTGCAGTGTCCCTGTCCCGTGTGTGACTGAGCTCTGTCCCTGCAGTGTCCCTGTCCCGTGTGTGACTGAGCTGTGTCCCTGCAGTGTCCCTGTCCCATGTGTGACTGAGCTCTGTCCCTGCAGTGTCCCTGTCCCGTGTGTGACTGAGCTCTGTCCCTGCAGTGTCCCTGTGCTGTGACTGAGCTGTGTCCCTGCAGTGTCCCTGTGCTGTGACTGAGCTCTGTCCCTGCAGTGTCCCTGTCCCGTGTGTGACTGAGCTCTGTCCCTGCAGTGTCCCTGTGCTGTGACTGAGCTCTGTCCCTGCAGTGTCCCTGTCCCGTGTGTGACTGAGCTCTGTCCCTGCAGTGTCCCTGTGCTGTGACTGAGCTCTGTCCCTGCAGTGTCCCTGTCCCGTGTGTGACTGAGCTCTGTCCCTGCAGTGCCGCCCAGCCTGGACAACGCGGGGGGCACAGAGGAGGTGCTGGTGCTGCGGGGCAGCGCTGCTGCCCTGGCCTGTGTGAGCGATGGCTCCCCTGTCCCCAGTGTGTCGTGGCTCAAGGATGGCCTCGCGCTGCCCCTCGGGGCTCACCTGAGCTCCAGCAGGCGTGGGATGGTGCTGCAGCTGCTGAGGGCAGAGCCTCTGGACACGGGCAGATACACCTGCGTGGCCTCCAACGCTGCTGGACAGAGCAGCAAGCACTTCGTCCTGAGCGTGCTGGGTGAGTGCTCAGCTCTCAGCATGAGCAGGGACATGACACTTGGGGACAAGGAGCATTTTCATAGGCTCACAGAATCCCAGAGTGGTTTGGGTTGGGAGGGACCTTATAACCCATCCAGTTTCAGCCCCTGCCATGGGCAGGGACACCTTCCTCTAGCCCAGGTTGCTCCAAGCCCCGTCGAATCAGGTCATTTCAGTAAGTGATAAATGAGAGAAATAAGGAAATGAAAGATACCTAAAGGTGTGTGAAATACACTATGTATTTCGCAAATACTGAAATGTGCTATAATTAATTTAACTATATGCCATAAATTAGTAACTTTGCTTAGCAGAAATTCAGTTTGACAGTACGATGCACAGCTGAAAGCACAACCGTTAGAAGGCTGATAAATATATTTGCTGAAATTATATAATATGTTTTAACTGTGTTTTTGAAAACATTTTCTGACTAATAATTCTAAATCATAAAATATGCAAATTAATAGACAGAATCAGATGGAAATGACCTGAGTTCCTCAGTGAGTTCATGATACAGTCAGAAATAATTTATTGTAGACTAATTCTATGGACTTTACCCACAAGATCATGTTTTCAGTCAGTTTTTCCAGGTGTTTTGAGTCCATAATGAACTGGAATGTTTTTCCTTCTGCAGAGCCACCTCATATCAATGGTTCAGATGAACCAGAAGAGCTCTCTGTCATTGTTAACAACCCACTTGAGCTTCTCTGCATCTCCTCTGGCATCCCAGTGCCCAAAATCTCGTGGATGAAGGATGGGCGCCCACTGCTGCAGACTGACACTATTCACATGCTAAGAGAAGCCCTCCGAATAACCAGTGCTCAGGTAGAGTGTTTGTTTCAAAATAGGCTCAGTTCTGCAAGCCCTAAAATGGTTCCTGCCTTAGGACCATCCACAGAGGTGTCCTAAAACCCCCTAAAATTCACCCACCCACACTTGTGGTTAGAGAAGGGTCCAGGGCAGACAACCTTTAAAAACCTGCATCAATAAACTAAGGCTGGATCCAGCTATGGATGCCCAGGTGAAGTTCCCCAGACAGAAGTGGGGGAGGGCTTGGAATTGATTGCTGCTTGTTTTGTTTGTAAAACAAACAATTCTGGGCTGTACAATGAGGAGTTTATAGGAAGGGGAGACCATAAAGATGTTAATGACTGTGTGCACAAAAGGATTTCCTGAGTACCCAAACCTGAGCCTTCCTTAGATGAATCCCTATAGCCAGTTCCATCTTCAGTGCTGGAGACACGTTATCTAGAGCGATTTTATGGAGTCCTGCAACTCCTGAGTGAAATAAAGAGGTATTCAACAACTTCATTACTTTCTTTCCAGGCATTCTGTATCTCCTGTGCTTGCCTTCAAGTGCTGCCTGTTGTATGTTTTTACCGTATTTGTATTTCTGGTGTTTTGCTGAATTTTTCCCATAATCTGGAGTTTCTGCTGGAGTTGTCCCTGTGTTTCCAGGTGGAGCACACAGGAAGATACACGTGTTCGGCATCTAGCCCGGCAGGAGATGATGATAAGGAATATTTAGTACGAGTGCATGGTAAGTTTAATTTAGGGGAAAAAATTATTTCTTCAAAGTGTAAATTGCTAAGGTACATGTCAGCGTCTTATTTAACAAACACATATTCCTAAAGAAGAAATGTTCTGTGATGCTACACCATATGGTCATAATTAATGCTTCTGATTAAGGGTGGTTATTCTGAGTGTGATACACAATTAGAAGGGAAGTTCCACCTGATTTCTGTTACAATTCCAAGTCTTATTTTGAATATCTAGGAAGCTCACAGATGTCCATATTTGGTTGGATCAAGTCTGTTGTGCTCACTCCATAGAGATGTGAAATATACTGATACATTTAACACAGGTATTGAGAGGAAGAACTAATTAATGAACAGCTTTGCATTTATTTCAAACTTCAGATAAATTGGAAATTTTCAATAAGTAGTTTTCCTGATGGTTCCTATGTGTGGTGTTGATTTTGTTCTCTGTTTTTGTTCCAGTGCCCCCCAACATCGCTGGTACAGGAGGGCCCCAGGAGCTGACAGTACTGCAGAACAGCCAGGTTCTTCTGGAGTGCCGGTCGGACGCTGTGCCTCCTCCCACCATCTCCTGGCTGAAGGATGGAGAGCTGCTGGAGGTACTGAGGCTCCAGCCTTTTGCTTCCTGCACTTGTCACAGCAGTGCTTGGGGTCTCTTGCTCGCTCACTAGCCCCTCAGCCCGAGTTACATGCCTGCAACTCAGAGCACCTGGGTAGCGCCAGTGCCACTGCAGTCAGCCCCAACTGTGCCCCCAGAGCCAGCAGGCACGTGAAGTGGCCATCCTGCTGTTACTGGTTCTTTTTTCCTTTAGGGGGATCCCTTGCTCCTCCTGGATCCTCTGAGCAATGCTAAAAGCCTTTGGTAAACTCCTGAATGGCTTCCCAGGAAAGGTAGCTGAGACAAGACTGCACTTTATGTTTCCTTTGGCTATATTATGCGTCCTCCTACTGTAGTAGCATTTAGAAAACAATTGAAGTTCTTTGATTGTTACTCACCAGGTGTTCTACCAAGTCCATCTTTCCCACTCGGAATTCCGTAGTGCCGTGGCAAGGCAGAGAGCCTTTGCTGGTTGAGAGACAATTAGCAAGATGAGGATGGTTTATACAGAAAGCATTTTTTTCCTTCCCATCCTTGGGGTCACTCAAAAAACAGGTGCTTTTCAACTGAACATGAAAGTTCAGTTATTAATTGAACTTAATTAAAAATTTTCTCTCAACCTTTATTCATTAATAAAGAGGACACAAATACAGATTATGCATTGTCTCACTTAACTCCCTTAACATCACTAAATCTTCACCCAAGTTTCTGCTTGTTTGCTTTCCTCTGACATGTCATTCCTCAGACCCTATCTCTGTGGTAGATTTAGAAGCATTAAATATTACTGGAAGAACGATATGGTGAGTGAACATGTCTTACAAAGTGCTGCTAGGGACCATGATCTTAATATAGCCCAGGAACCAGCTGTAAGCAAATTGAACAAGAACACTCTGCTTCTGGACTGTTACTTCTTTAATTGGGTGGTGGGATTTTTTTAATGAAAACAAGGTTGAACAAGGCTTGGAAATAAAATATATGAATGCTTTTTGCCTTAGCCCTCATTGGAAAATTTGTGTTCTGAAAGCAGTACTTAGCGAACATAAATGACGAAAAGCAGCTACTGTTAAAAATATTTACCAAACACAGAACAACACAAAAACAAAAGTAGAGGAACATGGTGACAGCCAGAGGTGCTCAGCTGGTAACCAGGGAATTATCTTTGCACTGTTAGTTCTCCTCCTGCCTTGTGAATTCATGTCAGAATGTGAGGGGTGAAGCTTCTTGGGACTTCAAAGCCCGTCCAATGCCACCCCCTGCCATGGGCAGGGACACCTCCCACTGTCCCAGGTTGCTCCAAGCCCCATCCAGCCTGGCTTTGGACATTTCCAGGGATCCAGGGGCAGCCACAGCTTCTCTGGGCACCCTGTGCCAGGGCCTCACCATCCCTGAGCTCATATTCTAGACATCAGGAGAAATCAGTGTCCTTCCCAATGCCTGCTTGCTTTCTCAACCCCAAAGAAATGTAACAGCTGCCTAATCCTGAGCAGCTGGAAATGGGTGTCCTTGGGTGTGGGAAGAGAGGTGAGGAGCTCCTTGGTAAATCATTCTCCTTTCCTGGAACAGTGGACGTGTCACAGTGACTAGAGAGCTGGAGAAAGGCAGGTTCTCAGCCTGCAGTGTTTTTTCAGTTTAAATATCCCTGATCTTGTGAAGCAGCCTTTTTGTGGGGGTTGTCATTCCTCCCGCTTTTGTTGTCTTCCAGTGGGCAGATTTTGAGGCGTGAGGCCTGCCCTAGTCCATCTCTGTGTGCTGAGTGATGGAATTGTGCAGCACCACCTTCTCTGGCAGCAGAACTATGGAAAGATCTGGCCTCCACCAGCTTTGAAGTTGTGGCACTCCTCAGGGATTTTGGAAATGCACAGTGAGGGTTAAGAAAAGAAGTAGATAGAAGCTTCCTGGCATAACCTGGCTTTTTCAAACACTAAAAAACTTGCTGAGTTTGTGGCTTTTTTTCCAACATGGGTTTTCTGGCTTACTTTGAGTAGAGCCTAAGGATTAAGTTATAGCTGCATCCCCTATTTTCTGTCATCTCTAGGTTTCTGTGTTCAGAAACCATCACACAGGTTGTGTTCTCAACAGGAAATGCCAGCGATTGCCCAAAATCTGTCAATAATCCACCCTGGTGGTGCATTGTGTCACCTGAGAGCTCCAGCCCTGCACTGCAGCCTCGGAGCTGGTGCCTGGTGTGAGAGTAGGGGTACCAGGGTGCTAGTGCAGAACCAGACGAGTTTCATCTCTCTGAGGTGCCTTTCTCAGACCCTCTAACCAGAAGACTAGATGGGAATGTCAGCTTTCAGTTCCATCCTGAGAGTGGATAGCACATACTGGCAAAACTGAGTTTGTGGTCTTTTTCCTGCTGGTTTTTATCCAGTCAGGTCTCTGAGCACTTGTAGCTGATGTTGCTGTCAGCATCTGATGCAGACACAACCCAGGCTGGGTGTGGTAAAGCTCTCACTGAACTGGCTCCTGGCTGGGGCTGTGCAATCACTGCAGGGCTGGGAAGAGGGGCAGCCTGTGCCCGGACCTGCTGGCTGGTGAACTCCTGGCTGGTTAACTGAGCTGGCTAAGCCTGTGCTGCCTCCCAACTGAGCCAGACTGTGATGCTGGAAGAACAGTGTAGAGAAACTTCCATTCCTTCTGCCTGTAGTGTGCATAGTTAACAAGATAAATGAAATTAATCATGTGCTATTAGGTGCCCCTTTCCATAAAAACTCCAAAGCCCTTCAGCTCTGTAACAGCTGACTCCTTTGGGCACAAGCCCCAGTAGGGGTTTCAATGGAGAACCAGTAAGCAATGATAAGTTTTAAAAGCTTTATTTACCCTCTTCTTTCCAGAGATGTAAAGGCAGCAGTGACTTCAGTTCCTGGTTTATCAGTGCCCTTCTCTCCTGGCTTGTATTGCTGTGCAGTGGAAGGATGTTCTGTGCTCAGGAGAGGCCAGGAGTGAAGCTCTAAACCCCTGCCTGTGTCTGTGTGTGCCCGCAGGGAGGCCCCCGGCTGCGGATCCTGTCCAGTGGGAGGTACCTGCAGGTCAACAACGCCGAGCTGGGTGACAGTGCCAGATACACCTGTGTGGCCAGGAACGTGGCAGGGGAAACCACCAGGGAGTTCCTGCTGGCAGTGCATGGTAACGTCATGGAGCAGCCTCAGGCAGCTTGGGCTTTGCACAGTGTTTCTGCAGGAGCACAGGCAGCAGGGACTGAGTGTTTGTGGTCACTTTCCAGCCACATGTTGGCCACTCAGGCCGTGCCCAAACTGTGGGGCCACGTGCATTGGCCTCATGTCCCACTGCTGAGGCCACAGCTGGCCCCCAGACTAAGGGACCTGCTGGGCACTTGCCGTGGCTTACTCTCCATCCATCTGTGCTTCCTGTGAGGAGAGGCTGCACCCAGTCATCATCCTGACATAGAGTCAGGATACATCCAGAGTGAACACCCATGTCCAAGACTGACAAATGCTCTTGGACAAGCCCAGAACAATTCTTTGAAGCATTTGACTGGCATCTTGGGGACAAGGTTTCACAGCTGGCTTGGTGGGTTATTTGAGAGCTGCAGCAGCTTCTCTGCACCTAGAGAGGGCAGGGCTTGAGGGGCCTTACACTTGATACTTGTCCTGTACCGTAGCCCTGACCTCCATTTTAAACCTTTTTATTTTCTCACCTCTAGTCTGCTGAGAAGCTATTCTACTGTCACACTCAGGTGACTGGAAGGAACGTTTTCCCCTTTTTCTATTCTGTTTCCAGCCCAGTCACATGGGCCCTGCCTTACACTGTGCCCCCAATGACTGGCCTTATCTGGTCCAGCTAAAGCCCTTTTTTCTCCTTAGCGTGTAATCAGGAAGCAAGGAGATCCCCACAGCCTTAGCTTGCTGAATTCCATGTGCTGAGCTCCCGCTGTTTTAGCTCAGTGATAGCCTTTGCAGTAACTTACAGAGCTGACCTTTGCAGTGCATTTCAGCCAAACCTTCTTTCTCCTTCCCTGCTGCACCTTGGCAATTACCGTCACTCAGAATCGTAAGAAACTTGTTCCTGTCTTTGTAGTGGCTCCAAACCTGCTGCTGCACCAGTTTTCATGTGTTCACTTCCAGTCATTGCAATGTAGAGTTACTTCCTTTGTATCATCAGCAATTCTCCCTTACAGTGCCTCCCACAATCCGGAGCAGCCCCAAGACCGCCGTGGTGCACATCAACACCTCTGCCCTGCTGGAGTGTGCTGCAGAAGGAGTCCCAGCCCCCAGGATCACCTGGAGGAAGGATGGGGCTGTTTTTACTGGAAACAATTCCAGGTATTGCCCAGAAGTCAGCATAAATATTCTTCATTGCTACTTAAGAATGTATTTATTACAGAAACTTAATTAGACATGAAATTGTTCTAGAGAAAAGTAGCAGCACCAAAGGTTTCACCCTTTTGTTGGTAAAAAGGATAAAAAAACTCCTTTGACAACCAAATATAATAATAATAATTATTCTGACGTTAGGGATTTTGAACAGTAAGTGTGAAAGATCTTTAGATTTTTATATATATATATACAGAGTTTTGGGATGAAGCCAAGCAATTTCACGCAGACCAAAAGCTATTCTGTATTTTCTAATGCATTAAACTTTTTATAGATGTTCTAGTACCAACTTTTATTATGGGGAATGGTATCTGTCTTCTGACTGTTTTATAAGGAAGTAGTTTGGCAGTTTCTAGAACTGAGTAAATGCTAAAGAATTCTGTTATGTTGCGAAGAAAATTAGAGGCATTAATTAGGTTTTTTAAGGTTAAATGAGAAACCATAAAAAAGGTGGTTGGCTGTGTTCTGTAAATCAGATATCATTTATGTGAAATCACCATGTCAGCCAGATTTCATACTTTCTTTAGGAAATGGATGTGCTGGGAAAGAGAGAAATAAGTGGGAAAAATCTGTGCCCCAATTAATGCATGCTGCATTTAGGCCACTGGTTGTGTGCCATTCATCTCTTCCTCTGCACTGCCAGGGTAGCCCGTGGCCCTGTTGGTGGATGGTGGGCAGCACCGTTTGTTCCGTTGCAGGTATTCGGTGTTGGAGGACGGGTCCCTGCACATCCCCTGGGCGCGGGTGGCGGACGCGGGCAGATACGTGTGCATGGCCACCAACGCCGCGGGCAGCGAGCGCCAGCGCATCGACCTGCGCGTCCTGGGTAAAGCTGGGGGCTGCTGCTGAATCCACTGACCGCGGGCTGCTTCTGCCACACGCAGTCTCACTTCAGCCCCTTCTTAGCTGCTCCGGTTAAAAAAAATGGGGAGAAGTGTACAGTCTTAGGAATAAAACCCAAGTGTTTCTGAGAAGGAACTATTTATTCCTTGTCCTGAACTAAGAAGACTCTGTGTTTAGTTGATTTACTACTGTCAAATTAGTCTTTATAAAATTTAAACCAACGTGTTCAGACAGTTCAGCTCAACGTACTTAGATGTGAGAGAAATGTGTGGGTGTGCATGTATATATATAATTATTCTAAATAATTAGGCTTTGTTTGTCCTTAGTTCCTCCAACTATTGCTTCTGGGCAGACAAATATCACAGTTACTGTAAATGTGCAAACCACGTTGCCTTGTGAAGCCACTGGAATTCCCAGACCAGCAATTAGCTGGAAAAAGAATGGACATCTGCTTAGTGTTGACCAGAACCAGAATACATACAGGTGAGAGGTGTTTTCTATTTCACTGCGGGTTTCAAGTTTCCAGGGATGATTTTGGCACTTGAAAAGTCTGTCTGTGCTTAAACACTACCTTGTCTAGCCAGAAAATTCAGTGAGCTGATCACCTGAAAAGGAAAGAAATATTTCAATGGCTTTTACTTTCTTTTTTCTTTGTTTAGACTTCTCTCTTCAGGTTCCTTAGTAATCATTTCTCCCACTGTGGATGACACTGCTGTCTATGAGTGCTCTGTGTCAAATGATGCAGGAGAAGATCAAAGAGCAATTGAGCTCACTGTTCAAGGTAGGGGGGATATTGCTATTACATTTGTGTGGCACCCAGAACTTCTTTGAAGTGTTGCAATGTTGATTTTTATTTCATTCCGCTTTGATACTGATATCCATAATCCATACTGATTTCCAAGAATTTATAACAAATGAACGTGGGCAAGTAACTTTTGCCCTGCTCTTGATTTTCAGTGCCCCCATCCATAGCAGATGAAGCCACCGAGCTCCTGGTAACAAAGCTGTCTCCAGTCGTGGTTTCCTGCACTGCCTCTGGTGTTCCTGTCCCCTCAGTTCATTGGACCAAAAATGGCATCAGGTTGCTTCCCAGAGGAGATGGCTACAGAATTCTGTCTTCAGGTAATGTGCTGCAGGAGATCAATGCAGTCAGGCACGTCCATAAGTAATGAATTACAGAAATACAAACAATCCCCCAAAGATCCCCTTTCCAATGGCTTGGAATAAAATGAGGGGTGCTGTAAAGGGGGCACCTGAGCTTCGAGGATGCTCCGCATGTTGTGGTGCTCTCTCTGCCCTAGGAGCTGTGGAGATCCCCTCTGCCCAGCTGGCCCACGGGGGCAGGTACACCTGTGTGGCCCGGAACGCTGCGGGCTCTGCCCACAGGCACGTCACTCTGCACGTGCAGGGTAAGCTGGGGGCTGAAGAGCAAGACTGTTCTGGCATTGTTACTTCAGCCTGCTCAGGTTGTACTATTTTAGTGCTCTTCTGTATTTTCCTAGCCTTAAACATCATGCTTTTCCCTTTTTCTTTTATTCCACAGAGCCACCCGTTATCCAGGCCCAGGTGGGGGCATTGGATGTCATTGTGAACAATCCCATTGTGCTGCCCTGTGAGGCCACAGGCACTCCTCAGCCTGTGATCACATGGCAGAAGGAGGGCATCAACATCATCACCACAGGTATCCTCCCAAAGCCTGGGACCCTGCCTGCTCCTGTGACACAGACATCCATTTTCTTTTCTGAAACTTGGGTTTCTCCTCTCCATTCATTTAAAACCAAACACCAAACCAGAAGTATCATACTTTGATTATATTTGTTTAAGGGAACAGTTACATGGTCCAGCCAAGTGGCAGTTTGCAGATTGCCAGAGCAGCTGTGGAAGATGCTGGCACTTACATGTGCGTTGCTCAGAATCCAGCTGGTACTGCTCTGGGGAAGATCAAGCTGAAAGTTCAAGGTAAATCACCTTTTGAACTCCTCTTGGTCCAAACACAGTTCTGAGGAATAGAAAGGGACCTAGCGCTTTCCTGTTTGATGTGATGCTGAACAGAGCCCAGGAGGTTCATTCCCTTTAGTTCGATCTCTACTTTAGGATACGCTTTTAGAATTATTTTCACTAAGAACTAAAGTGTTCCATGCTTCTTACAGCATCTAATTCTTCCAATAATTGTCTTTATTCCTTTCAGTTCCTCCTGTTATCAAGTCCCACGTGGAGGAATATGTTATTGCCGCTGATCAGTCTGTCACTCTGCAGTGTGAGGCTGAAGGCTACCCTGGACCAGAGATCAGCTGGCATAAGGATGGGCAGCAGATAACGGAGTCCATGCGAAGGAGGATCCTGAGCAGGGGAGCTCTGCAGCTCCTGTTTGTGCAGCCTGGGGACAGCGGCCGCTACACCTGCACAGCGGCAAATCCCGCGGGATCCAGCACCTCCAGCACGGACCTCACTGTGCACGGTAAGGAACTCTTCTGGGAGGGTGGAGGGCACTGCAGCAACTGGGCCAGACGGGCTGAGGACTTCCCATCCCTGGAAGTGTCCAAGGCCAGGTTGGATGGGACTTGGAGCAACCTGGGCTAGTGGAAGGTGTCCCTGTGCATGGCAGGGGGTTGGAATGAGATGGACTCTAAGGCCCCTTCCAGCCCAAACCATTCTGTGATTCCAAGATAAGTGGGACTGCAGGGAAACAATGCATGTTGCCAGTGTGACCCCACAGAGAGTAAGGAGCCAGGGATGTACAGCGATGAGTTCAGGAAAATTGTGCTACTTAATATAGGGGAGTGTTATTGAGTTATAATATTGGCCAGTTGCTTGAATTTCGGCACACAGTCTTTGATGGAGATGGACAATCCAGAAGGTCCAGGCAAGGGTTTTCTTCAGTCCAGTGTTGTGCTTGGATAATACCCAGAGGAAATGTTTTTAATGACCTCCCCACAGTTCCACCCAGGATCCGCAGCACAGATACACAGTACACGGTCACGGAGAGCTCCCAGGCTGTTCTCTCCTGTGTGGCTGAGGGGATCCCAACACCAACAATTAACTGGAGGAAGGACAACATGCTGTTAAGAGACACAGTGGGAAAATACCAGACTGTGCCTGGTGGAGACCTCATTTTGGACAATGTTGTGGTAAGTTCCCTAAATCTAAGCTATTACTGGACACATTCGGCAGTGATAAGATCCACTTCTGGGTTAGTCATTGTTTTATTTTGATTTCTTGTTCTTAATATTCCAAAATCATTGTAAAAGTTTCATTTTCCACTGGGGAGTAAAGTCTATGAAGAATTTATAGTGGTAAATCCTCAGGAAAGGTAAAAAGAAGTGTTGGTTGTCCTTCAAATTTAGGGAAGTGGAAAAGCTCAGCTGAGCATTTCTTTCCGCTGAATGCTTGTTCCAAGCCTTTCAAGATTCTCTTACTGGTACGAGTGGCGTGTGCTGGAGGATATATCCCAGCTGTAGTATATATCCCCGTTGAAATTTCCCCACCATGATTCCTTCCAGCCCGAAGACTCTGGCAGTTACAGCTGCATTGCCACCAACGCTGCTGGGGAGGACACACAGACGGTCACCCTGACAGTTCACGTGCTTCCAGCTTTCACTGAACTGCCTGGAGACGTAGCCTTGACCAAAGGAGAACAGCTCAGGTTAACCTGCAGAGCAACTGGGATACCTGTCCCCAGAATAACGTGGACCTTTAACAATAACATCATTCCAGGTGGGTCCCTGGCCGTTTGGCTGCAGATTTTTTTTCCCCTGTGCAGCATTGCAGTTTAGGGCAGGGAAGAAGAAAACTCTAGCTGGAATAAACTGTTAGTGATTGTGTAAGGAATATCTTTAGTGTTATGTAATTAAACTGCCTCTGAGACAAAGCTGTAAGGAAGGTAATTAAAAAATTGTCCCTCTTCTATAGCCAGTAATATAGCACATTAAAAGCATTCATATCTGACAGTATTTATTCAGTATCCAGTGACTCATGCTCGAAATTAAGAGGCAACTGAAGTGAATAGGTGCATCTGGGCAAATGTCAGCTGTGACTTTCTGTGCATTCCTGGAGTGTCTGGAGCTGTGCTGCTGCAAGTGCACAGATCCAAACACTCCTGTGAGCTGTGTGTGTTTCAATCCCTGGATGACCCTTTCCCTGCTCTCCTTTCAGTGCAGTATGACGATGTCAGTGGGCACAGTGAGCTGCTCATCGAGAGGGTGTCCAAGGAGGACTCTGGGACCTATGTGTGCTCTGCAGAGAACACAGTGGGCTCCATCAAGGCCGTTGGCTTCGTGTACGTCAAAGGTAAATGAAATGCAGCAGTTGTGGTCGTTTCTGGACAGCTCCATGTAACCATTGGGTTTGGGTAGTAGAGTCAGAATGGGACAGGTGGTAAGGGATCTTAAAACTCATCCAGTGCCACATGCTGCCATGGGCAGGGACACCTGCCACTATCCCAGGCTGCTCCAAGCCCCACCCAACCTGAGCTTGGATAGTTCCAGGGATTCAGGGGCAGCCACAGCTTCTCCGGACAACCTGGGCCAGGGCCTCCCCACCCTCAGAGGGAAGAATTTCTCCCTAATACCCAATTTGAACCTTTCTGCTGTCAGTTTAAAGCCATCGCCCCTAGTATTTAATACCTTGCCAATGGCTAAATGGGAAAAATCTGAACAGGTTGGAATTCCCCCTTCAGAAAGTCAGAGGTGAGTGATCCCTGCCAGCAGTTATCATTAGGGAGATTTTATTTTGTCTCTATTATTTCTCTGCCATCCCTTGTTTTTTCAGAGCCTCCAGTCTTCAAAGGGGATTATCACTCCAGCCGAATTGAACCCTTGGGTGGCAATGCCATGTTGAATTGTGAAGTCAGGGGAGATCCCCCTCCAGCTATCCAGTGGAGCAGAAAAGGAGTGGGAGTTCAGATTAGTAACAGGATCCAACAGCTTGTCAATGGTTCCCTCGCTATCTATGGCACTGTGGTGAGTCCTGCCCTGATACTGTGAGTGTCTGCCTTGAACTTGATTGATAAAGGTATTCTTGATCATATTGGTTTGAGAGAGTCAGGCTTTGTCCTTTTTTGCTTTTACGTTTAACAAATGTTTAAATTCAGACTAGAGTTAGATTCACATTATTGAGGCAAAAACTTCCAGGGGGTCAGAGTTCTTGCTGCTTGTCAGAAAGACTGAATTTATATACTAATTGCTGGTGTGCGAGATCCTGGTCATGACCAGTTAAATGGGACCTATACTGTTGACCTTAAGAGAGTCTGATTTCTATAGGTCAGCTGAAAAGCACTTACATTCTCCATGTGCAAAGCTCTTACTCCAAATCTAAATTCCTGATCTGAACAGCAAGACCCCTATTTTTCCCCATGAGCTCACGTCTACATTTTGAATTGGGGTTAAAATTCCCTGCCAGGAGGGCTCTGTAGACTGATACCCTGTTTTGTTCCTCAGAACGAAGATGCTGGTGACTACAAGTGCGTGGCGACCAATGATGTGGGTGTTGTGGAGCGCAGCCTGACACTAACCCTGCAGAGTAAGGCTCAAAGGGAGGCTGAATGCCCCTTAAGGCAGTGAAAACCGGCTCGTGGGGAGGTGAAGGCAGCTCCTGGGGGAATGTTGCAAGTTGGGTACTGCCCTGGAGGTTTGGACTCATCTGCTCTTCCATGAAATTATAGAAGGGCATGGGTTGAAAGGGACTTTAAATATCACCTGCTGTGGGCAGGCACACCTTCCACTAGAGCTGGTTGCTTCTTGAACACTGCTAGGGATGAAGCAACCAAGAGGTTCTCTGGGCATCTTTTATCATGAATATTTGAGAGTCTGGTCGAAGCTGTGATTGAGGTCACAGAAGAGAGGGATGTAAAGGGCGGTTGAGCCTCATCGTAGAAACCAGTGTGGAATGGGCTGAATCTCTCTCTGAAAGGGCCTGTTTCTCTTAGTTCTCTCAATACAACTGGAATAAATTAGACTCTCAACTTATAAATTAAGCAGGTTACGTGAGGTAAATCCTAATTCTCACTGACAATATTTTATTTTTGGCAAAAATAATATGCTAGAATTTTTCTTTGCTAGTGGGAAGATTTCTATGCATGCCCTTCCTACTGTAGCCTCAAGCAGAGTGCGTCTGTTCCTTACCTCTGAGTTGTTTCTGGGCATGAATAATAGCATCTTTCTGTGAGTTTTATGAAAAACAACCCATTTTAGCAATAAAGAACATCTCATATAGCTGGGTCTTAATCTCCACTTTAGTCCTCAGATTGCTGCATATTCAAACCAGCTTATTGTTGGCATTGTAACGCACGTCTGGTGGCACTTGGGGACATGGTTTAGTGGTGAACTTTGGTAGTGGTGCTGGGTTGATGATTGGACTTGGTGATCTAAAAGGCCTTTTACAACCTTAAGGATTCTGTGTTTCTATTTTGCCAGTGGGGGATCAGCAATAATAATTTTAGTCAAAGTAAACTGACTTAGGATTTCTCTGCGCTCGCTTTAATACTAGATCAATCAAGCCTGTGCCTGTGTGCTGTTGCCCAAAGAACCCTTTCTCTTGCAGGCCCCCCAGTCATCACTGTTGAACCAGTGGGCACTGTGCTGGAAGCTGGTGCCACGGCAGTGTTGGACTGCCAGGCCAGGGGAGAACCCCCTCCTGCCATTGCCTGGTCCCGCCAGGGCCAGCCCGTGCTGGGCGATGACAGAGTGGCCCTGCTGCCCAACGGCTCCCTGCGCATCGCCGCGCTGCAGAGGGAGGACACCTCCGAGTATGAGTGTGTAGCCAGTAACCTCCTGGGGTCCATCCTCGTCACAGTACCCCTGACTGTGCAGGGTAGGTGCTCAAAACATCAGAGTGACTTTGAAGCTGGTAGATGACAGCATTAGTCTGGATCAAATATGATCAAGGCTCATCCTGCTCACAATTTATGAACGAGATGTTTGATCGTATCTTCTTTCTGAGCATTAAGTTTAAGGTAAGCCTAGTCTGAAGTGTCAGTGGGATTCTCTTCCATTAAATTTTATTCCATTATCCAGCTCATTAATTCCAGCCTTTATTCCACTCATCCACCTGGTAGAGACAGAGGCTGTGAAGGGTAAGAGACAAAAATTATAATGAAAGGGTTTTGAACCAGATCCCATCCTCAGAACACGTCATAACTGAACTGTGCCTCTAAAGAAAAGCATTTAGGAGCATATGCAGTAATTGTGTTTGAAGTAGACATGAAGTGAGTTGGATTTCCAAGGGTCAGGAGGTGCACTTTTTACTTCTGTGTTGGCCTAAGGGAGCTGTCGGCACCAGCAGTGCCCAGCAGCATCCCTGCTCCCGTTGCAGTGCACGGCCGATTCTCCAACTGGCTGGAGTGGCGGACGTGCAGCGTCACCTGTGGGCAGGGTGTGCAAGAGCGCGTCCGGCAGTGCGACAGTCCCGTGCCCGCCAACGGGGGCCGCGGCTGCCAGGGCTCCCACACCGAGCTGCGCAGCTGCTACCGCCAGCCCTGCCCAGGTACTGCCGCTGTCACACCGTCCCGCAAGGGTCTGGCTTGGAGGCACCTTACAGCCCCTGCAGTGCCACCCCTGCCATGGGCCGGGACACCTCCCACTGTCCCAGGCTGCTCCAAGCCCCATCCAGCCTGGCCTTGGGCACTGCCAGGGATCCAGGGGCAGCCACAGCTTCTCTGGGCACCCTGTGCCAGGGCCTTCCACACCCCTACAGAGAGCAATTCCTTCCAAATACCTAATCTAAATCTCCTCTTTTAGTTTAAAACCTTTCCCTATGTCCTATCACTGTCTGCCCATCTAAGTCTCCCTCTATTTTGTAAACCCTGTTTAAGTGCTGAAAAGCCACAATGAGTTGATACTTTTAATGTGTCTTGCATTAAGTGCCCCAACAATGAACTTTTATCACCATTGATCTTCATGGCAAATTAATTTTTCTAAGTAATTGTAATTAATTTTGGAAAGAAAGAGGAAATTTCAGTAATACCACAAAAATATTGTTTAATGAAAACTGGGCTTTTCTGGTCCTTAGTGGATGGGAGCTGGTCGGAGTGGGGGCTGTGGGAAGAGTGTTCAAGGAGCTGCGGCCAAGGGAATAGGACAAGGAGCAGGACCTGCAGTAATCCTGCGGCTCAGCACGGAGGGAAGTCCTGTGAGGGCAGCGCTCTGGAGTCAGTCATGTGCAATCTTAGGCCTTGCCCAGGTAAGAGAAGAGTAACTTAACCTTATTTGCATGAGGGGCTTCATATACAGGTCTCTTTGTTTCTCGAACCCCAAATTATCTCAGCTTATTTTTAGTGGTTAATTACTTTTTTTTTTTAATTGAATGGCACTAGTTCTTGGAAACAGGAATCACAAAAGTAAGTGCAAGAAATCTCAGCAATTTATTTTTCTTTTTTTTTCACCAGTAAAAGCATTAATTTTCTATTTTAATGTTTCCCAGTACTTGTTACCCCCATCCTCACAGCGTGAATTCTCTCTACTCTAAACCTGTCCTGTAAAGTCAGTTAAAATAAGAAAAGAGCCAAACCCAAACCACCCTTTAAAAGCTATGTAAAAATGACGGTTAATAACTTAAGACCTTATCTGTATATTTTCCTCCGTTGTTATAACTTTTAGCCACATTTTGCTCACAAATGCCTGAATGTTCAGGTTTCCTTCCTGTCACATGAGTATTTCCCCACGTTTGACAGGTTGTAGTTTATTCAGAGCCTTTGCCACTGACATGTTCCCTTCTGTACAATTTGCAATGTTTGGTTTTTCCATTTTTCCCTGGCTCTGCTCCCACTGTGATGCCAAATGCTCATTCATGGGCCTGAGACTCATCTCTAGATTTTGGCAGGAAAATCAGCTATGGCTGCTGCTCTCTGGCAGCTTTTAGGCTGCTCTCTTCAACTTTTAGCTGCCTTTGCCCTACTCAGGTCTCCATTCTACCCAGGGCATTGGGAAAATCCAGATTTGATCAAATGTTCAGTTGTGATATTCCACAATGCTGGTGAGGTGATGTAGTCAAAAAAGTGAAAGGAAAGAGTCAATCTCTGCTTGGCAAAGTGCTGATTGTTTGGGCCACTGCTCAAGGCATTTCGTGGGGGATTTAGGGTATCCTGGGTGTGTGTCTGTTCTGGGGCAGTGCGGGGGAATATGGGATATTCTGGGTGTGTGTTGTGGGGCAGCGTGGGGGATTTGGGATATCCCGGGTGTGTGTCTGTTCTGGGGCAGTGTGGGGGATTTGGGATATCCCGGGTGTGTGTTGTGGGGCAGTGTGGGGGATTTGGGATATCCCGGGTGT
>WEKY01015202.1:47994-97500 GCA_013390045.1 Picathartes gymnocephalus
TGTGTTGTGGGGCAGTGGGGGGGATTTGGGATATCCCGGGTGTCTGATATCCCGGGGCAGTGTCCAAGCCGTGGTGCCCTTGCAGTGCCCGGCGAGTGGAGCCCCTGGGCGCCGTGGGGGCCCTGCAGTGCCACGTGTGGGAAGGGCACCCAGCGGCGGCCGCGGCTCTGCGCCAGCCCGGCCCCCGCGCACGGCGGCCCCCCCTGCCCGGGCCCCGACACGCAGCTCCAGCTCTGCCACCGCCAGCGCTGCCCAGGTGAGAGCAAACTCCTTCCCTTCCCCAGGTCTGCTTCGG
Organism: Picathartes gymnocephalus; assembly: GCA_013390045.1. Classification (NCBI taxonomy): domain Eukaryota; kingdom Metazoa; phylum Chordata; class Aves; order Passeriformes; family Picathartidae; genus Picathartes; species Picathartes gymnocephalus. The sequence continues at coordinate 48,290 of WEKY01015202.1, forward strand.
TCACGGTTCATGACTTCTAAAAGTCTAATCCCTGAAAAACTCCCCTTCAAGCTTTTTATTGTCACTGACTCTGTCACTACTTAGCATCTGCTATTGACCCTGCAAATGGGATTTCTTTCCTTGTCCTTATTGCTTTACCTCACAGAAGCTGCATTTAAAATTATTGACAGTTAAATGATAGGTTTCTTAAATATTTGTTTTTAAATTTTTCTTATGTTCTGTTATTCATTTATCCTTTTCTTCCATATTTCAATGAGTGCTTCATGAGAGGATAGGAAAAATCACATTTCTGATATAGGACTTCTATATTTGGCTGAGTGCAGGGATAATGGAGGGAAATTCCATGGATTGCAATGCCTTCTGGCTGCATGCTCCATTTTGCTCCTGGCAGATCCTAACTGAGTCCTCATCGTGACCAGGAAGCAGTAGAAGGGAGAACTGACCTTGTGATGCTGGATCTTAAAGCCCATCCCATTCCACCCCCTGCCATGAGCAGGGACACCTCCCACTGTCCCAGGCTGCTCCAAGCCCCATCCAGCCTGGCCTTGGACACTGCCAGGGATCCAGGGGCAGCCACAGCTTCTCTGGGCACCCTGTGCCAGGGCCTCCCCACCCTCACAGGGAACAATTCCTTCCCAGTGTCCCATCTAACCCTGCCCTCTGGCAGTGGGAAGCCATTCCCCCTTGTCCTGTCCCTCCAAGCCCTTGTTGCAAGTCACTCTCCAGCTCTCCTGGAGTCACTTTAGGCACTGCAAGGGGCTGTAAAATGTCCCTGGACCCTTCTCTTCTCCAGGTGAACACCCCCTGCTCTCCCAGCCTGGGTCCAGCCCTGGGAGCAGCTCTGGGGCCTCCTGTGGACCCACATCCTCCCTGTGCTGGGCCCCAGGGTTGGAGCAGCTCTGCAGGTGGGGTCTCACCTGAGAAGGGCAGAGGGGCAGAATCCCCCCTCCACTGCTGCCCACACTGGGGGATCAGCCCACGGCATGGAGAGTTCTGGTCCCACCTTGCATGGCCAGGGCTGGTCCAGCTCTCACCCACCAGCACCCCCAGGTGCTGGGGAGAAATCCCTGAGTAGCTGAGGTGCTGTAGAGAGTCAGTGACATCCATGTTCAGTTTTCCCCGATGTAGCACTGCTGTGCTGTGTTGCTGCTGGAGTCACGGGCTGTAACTGCTGTGCCTTTCCCCAGTGGATGGGAAGTGGTCCCCATGGAGTGGCTGGAGTGTCTGCAGTGTGTCCTGCGGGGGAGGCAGCAGACAGAGAACGCGCCACTGCTCTGACCCAGCCCCGCAGTTTGGGGGATACAAGTGTGAGGGAAGTGACATACAAATGGATTTTTGCAACAGTGATCTTTGCCCAGGTAAGTGCTTTGGGTTGGGCTGTTGGCCCACTCCCTGGGTTTAGTTCTTTCCTTTTGGGAAAAAAAAACAAGTTACTCTCCACCAAAAGTATTTTCCTAACTTGACTGTCTGGTTTTAAATCCTTGAGGAAGATCAAATCTGACTTGATTCTTGCAGTTCATGGCAACTGGGGCCCATGGAGCAGTTGGGGAACTTGCAGTCGGACATGCAACGGGGGCCAGACAAGGCGGCACCGGAGCTGTGACAACCCGCGCCTGGCCAGCGGCGGCAGGGCCTGTGCCGGGGCTGATGTGCAGATCCAGAGGTGCAGCACGGACCTATGCCCAGGTCAGTCCTCACAACAGCAGCGGGGAATGCAGCTTTCCCTGCAAGGCATTGGGGTATATGTCACATAAGGAATGTAGACCACCCATGGAAGTGTCCAAGGCTGGATTGGATGGGGCTCGGAGCACCCTGGAACAGTGGAAGATGTCCCTGCCCATGGCAAGGGGTGGGACAGGATGAGCATTAAGGTCCCTTCCAACCCAAACCAGTCTGGGATTCTGTGTTTTTGAGGGCAGGAGTGTTCACACCTGCCTGTTAACAATGGTTTTGTCGTACTTGGAGTTATTCCTTTAGAACCTTGATTCCCCCAGGAAGGAATTGACTTCAGCATAACTGATGCAGCCTGAAACATTTAAATTGAAAAACTACTTTCTTCATTCTTTATTCTGCAGTGGATGGAAACTGGGGGCAGTGGCAATCATGGAGCCAGTGCTCTGCTTCCTGTGGAGGAGGAGAGCAGACCCGGGTGCGCCTGTGCAGCAGCCCAGCCCCATTAAATCATGGCCATCCTTGCCCTGGGGATTTCTCCCAGATATCCAGGTGCAACACTCAAGCATGTCCTGGTGAGTATTTACAGCCTGCACACAGTGACAGTTTGGTGGAAGCCTGTGGCACTCCTGATTTCACTGGTGCTATCTTTCATCTTGGCCAGTTGACTGGGGAATTTAATTTTTTGGGCTTAAATCTGCCCTGCAACTTAAGCTCAATTCTTTGTCCCCTAAAATACCCAACAGTGCATATCATGTGGGGTTGTGTTTTGCCTCTCCCCCATCCCCTGCACAGGCGGGCCTGCACGTGCCAAGGGCAGCATCATTGGCAGTATCAATGACGTGGAATTTGGGATTGCTTTCCTGAATGCCACGGTAATGGACAGTCCGGACTCTGACATCAGAGTGATACAGGCAAAGATCACCAACGTCCCTCGGACCCTTGGTAGGCCTCTCTGACTTTTATCAGTTTTTTCTCTGAATACACCAGTACCTATGGTCTTCTGGTTAAAATCTGAAGAGTTACACTAGTTCTAAGTCTTCATACTCAGCTTCTGTGCATATTGGTCTGTGATGAGATCAAAGCTCCCTGATGTTCTGTGGTGTTTCCTTCAGGCCCAGCGATGAGAAAGCTCATTTCCATACTCAGCCCAGTTTACTGGACAACTGCCAAAGAAATTGGGGAAGCGATGAATGGATTTACACTCACTGATGCTGTCTTCAAGAGAGAAACTCAAGTGGAGTTTGCAACTGGTGAGTTCCCTGGGATAGACCAGCTCTTTCTGTGTCCAGTAAGCCAGATAGATGCTGCATTTCTGAAAAGACAGCAGAGGACCATTGTTGAAGTTTGGGTCTTGTGCTTACACTAATATTTTTAGACTGACTGTGGCCTTCTGAGGCTTTATTCCAATTTTTAGAGCTGTAGTTTGAAATGTGTCATATTTTTTCTCACGGGCATGGTACACCTTACAAAATGTAAGTATAAATAACTGGCCAAGGGACTCCAGTTCTGATTCTGTGTGGCTGTTAGGAGTCTGTGTTTGGAATGTGTGATAAATCAGTGTGCTGTTAACCTGCCAGGTGAGATCCTGCGCATGACGCACATTGCCCGGGGCCTGGACGCGGACGGAGCTCTGCTGCTGGATGTGGTTGTGAGTGGCCACGTGCTGCAGCTCCAGTCAGTGGCTGATGTCAGTGTCAAGGTAAAGCTGCTCCAGGTACCACACCTGCTCTCATGCATCTGTACTTCTCCCACCCAGAGGAAAGCAGGAAACACTGAGTCCTGAAACCTGCTGTTCTGTATGTGACTTCTTTTGTGCCTGGTTGAACTGATGATGCTGATGTTGCCTTTGAAAGCAGAAGGTTCTCATGAGGAGGGTGGTGTTGGTCTCTCAGGAGTTTGAGATGTTGGCAGGTAATGTTGAGGATGGTCTTCAGGGCAGTTATTGAGGGCGGGCATATCAATGTTGCTTTGGGCAGAGCTAGAAAGCATCTTTAACCTCTGTGACTTAGTAGCAGGTAACCAGTATTTTACTATATTAATCACACCATGCAATAAATACACCTGAAGTTGTTGATGTTTTCGTAAACTGCAGTATGTAGTATGTCCAATATTTATACCCCTCTTCAGTGGCAGAATTTTTCTCTACCACTTGTTTATTTAGCACATTTGTCACCATCTAACTTAGAATAAAAGCCAAACATTTAGACCTCAGAAGATTGTTATTGAAGAGTAAGATATTTTTTAGAAACGTTGTGCTGTGGCCTCCATCCAGGATCCTCAGTACATCAGTCTGTATCTTTTTTAAAATAACGGACCAGGCAGCGTTAAGATTCAACAATTAAAATATGAGTGAAAAGGACCTGTGTGCATGCAGTACTCTTTGTTCAGCAGTTAAGATAAGCCCCTTTCTCTGAGCACATCTCCCAGCTCTGAAGTGCAGGCCCAGGTGGTGCTGGTGTGGGGGTAGCTGATGGCCGGGGTTCCGTTGCAGGATTACACAGAGGACTACATCCAGACGGGCCCTGGGCAGCTGCACGCGCACTCCACGCGCCTCTTCATGGCAGACGGAGTCAGCGTTCCCTACACGTGGAACCACACCATCACCTACGACTCCACCAAGGGCAGGATGCCCTTCCTGGTGCAAACACTGCGTGCTGCCTCCATCACAACAGAATACAACCCGCTGGAGGAGGCCGTGGCTTTCAAAATCCAGGCTTCCATTGCAAAAGGTACTGTTCTAGGCCTTCCCAGAAATCGGACAATGGAGAAAAAATATCATCTGCTCCTACAATTCATTGAGTCACCCATCGTCTCAAAAGGAATATCTGTGAAACTTGGATAGCTTTAGTGTAGTTCCCAGGACCTAAAAGTCTTGTTGATATACTCATAAATTAAGTATTAGTTAGCATTGCTAACTGCTGGCTTTTATGAACCTCAGTCCCAAAGGGAACGGGCATGGATTTGTGTGAGCAGATTTTCCTTTGAGAAGCTCTAATTAATGAGCAAACTGGCCTGATACTTTTTTTAACTCTACTTGGGCTATTTTTTTTTTTTAAGTAGTAGGGAAATTACTCTGGTTTGGAAGTAAATGAAACATTGGGATTGCCTGCCTCAGTCTTTCTTTTCAGTAGCAGTATTCTAAATTAAGTAAAATAAGGTTTTTCCCACTTGCCAGACTAGGGACTCACTATATAATGTGAAAACCAAGTACATGTTTTTTTCTAATTTAAAAAGAAATCTGGTAAAAGGGAGTCTCCAGGTCAAGATATGCCTTAGATCTGACTAAGCCTTTAGTGCACTTGCATTTATTTCCTCCAACAATTAAGATACTGGAATTTGGGATTTTTTTAAATTTCATTTTTTAAATTTCAGTTTTCAAGCAGCCAAAGCCCTGTGGCCTTTGAGGAGTGTCTCCCCGAGTTTTCCATTGCAGTTTGTAGTACACACTTGTGTTCTTTTACAGTGGCCTCCTAAGATTTGTGACATGGTGATTTGTTTGGTTTGGGCCTACTATCCTTTCATGTGAAGTAAAACTGAATGGTCTTTATTCTTTCAATGAGAAACTTTCCAGGATGCATTAGGCTGGGATGGAACTTGCAGCTCACTCTGAGGGAACTCCCACAAACCTGTTCAATCTTACTCAAACCACCACAAGCCATGTAATACTGACTTTTAGTACCCAAGTAGAAAAACTACCAAAGGCTGGATTTAAAAGTTCCTGTTTTGGTGTTGAAATATAATAAATATTGTAAAATGTCTGGGCTGCAATTCTTACAGTTAAAGTAATGAAATGGCCATATTTTTATCCACAAGTGACATGTGCTTCCTTTATCATACAGGGGATCGGAGCAACCAGTGCCCTGCGGGGTTTGCTTTGGACTCGTCTGGGCCTTATTGCTTAGGTAATGACTGACACGGATGGGTGTAACCATGGAGTCCTGGAGTGCTTTTTCATGGGAAGAAGCCTTAAAGATCCCCTATTTCCACCCCTGCCATGGGCAGGGACATGTGCCACTAGCCCAGGGTGCTCCAAGCCCTGTCCAGCCAGGCCTTGGACACTGCCAGGGATCCAGGGGCAGCCACAGCTTCTCTGGGCACCCTGTGCCAGGGCCTCTCCACCCTCACAGAGAACAATTCCTTCCCAGTATCCCATCTAACCCTGTCCTCTGGCAGTGGGAAGCCATTCCCTGTGCCCTGTCCCTTCAGGCCCTTGTTGCAAGTCACTCTCCAGCTCTCCTGGAGCCACTTTAGGCACTTGGAAAGGGTTTTAAAATTTTCATGAAGCCTTCCCTTCTCCAGGCTCCAGAGCAGAGCGGCTCCAGCCCTTGGTGCATCTCCATGGCCTCCTCTGGACCTGCTCCAAGAGGTCCATGTCCACCTTGTGCTGAGGGCTCCAGAGCTGGACATACTACTAAACCACCAGCACCTACATCCCCTTTATTTAGAGTTCAAAGTGTGCACTTCAAAGAGTGTGAGCTACCCTTGCTAAAAGGGCGTGGATCCAAGGGCAATTGAAGATGCTGCTTCTGTCCTCACCTACCATATGAGTAGTGCCCAGACAGCTTCTAAATCAGGTACACCTGGAGGACACTGAGCCTCAGGCTCTGCTGAGCATGCAGAGCTATGAAAGACGTAGGTGACCTGTGTGGAGGAGAGGATGAGTCTTGGCACCTCAGACAAGAGCCCATGTGTTCCTGCTTGGGGGATGGAGGTGAAGAGATGCACGAGCACCCTGGCTGCCTCTCTAGAGTCAGGGTTGTTTTAGGGAGAAATCTGAGATGATTTTGTGGATCTCTTGAAAGGTTGCAATTGAAGGGAATTGCTGGATCTGGTTTTGCCCTGTGGGTTTTACTAGTCGCACCCCTCTAAGGAAGGATCAGATTGGAGTAGTTTCTTGGGAAGTCCCACTGGTTTTTCAAACATTTTCTTGTTCTAGATGAAGACGAATGTGCTGTGGGAAATCCTTGTTCCCACAGCTGTCACAATGCTGTGGGATCCTACTACTGCTCCTGTCCCAAAGGCCTCACCATCTCTGCTGATGGCAGAACGTGTCAGGGTAAGAGAGGTGCTCCTGGGGACAGCTTGGATACAAATGCCCCTTAGATAATTTAAGGCCTTAAAATGCCTTAAAAGGCACTTAAATTGCAAAGGAAAGGTTTTATTTGGGCCATTTTCTCCTTATAAGAATACAATTTATTGGTGGCATTCTGATTATTTCATAGCTGAATGTATTTGCAGTCATGTGTTTCTAGTTGCTCGTGCAGAGAAGGCACCGGTTAGTGTGTCCCCTGTGCTAGCTGTGTGGGGCTGGCAGCTCGTTTCCCATTGCAGACATCGACGAGTGTGCACTGGAGGGGCACAGCTGCCAGGCGGGGCAGGACTGCGAGAACCTGCCTGGCTCCTTCCGCTGCGTGCCTCGCTGCGGCAGCGGCTTTCGCAGGACGCCCGATGGCTTCGGCTGCCAAGGTACGCACGGGCTGCGGCGTGAGGGTTGTCGCCTGAAAATGTGCTCCCCTGCAACTCAGACTCGCTTTAGAGGGGCGTTTCCAAGTACCTGTCTATAAATTTTCATTCTTAAGGTTGTGGGGTTTTTTGGGGTTTGGTTTTTCTATAGGTTTGTGTTGTTTTTTAATCTTTTGTTTCTTCCGCCTTTAGAAATAAATTTAAAAATCCCATCAGGGAAGAACTTAGCATTCTTGGGTGTCCCATGTGCATATTCTGGTACAAAGATGGGAGAGCAGCAAACACTCCTGAGCAGAACTCAGCCAACCCCTGCTCAGGTAATGCCCACGGGGCAATTCCCAGCCCTGGTGTCTAGGATTTGTGTTGTTCCACAGACATTAACGAGTGTCAAGAGTCCAACTCCTGCCATCAGCGTTGCTTCAATACCATAGGAAGTTTCCACTGTGGCTGTGACCCAGGATTCCAGCTGAAGGGCAGAAAATGTGTAGGTAGGGATGAAGTTCTGAATGTCCATTCCCTTTTTCAAACAGATGGAGTTCAACATTTATTTGTTGCTCTATTTACTTACGAAAGAAAATGCTGCTATGGATGATATATACTTGATATATCATTTTGGAATCTGTCAAGCAGTACTAAAAGCCAGAGGCAGCAGGAATTGGGCTGACTGATCCATGTACATGAAATGATTCAATGTGTGGACACAGGGTAATTTCATTCTGTAATTGAGTCCAATCATGCTTTTTTTTTTTTTTTTTTTTTTTCTTTTTTTTTTTTTTTTTTTTTTTTTTTTGGAACNGCTTTTGTTTGAATAAGATGTCAATGAGTGCAGGCAGAATGTGTGCAGACCTGGTCAGCTCTGCAAGAACACCCGTGGTGGCTATAAGTGCATTGATCTGTGTCCCAGTGGAATGACAAAAGCAGAGAACGGGACTTGCATTGGTGAGTAGAAGCATTAATGCACTGTGTGGTTATGGGAAACACAGGGACAATGATGATGGGGTTTTTTTAAATAATCCTGAAGATTGTACATCTCCAGTTATTAATATTCGCACATATTAAAGCACCAACTTGTTTTTGCTTACCAGAACATCTGTATTTAACTTCTTTTTGTAGTCGGTATTAAAAAGCAGATGTATCCTTGCCACCTCTAGTTTTCCACTGTTCTTAAGCAAGATTTCCCTTGGTGTCTTTTCTGTGTTGGCACCGTGATTTCCCTCAGTTACTCATTGACTGAAATGCTTTGCTCTGTGTGTGCATGATTTCTTAAGAGTTTGGCTCAGTAGCTCTCAGTCAAGATCACAGGTCCCTGCTGCTTATCAAGGAGGGTTTTAAGCACAGCTGATGCTGAAGGTCGTACTGAAGCTTTTGTTCCAGTGGCATCATGGGATGATTTGGGCTGGAAGGGACCTTAAAATCACCTATTTCTACCCCTTGCCGTGGGCAGGGACACCGCTCACTATCCCAGGTTGCTCCAAGCCCCATCCAGCCTGTCCTTGGACATTTCCAGGGATGGAGCAGGCACTGCTTCCTCCCCCAGTAAGAATTTTGCAGAGCTGTGACTGTTCCCTCGCTGTGTGCTGCAGATGTTGACGAGTGCCAGTCGGGGCTGCACCAGTGTCGCTACAACCAGCAGTGCGAGAACACCCGTGGCAGCTACCGCTGCGCGTGCCCGCGAGGATTCCGTGCCCAGGGCGTGGCCAGGCCCTGCGTGGGTAAGCTGCCACTCAGTCCTCTCACACCTTTGCTCTGCTTTTGCCTGGCTTTCTGCTGCAACGTACCAGCAGTGCTATCCCTGTGGAAGACCATGCTGTAGAGACAAGTTTGCTCTGTGTTTCCAAATTGCCCATCTAAAACAAAGTGTTCTGCTCTAAACAAACAGAGTTAAATGGTTCCAAACAGAGATTGGTTTGTAGTCATACTTTGAAAACAAAGTGTGAGAGGGTCTCAGAGCACTGGAGGGTGGATGTGGCGAGTGGCCACTCCACAGGAGGCTTCAGTTACAAAAATCAGGTGGAGTCTGTTGATGTGTCTGGCTGTGCCCTGGCTCACCCCTGAAGGCAGTCACATAAAGAGTCCTGTGGGTTCCCCTAGGGAGCACATCCCAAGGAGCTGCAGGAGGCCCGACAGACCCAGAACTGAGTTCAGCTCCTGACCATCCCAAACACACCTTTCCCCCATCAGGCTGCTGGTGGTGTTCCCCAGCAGGCTGAGCACAGGGACCTGATCTGCATTTCTCCCTCGGTGCTCCCCTGCTGGCATGGGTGGCACCCAGCAGGGAAGGAATAGGATTCCTGGCACTCACAGGAATGCCAGCCATGCAGTCAGTCCCTGTGCCATCTTGGCATAAAGCCACACAGGATTTTCTCCCACATCACAGGAGGCTCTGGAGCTCTGACATAGGGAGCAAGAGAGTTTAATGTGTGGGGCCAGTGCAAGTAGATAAGCACTTCCTCTGGCATTTAAAAGACTTCAGAGGCAGTAGGATCATTTAGATCACCTTTACTGCATTTATGTCAAAAATTTAAAATGTAAGAGCTTACCTACCCTGATAATCAGAATTTCTGAATGTATGTAACACTACGGGAGGTTGATTTTGGTTGGTGCTACGTATCATGTCACAAAAGCATTCCTCCCTGATGACTTCTTCAAGATTAGCTTTCCTAAGTGATAAATAGTAATTTTCTTCTTTAATTTTTTTTTTAGCAACCTAAGATTTTGGACTGTCAAAAGCCAGGAATGTTTGGGATTTTTTTAAAGAGATTAAATTGCACTAATAAGTGTTTGGCTGTAGACCAAGGTATTACTTCCACCATCTGCCTCTGTACTGAAATAAAACCAATCCCAGACTCTTAACTTACATTTAAGGGATTTAAACTTCTGACAGGAAAAAGCTAGGTAAAGTTTAGGACTGTAGGTTTTCACAAAACATCATCAGCCTTAAAGCTGCCTTCTGACCAAGGGCCAGAGAACTCCCTCCTAAAGTATTTTTATCCTTTGAATTTTTACATTCCTAAAAATATAAAATTATTTTAAATTTAATATAAAAATTCAAACTTACAGATTCATCCAAAGTATTAGTTTTGTTAATAATATCCAGTTCTGACAGTAAGCATAGGGAGGAGTTGAAAAGCAAGTAGAGCCCAGACTGAAACAGAAGTAGTGAACTTTGTTCCTGCCTGTGCCATTTTTACCCTGGGTAAAGCCCTTTGTGCCACAATTCCCTTTTTTGTTTGTTGGACGGGGATAAGATGCTCCTTTGTGACCCCACAGATCTCTGTGTGCCCATTTACCTGAATTACAGCATTTCTGGGAGCTCTGTTGTTTTCTCTCCTTTCCACATAGGTGGAAGGGCTTTGCTAAAAGCTGCTATAATGCAGATAACACATGCAAGGCTATCTAGAATGTAAAACCAGATACTGTTTGTCAAATTAGAGAAAGCCTGAAAATGTAGCTATTTAAATTTCAAACTAATTTTACCTTGTTCTTGTAAATATTACAGTTCCCATGCCTCAGTGGCCTCTTCTCATGGGGGCAGCCTGGGAAACAATGCTGGTGACTCCCTGCAGTCAGTTCTGCTTGTATTGCACAGGCTGCTCTTGCAAAAGCAATTGCTCAAATTTTCACCTGTTGTCTTTCATAATTTCTATGATAATCTTCAATTTCTTATCCACAACTTGTTCCAAGGAAATTGGTTGTCATAAAGACATCAGTGTTAATTTATTTTAGGCAGGTACAGAATGTAAAAGTCAGCACTTGAGTGCTAAGGAAATTATGAGTTTGTTTTCTTTTACATGTATATGAATAATTAATTTTTCATCTTAAGCACATACTGAGATTAATACACATAAAATTCAGATTGGTTGTTGCCATACTTAAAGTGAAATTCTCATTTTTAACACCTGAAAATTCTACCCTAAGGATAATTCCACAAATATGTGCAGTTTCAGTTGTGTGTTTGCCAAATACAGCTGGAAAATATTGTAACACTCTGCAATTATTACTCCTGGCTTTCCAACTTTTAAAGCATTTACTTGTTAATATCCCCCTAAATTCTTTACAACCTTAAATGTATCAAATATTAATCACTTCATAAAAATGCAGTCTAATGTTCTGCTATGTTTCTGACAGTATTGACTTTTAAATACTCTTCTCATGAATTTGTGGTTTGGGGAGTTACAAACTGTGCTCAAAAACCTCTGTTCAGAGGGGAACCAAATGAAACTGTAACAACACTGGCTTAATGGCATTTTTACAATAGTAATTGAAAGAATACACACTACTATGAAATAATGAAATTGTTATTGAGTTGCCATTGAGATCATCTTAATTTGTTGTAGAAGAATGTTTGTAATACATGCCAATTATAGATATGTTGTGATATATGTTAATAGCAGGTTTTTTATTTCTGGTTGTTGCGGAGTTGTTTGGAATTTTTCTGGTGAAGAAATACTAAGTTTGAAAAGAAATACAGTGTGTGTCAAATTTCCAGCTGAGCCTAAAGTAACTTGATAAAAACTATAGAAAATTTATTTTTGGTATTGTCAAAGAGACTGTGGAGAAGGTCCTGCAGTCCCAAGAACACTCGGAGTTACTTGGAGGGAAGGGCATGTTGTACTCTGAAGGCCTTTACAATACTTTGTATGCTCAGCACTCTGTTTTGATTTAAGGATGGATATTTACTGCTGAGGTGGCTCAAATAACTTTGGACTGCAGTTGAAACAACTAAAAAGATTGCTTAGGAAACACATTGCTTAGGAAAACAAAAATCATTCTCTTCTTTTAATTGTGCAAAAGTGAATTAATATGTGCTGTAAAGTATCCAACCTGTCACAGCTGGAGTGACCAATAACAGCATCAAAAGTACGAATGTACCCGACCTCCTGCCCCTGCATCCTTGAAACACATTCTGGAGCCCAATGCCCCTGGATCCCTGGAAGTGTCCAAGGCCAGGCTGGGCAGGGCTTGGAGCACCCTGGGCTAGTGGCAGGTGTCCCTGTCCATGGCAGGGGGTGGCACTGGCTGAGCTGTAAGGTCCCTCCAACCCAAAGCATTCCACGATTCTATGATTCCCCCACCACAAGGCACAATAACCACATCAGAGCCTTCTTCACACTGTGCTTCCCTCCGAGTGGGGTCTAACGAATTTCTAGCACTGTACTTCTCTGGAATGCTCTGTGTTAAGCATCCTCTTTTAGAGAAGGGCCCAGCAGCTTCTCCCACTCATCTGTGGAGCACTTAAGGAAAAAACCCCAATTGCTAAGAGAGTATTGAGCACCTGAGGCTGAAACGAGACTTTAGCAGGGCTCCTGTCCTGGTGAGCAGTCACATCAGCCTGTGGGACAATTAAGGTCTCTTACAGCCCAGGACCGTGAATCCTGGCTGCTTGGCATAGTGTTCTCCATGTTCTACTGCCTCCAAATCTCGCTTTTATGTCTTCAGCTTGTTCCTGAGACTGAGGTAAGTATCTGTGTGTATATATACATATAGTTATGTGTTGTTGTTTGTTTTCTCTCCTTTCCACATGGTTTGGGGCTTTGGATCATGTCACATGAGCAGACATTAATGAATGTGAACAAGTGCCTAAACCCTGTGCACTTCACTGCACCAACACCCCCAGCAGCTTCAAGTGTTTCTGTCCACCTGGGCAACAGTTGCTGGGTGATGGGAAGTCTTGCGCCGGATTGGAGAGGGTGCCAAATTCGGGTGCCTATTACAGTAGCTATAACCATGCTCAATTCTCCCCTGGGAGAGACAACCAGCAACTGCAGCACTATTACAGGCACTCCTCAAATCTCTACAGCTCCTTCTCAGAGTATAGGAACAGCAGAATACCTTTCTCCAGGACTAGAAGGAACCTTAGAGAAACTTGTCCTGAAGGCTATGAGCCAAGAAATGCCAGATGTGTAGGTAAATGTTAGTCCTATATATGCAACTCTGTTTTGGGCCTTATTCTCAGGTTACTGTGTGATACATACCAGGGGCTGAGGGTTTGTGGTGCTGGTGTTGTATTTTCTATTACCCTGGTCAATATTCAGAGGGTTCTGCATGTTCTGGTCTCTGCTGTCTTGGCTCACATTGTAGCAAAAATGTTCTCAGAACTCCTTGTAACCTCTTGTTTTAATTGTGCTGTTTATTACCTGTTTGCAGAGTATTTCCCTGTGTTATTCTCTTTCTCTTCATCACAGTAGCTCACTGGGGTGAATCTTCTCACCCTCCAAAAACCACCAGTAGCCCCAGTCTAGTCACAGTGTTTCCCATTGGCAGCAGTAATCTGTACCAGAAAGGCTTGAAATAAACATTTTAGAATCCATCACACTGGGGCCAGTGCCGGTGCTGCCACAGAACCCTCAGTCACACTGGCAACAGGCACAGAAGCTTTTAAAATATTATTATTTTATGTAGGAAAAGGGGTTGCAATGTAATTCAGTGAGCATGGAGAGACTGATGGTAAATAAACAAATGGCTTCATCAAGGGTTGTGGCAGTGACAGCACAAGCACATCTCCCCTGAGGAGGAGATGGGCAGTTATGGGAACTGGAAGGTCTGCCTCTATATTTTTGCAGGTATTAAAAATGAGTTAATTTTTGGAAATACGCTTCGCTTAAGTTAAACTTTGCCAAGTTAACTCACGTTTTGAGTATCTCAAGCAAATTACACTTTCCAGTAGGCATGACATCCTTCCAGGTAAATAGTGACCTACAGCAAGGTTCTAGCAGCCAGGAGTACTGCTGGGATGATACAGCAAGGTGTAATGGTGAAAAACATGGATAGAACTTTAATTAGTAAAAATTAACGATAGGCAGACATCAAACCTTTTATTTAAGCTGCAGAGAGGTTTCAGTAGTCATATCTGTGTGGATTGTTATGGTACAGGAGTTCAGTTGAGAGGCCCAGGAATACGACCCTCACCAAGGGAAAGAAGGGTTAGTGTCAAATTTGGATCTTCATCCCACTTCCAGTTTGAATTAGTTAATATGCCATGAATATTAATAATATTAATATTCCATGAAACTTTCGTTTCATTGAATAAATATCTAAAATTTAAAATTACTGTTTAGTATGAAAAATACCCTCAAATGGTGCTTTTGTTAAAGAAATTTCTTTCAGTAGGCAACCATCAGGATTTGCTAATGGCACAGAGGTTTGTAGTCACAACTGTTTCTCTTCTCTGTTTGCATTTTGATCTAATGCAACCCCTGTCAGTCAGACAGAGGGGAAACAAAGACCTTCCTTCCACTGATTTAACCATGCAAGTCTGAACTCCTGCACAAGATTACTTTACTGCTGTCCTGAACAAGGCAGATGTTTCAGAAGCCATTATGATTATCAGTTATCTGTGTCTAAGTCATGCTAATGTGCTTTGAAAACTTTACATAATGTCTGGTACTGCTACTTCTGTATTTGAGAGGGAGATTTAAAAAAAAAAAAAAGGAAAAAAGAAAAGAGCATTTAGTGCTAGTCTTCCCAGCTACTGAGTCTAAATCCCTCTGGCATGGGCAAGGTCAGTTTAAAAGGGAAACAGCTTTGCCTGAGGAGGGAGTGACTGTAAGGAAGACTCCCCCACTGACAAGGCTTCCTCTGGTGAGATATCCAGTCTGGGTGTTCCCTAAGCGTGTTGCTTAACACCTGATTGATTATCAGGCAGCTCAAATTGCTTTGGGGGCAGGACCCTGTTTGTATGAGCCTGGCAGTGGACACAGGTGGCACATCCCCCTTTCTCCCAGAGCTCTGTCTCAGGACTGGTCTCCTCAGCTGGGATCTATCACAGCTGCTCTTCACCCCTCAAAGCTGACTTTAGTGCCTGCAGAGTTACAAGGAATGACACAGGTAAGGGGAGAGGTCACTCTAGTCTTAGATGTTCAACCCCATCAGAAAAAAGATCCAGACAACTCCCACCAGCTCTGTCCATACACTTACAGTACATAAATAGGGAAAAAGTACCTGTGTTCATGGCAGGCTCAGGGAATGCTGAGATGTTGGTGTTCTTTCCACAGACATCGATGAGTGTGAGAGCAGAGACACGTGTCAGCACGAGTGCAGGAACAGCCTGGGCAGCTTCCAGTGTGCCTGTCCCGTGGGATACCGCCTCATGCCCAATGGCAAAACCTGCCAAGGTAGGGAGAGCCATCCCTGCAGTGCTCAGGGGAAGGTCTGCAAAGAAACCAGACACAAACCACGCCCAGCACATGGCTAAACCACCTCTCTGAATTGGCTGTGTGAGAGTCAGCATTCAAAATTTCAGGTTTCAGAAGTTTTTATATTCCACACTTCAGTGTTTCATAAAACATCAGCAAACTAGACAATTGCAGCTTCTAATTCTGCAGTTCCCCTGTGACCTCACATTACACACTGAGCTCCAAGCTTTAGGGTCAAACAGAGGCACATTCTGGGCTCTACTCAGCCTTTACCCACTTTGGTTTTCACCCTTTAATTCTTCTACCAGCAGTTGATCCCTTGCATGTTTTTCCATCCAGATATTGATGAGTGTCTTGAAAAGAACATAAATTGTGGATCAAATCAGATGTGTTTCAACATGAGAGGAAGCTACCAGTGCATAGACACTCCTTGTCCACCCAACTACCAGCGAGAGCCCCATTCTGGGTATGTTTTATTCTCAGCCCCTTCTCACCTGCCCCAAGCTCAGCTCCTTAACCTGTGCTTGTTAAAGAAGAAAATTTAAGTTTGCCTGACTCCAGTAGAGCTCACAGTAGCTAAAGGTAAAGTGTTGACATTGGAGATCATAGAGTCAGAGAGTCCTGGGATGGTCTGGGTTGGAAGGGACCTTAACAGAACATTGAGTTCCACCCTCTGCCATGGGCAGGGACACCTTCCACTAGACCAGGTTGTTCCAAGCCCTGTCCAAGCTGGCCTTGGACACTTCTAGGGATGGGGCAGCCACAGCTTCTCTGGGCACCCTGTGCCGTTGCCCCAGCTGCCAGGGAAGAATTCCTTCCCAACGTCTAATCTGAATCTCTCTAATGGCCTGACTTGCCGTCAGCTTCAAAGCATCTGATACGTTCTTTTAGTCATGAAAATAATGCTAAGTTCCTGTTAAGTTTTTTTATTTCCCTGTTTTGAGAAAAAACCCCGTATTGATTTATTTTAATCTTTCAATATACTCAAAGAAAAATAGCTTGTTTCGTAGTCAGAAAGCATCTTTTGGGATCACACTCAACTGCAAGGACATCTACACTGACATGGGTCATGTCCTTTGACCTCCATTAGCACTGGCAAACGGCACTAGAAAAGATTTAATGTTTTAACTTTTGATTAAGAAAAGTAAATTTTATTCCGCCCTTCATTCCAAATTCTTTATTTTATGACCTAACAGACAGATACCTCACATGCTGCCCATAACATTTTAAACTAGTTCTTCCCATTCTGGATGTTAATGACATCAGTGCAGCCAACATCTTTCTGAAATGATCCTGTTGAGGCAAAAAGGGGCATTAAACTGGGCTGCAGCTCTAAAGGAACAATGGATTAAGAATGCATGAGCACTTCTCTAGAAGTTTTAATCTGCAAGGGAAGAATTTCTCCCGTAAGACCTATCCCAGAACTTAAGGTACTATGCCTTTTCCCTGGGCTAAAGTCTTCTGCTCCTTCCTAGGTTCTGTCTCAAAAACTGCCCAGCCAACGACTTGGAGTGTGACCTGAGCACCTACGCGCTGGAGTACAAGCTGCTGTCGCTGCCCTTCGGCATCGCAGCAGGGCAGGATCTGATCCGGCTGGTGGCCTACACTCACGACCAAGTCATGCACCCCAGGACCACCTTCCTGATGGCAGACGAGGACCCTGCCATGCCGTTTGCCCTGAGGGATGAGAACTGGAAGGGGGTGGTGTTCACCACGCGGGCGCTGCGGGAGCCCCGGACGTACCGCATGGGCGTGCGGGCCCTGTCCTACAGCGCTGACGGCAGCGTCGAGTACCGCACCACCTTCATCGTCTACATCTCCGTCTCCATCTTCCCCTACTGAGCGCCGGCCCCTCCTGAGAGCCCGCAGCGGATCCACGTTCCCCAGGGCCAGGCAGTGCTGCGGCTTCAACCTGACTCTGCTGCCTGCCCCGCAGGGGGAACCACCACACTTCAAAGGGTGCTATGCTGTTTTCTTCTCCCCTGCTTCCTGGACGCTGCCTCTCCAATTTTATTGTTCCAATTCAAGAGGAAGATCCATGGCTTTGAGGACCTGTTACCATTTGCTTTATTAATTACACTGGAATAGTCATTTTCCACAGTACATTCTGAAAACCAGCAGAGAAATTCATATAGTCAAAGCAGTAAGCAAGGAGCAGCCTCCACTGAAAGTAACTGAAGAAAATAAACCCATAATTTCAAGTGGTTTACATATTTTAAAGGTTGCTAAGTGTTTTAAATTTTATATCTATTAGATTTTTTCCTTATCAATTACCCAGTAGAATTAGGGCTGTGCTGTGTGCTCAAACCCACCAAATGCCACCGCGCTCAAGGGTTGCAAATGCTGAAACAAATTACATTAACGTTTGTTTGCAGCTAATGAATCTGAAGCAGAATTTGGAACTGGTACCTTTGGTTTCCATGCAAGTCTGGAGATGTTGCTATTTTTTGGAAGAAAAAAACAAAATGGT
Source organism: Picathartes gymnocephalus (assembly GCA_013390045.1). Taxonomy (NCBI): domain Eukaryota; kingdom Metazoa; phylum Chordata; class Aves; order Passeriformes; family Picathartidae; genus Picathartes; species Picathartes gymnocephalus. The sequence goes on from WEKY01015202.1 coordinate 66,032, forward strand.
TTCTTCTACTTTATAGAGCAGGCATTTTATGACTTGTTTTTACTCTGCCATTCTGGTATAGCCATTTATTTAACCCAAACCCATATACACTGCCATACTCCCAGCTCAGTAAATGGTCTGGGGTTTTACACACATGGAACATTTTTCTCCAAGGGTGATATAAGTTTGGTTCAATAATGTCAATACACTATACACAAGTAATTTTGCCAAGATGTATTCTATTTTTATTGATGTGTATATATGTGGTTTTTCCTACGTGTATTTTCTATTCAGTATCTCACAAGTGTTTTATAGTTAAGTTTGCATAAAAGGACAATGTCAGTACAATGAAAATAATCAAAATAAAGGTTCCCATCACCTTTGAGAGTTCTGGGAGTTTCATCTTTGAAAAAATTCTTTTCCATTTCTAAAGCTCTTGCCCTAAGTGCCAGGGCACAGTGCTGAAGGTACCGTGCCCAGCAGACCAGGGATCAGCTCCAGCTCTTTTCCCTCTTGCTGGCACTCTGGGGCAGTAAGAGATTATCCCTATCTTAAAAGTATGTTTTTAGGCACAGGGACAAATTGCTTCCCAATGGAATTTTGTCTCTATTCTTGTATATTATTAACTAACTTTAGACATCCCCACTCGTTGTCCCTTGTTTTTTCTTCCCTTTCCAGTGCACCAAGTAAAGTAGTCCTGCTAAACAAGGATGACTTAAAATTACTTGGCACTTCAAATTTATATGAGTGACAGACTTCAAACTGAACAGGTTTGCTGCTTGGAAACCTGACTTGAAAAATGAAAGCAGCTCAAAGAAGACAAATTCTATGACATGAGGGAAGGAGAAATGAGAATAAGTTATAATAGGTACAGGTAATTATCGCAGTGTCTTTTAAGGATGAGAATCAGACTGAAAGTGATGTCTTTCAGGGAACATAACTCCACTCCCAGAACACAAAAATTTCCACTCCGACATATTTTGTGAGAAGGGAAAAAACCCCAACAGTGTTGACAGCCTTTAATGGCCAATTTGACCCTAAAAGAATTAATAGTCACTTACCAGACGGAAGCCACTTAGTCACTGGCACAGCCATGCCTCCAAGTTTGCCTTCTCAGTCAGGCTTTCCAGGAGCCAGCTCAAGGAAGAGCTGCTTGTCCATGTGGAAGGTGTTCCTTAACCTGAGATGATGCCACAGGACTGAGGGAGCCGTGATACGTGGGTCACTGTGAGCCTGGGTTCCACTCAGGGACTCAGAAGGGAAGTGCTGAATAAAGGAGAACTTGTGCCATGGCCTCCTCTTCTTTGGACATCTTGAGCTGTGTTACAGATTTCATTTCTGTGCTATTATAAAGCTTGCAAATATATTGAATTAGATCTCAGAGCAACTGTACTTGCTGCAGCTCTAACTCCATAGGCTACCTAGCCCTGTTGATGACAGGCTGGAAAAGCTGCTATTTATCATTAGCTTTCCTGATCTAAGTTGAGAGGCAAGGGGCAGGTTAGTGTATGTTTATGTGCCCACATGAATTTGGGTGTTTGCTAAAGATTAAAAATCCTGCTTTCATAAATCCAAATTTTAAATAAAACAAATATTTTACTGTGTTTATTACCACTTTGGATAAGGCTGCCCAAACCTTAGATGTGATTTTCGATGCGTCAGGGCTGTACAGTCACTTTGTTCAATCCCCTCCATTGGTCTGCAGCAGTAGTTGCTGTCCCATAAAAGGCTGATATGGTCACAAAACAATTTGCAAATGCCCTCCTATCACAAACAACTCTAATAACAGCATCCTAAGAGCAATGTGTGAGAACGTAAAGTTCTTACTAAAAGATACCACATAATACCAGAAAAATACTACTTAAAAAATAGAGAGGTCTTAGGGAGAGCAATTAATGAACAGATAGTTAATGCTCCACTGCTACCTTAGGCCTGTACCACCTTCCTTCTGCACAGGCCTACTGTTCCCACTGCTTATTGGATTTTCTGGAGCAGCATTTTCTCCTGGCCTGTTTATCCCTGAAATACTGTCCTGTGCTATGGGCTCCTGCCTCTGTTCCTGGCCCTCACCTCTGTGCAAACACAGCAACATTTCATTAACTACACTGCTAGGATCAAACACACCCCGTGGAAGATGGCAAAAGAGGATTTATCTCCTACGGTGAGGAATTTGTACATAAGGATGGTTTCAGGGTGTCATCTGGTGGCATCCCAGCAGCTGGGCACACAAGTCTCCTGAGGCTCACTTCCCGGTGGGCACACCTTGGATTCCAGCCCCCTGCTTGCTGCAGCAGTGCCCAGAGCACTCAGCCCATGCTTGTATTCCAGGAAAACATCTGCTATGTCCCAACCTTTGCCAGAGTACAACCAGAGTCACTCTTCCTCCCCAAAACAATCCTTTCTTGGTAAAGCCTAAAGGAAACTACATGTTAAATATAGCCCTTTGCAAAAACCCCTGTGTGGTTCCTGACAAATCTAAGTTCTAGGAGAGCAGTAAGGCAAGAAAAAGGAGTTCAGGATGAAACTAGGTCCGACTGGGGCCAGAAAGGATGGAAAATTCACAACCAGCATCTGTTGAAGGTGACTGATGCCCTAGTGCCAACACCACCACATCATCAGGTTTCTGTATCTCACACCCACCATGCAAGGCAGGTGTTCAGGAACCAGAGGCAGGTAAGGAATGCCCATCACACCTGTAGGTATCCAGCTTGCCAGTCCCTGGAGAGGAAATGCACTGGGGTTTTGTTTTCTTTCACACACTGGCTGAAGTAAAAAGCTACTGCATGGGTACAGCAATAAGCCTGTGCTGGATGCACAGCACTGTGGGCTAAAGGGAAAACATGTCATCAGGTGAGATGGACGCTCAGCAAAGACCAGAGCAGCTGTGCCTGACTGGGAAATGTGCACTTTCAAGTCAGATCCAGACAGTGGGTGCAAAACCAAAGCCAGATGCTGAGTAATGCGGCCATCATTGCCCACATCGGTGGGGCACTTACAGGCAAGACTCTGCTCCAGGGGTTCAAGGGGGAGTTCTGGTGCCCTTTGACTTCAGAGGCGTTTCTAGTTCTGGCAGCTCAAATCCAAGGCTGCTGCCAATAAAAACTTGGCAAAGTGCAACAGCTGAAATCCATGGATTACCAGTGCCTGCTCTGCCATCGCACATGGGTGGGAGCAGGACACGCAGCACCGGCTGTGGGATCCTCTGCAGGGAGGATCTGCAGCTCTATTTCCTGAGGGGAAATTGGAGACATTTCCAGCTCTTGCACAGACAGAAGTTCCCCATTCATGCAGAGATGCTGCTCCACAGGGACTACAAGAACTTTTAGTGAATGACTTTGTTTGCCTCTTGTAACCCTGGGCAGATTGAGAGGCACAGGCCTCTGGGTGTGAGCTGGGACTGCAAGGAGACACCAGAGAGTGCCAGCTGATGGCCAAAGCTAAATGGGGCCTTAGGCATCACACCTCCAGCAGCACTGCACTAATATCTCAACATCCAAGCAGTGCATCCAGCCAGGCCCTCTGAATAAGGTTAAATGTAATCCCTAGCTGGCTGCAGATTTTTATAAACATATTTGCCTGTCTGGACACACTTAACAACAACTCCAATCACTTCTCAGATCATTGAGTTCAATGCTAACATCTTCAGTGCACAACCGGTGCCAGATTCTTCTGCTTGGATAAGTTCAGTGTTAGAAAGGGAAGGAAAGGACACTTGCTTACAGATAAAGGCATATGATAAAAAAGGTGCTCTTTAGCACTAACATAGATTCAAATTATAATTTATGAATAGCTAAATAATGGGGGCATCACAAACATCACCAAGCTAAGGGGCTGTTCAGAACACAGCGCAAAGGTTAAGAAGTGCTCTGAAGTAATGCTGTGCAGGAAGAAGAGAATCTCTTATTTTTCACTGTGTGTAAGCATTGCACATCTCCTGTGGTTCTGGATAGCTTTAGTAGTCTTGCAATGCAGTGAGATGCAGCTGGCTTCCTTATTAATAACTTCCCTTCGCTAAGGACTGAAACAAGCTCCCCTCCACACCTTTTAACAGCTTACTGCACAGCAGTCACACAAATCAAGTCCTGCCCTCCTGCTTGATCACACAAAGTGTCTCAAGGACTCCTCTCATAGAGAACACCTGAGAGAGAACACCTGAGATAAAGAGATCTGCACTGCACAGCCCATAATTCAAGCAAGGCCGAACTCTTGCTATGCAAAACTCTAGCAGAGCCACTGGCAAACACAAAATTGTATGTAAAAACTTCAAAAAATGAATGTATCTAATGTGGGGTCTCCAGCTTCAGAGGCAAAACCTACCAGCATCCCTGAAGTAAAAAATCCCATGAGTATTCCCCATTACCACTGTCCCTGATAAACACAGTGGCACATTAAAAATCCCAGTTCCAAACAACATGAAGGTTCCTTCACAGGATTTTAGCTGCATTGTCTCTGGAATCTGCTGCTGTAGATCTAAAAAATGAGGTTTGCAAATCTGGGAGAAGAATGAGTGCCCAAATACCACAGGAACAACTGGAGTGTGCCAGCTCTTCACATAAACCAGGCAAAGGAAAAGGATTTCCCCATGTCCAGAGAGGAAAATGCAGAGTTTTCTGGTGCCACTGCATGGCTGACTGAAATGGAAGAAGCAAAAATAACACAAGAAAACAACATTAAAAGACACACACTGAAGGGACTACAGGAACCCCAGTGGTAAGTGATAAGCAGGGGGAGCTTCCTTGCACCAGAGCCAGATGGTTTCTACTGAGATGTCCTAGCAGCTCCCGTGCTCAAGAGCTCACGGGAAGAAGATGGGCTGAAAAACTCTGCAATAAAACCATCACTTCTTCAATTTGTCTTCTACTTAAAACAACTGGACATTAAATATAAACCCCGTAAGTAACTCTGGTTGCATCAAATTGATTCATCCTTCCTCATCTGTCTCATCCTTCCTGATCTGTCTGTGAGCAGAATTAGCTCACCAGTATTCATTATTTACCAGCCCTTCAGGCCAGCCTGCTTTTCTCAGCTGCTGTGACCTTGTTCAAAAGCAAGTGTTGGTGGTTTTCTTACTGGTTGCTCTGCAATGCTCTCAGTGATGCAGAGAGTGATAGAGAACCTCAAATTGGGTGTAACCCTGCAAAGCCTGTGCCAAAATATTACTGCTAACGTTTCACAGCTCATGTTTTGAAAAATTTTTGGATGCATAAACAATGTTGTCCTTTAATAGACGAGGTTCTAAGACAGAAGTGGTTTGTGGTCACTAGCCCAAATGCACAACAAGGTTACATCATGGTGCTTCTACCACGTGTAGTAGCTTTACTACAGACAAGCAAAGAGCCATCAGTAATTACCAAAGAGCCACATCTAGTGAAAGCCACTCACCTTGCTAAAAACCCCAACTGTCTTTAAACTGGACACCTCAGCTAATCAAATTCTCTCTTAATCATAGAAAAGTTCTCAGCAGATACTACAAGTAATAGCAAAAGCTAAGTTTTACTTAGAGCTGATGTAACCTGAATGGTCCTGATACAGTTCTGAAAATGATAAACAGGACAGAAGGGCCCATTGAAGAATGGATTACCACAGCACGTAAAAACGCACCTCCAGAGCAACTGATGGAAACGGGCTGAACTTAGCTGAGAATCAGCTATTTGGAGAAGTTAAGCTGGTTTTTGGGCAGTCAGGTTCATCTGTGAAGTTCAGGACTGCCAGATTAGCCCCCATTTGTTTACAAAGCCCTGCTGATTATCTAAATAAACCACACAGCACTGGTTTTGCTCCCACCTTGTGTGCTGGAAAGGAATTAATAGAAAATAACAATCACCAAATCTCCCGCCTGGAACTGGAATTTAAACCAGTCATGCTAAAGTCCGAGACATTTTCATGATTTAGAGCCACGTGAGTAAATTGCCCATTTTCACAAGTATTTGCAGTATTTTGACAAAGTCCTTTGACCACCTAAAGCTGAGCTGAGAAAAACAATATGGATGTTTGTTCCACTTGGCAAATCCCAAACTATCCCACTTTTCTGCCATCATTTGTGCCTCTCAACAAACACTTCTGATACTCAGGTACATGTCCAGACAACACCTTCAAATTGGGTATTTGGTCCCAATTACACTGAAGTCAAAGTCTGAGCTTTATGAACCCAAGCATCAAGTTCTCAGCCACCTCTCAATGACAGCAATAACCTTTCCTTTGACCACAGCAAATAACAATAACTCTGAGTACTGCCACAAAGACCTTGATCTTAGTCTATAAACACAAGCTACTTCTTTCCTTTCAAGTCCTCTTCAGACTGTGTTTACTGCCAGGAATCAGCCTCACTACACTTCCAGATCTGTTTGCTTTTTCTCACAAATTGGCCTTTTCTTCACTTGGCAGGAGTTTGCTCCTTGCACAGAACAACTTCATTTTGTTCTTTCAACTCTTTCTCCAGAGTACTCCTCTGTTGGGGTGTCATTAGAGATAAATACAACAAAGATAGTGAAATGTGTAACTATAGGAAAAAAGCCCAACACCATTTTCTGTACAAGGTATTTAAAAAATTAGTTTTGGAAGCTATTAAACACCTTCCAGTGTAACATCATGTTGGTAAACAGCACTTGCATAATGATTTCCCTTACGAGAGGGCTGGTTATTGAACTGTTTTTCCAGTTTTACAAACTCTGTCTGTAATGGAACGGAGTTTATCTGGATTGTAGATACAAAGGCACATGGATTTTAGAACCTGTTCTGCAATGTGCTCCTGGGGGAAGGGCAGGGGGTTCCTCTGGCTCAAAATCTTATATGTTATCTTACGAGGGATGCAGGGTTACCACACCAAAACACGTGTTGGAGAAGTATTCTCAAACGTATGAACACTTCTACCAACAAACTGGAGTTTTACCCGGCAGGATTGACCGGAGGAGTCCTTGTTGCTCCATGGGAGGGGACAGTGACAGAGTAGTGGTGGCAAAGGAAGGACCCATTGGTACCAGAAGTCTTGAACTGCAGGTGGCCCGACAAGACTTTGCCATCGAATATCAGATTCTGCCACCTGCAGGTCTCAAATGCTGATCACAGAGACAAAATTTCCCTAGGTCAGAGACATCCATGAACATGAGGGACTCAGCAGTACCAAAACCCCAGAAGTCACAGACAGACCTGTGGTACATTTAAATCAGAAAGGGCATCCACGAACACCAGGCCATGTTTAGTTTATACCATGGATGATGGATTTAGTTCAAGTGGAAACTGTCACCAACTCCTGACAACATCCTGAGCAGCTACTTGGAGTACATGAGAACTTATCTATGCACTCACAAGCCCAGCACAGTGGGATAACTCCAGATCAGAAACCAGAATTTAAGTCCATACCTGCTGAAACAGTGGACTGGTATTTTTTGTAAATATAATTGGGATTTCATTCTTTTGTTTTAATTTTTCTTAAGATATCAGAACATAGAACATCTGCTACTTAGCAAGCAGGCCTGCAGTTCCAGGTTTGAGCTTGGTTCTAAACTTCTGGGATGAAATTATGTTTTTTTCAGTATTGTGTCCAGCACAAAAGGAATATGTACTTGTAGTGTTTATAAGACTGACAGCAGAAATAGGATTATATTAATTGCCTTAATCTAATTAATTAATTAATCAAATGAGAGTTAATGTTCTTACATGGAGACAGAAAAAGCTCCCTATGGGTACCTGAACAAAGCATTGCATACATGCCATGTATCCTTATTTTTTATTCGTTATTACACAGTTTCACCTGGAGTATTATATCCTCTGTCCTCATGTTCCAAGTAAGCTGTAGATCCCCTTTGAGAGAGATTGACATAAAAAATAACCATTGCTATTGCCTGCTCTTCTATTGATAGATATTCTCAGAAAACTGATATTTTACATTAAAGCTGTTGTATCTTAACAACAACAAAAAAATCAAATATTTTAAGAATTATAATTTCTCTGTCTGTAGCAGCACTGATATGTCAGCTATTCAGTCAATTTTCTACTCCAGTTTTCCATAGACAGATTTTGTAAGTAAAGATAATATTTGTTTGCATTTACCTATTATGCAGTGGTTATTTATTTTTAAGCTGTTCTGGTCCTACATTAAATACATTTCCTTTAATAAGATGAGCAACTGTACTTGTAAATCAGAATATCTGGAAATGCCTGCAATCTGCCAGACAGTCTTGCGCAAGCGTAATCAATCCAAATAAATGTTATTTGCAATGTTCTTTAATATTATGCCAGATAAAGTGGTTATAAAAATGTAAAAAGCCTAAAAGGATGGGAGTAACATCATATCCTTGAAATCATCACCAAGTGTTCATATTTTCTGAAGTTCACATATGAATCACAAGCAAACTACTGTCCTGGCAGGACCCAAAGGCCCCAGAAGGGGAACATGCATGATGTTCAGAGGGGGAAAAAAAGGAAAGAGAAAAATGGAGCAAAACCTAGAGATTATCATGTTCCATGGACAATTTCGTTGTTCAAGGGAATGCTCACAGATTAACTGAGACAGTTAAGGGTGACACTTTAGAAGTAAACTGCTTTCATTAACAAATGCAAAGTTGGAATGGACTTCAAAAGAACATCAGCATGATCTTTTTTATCATTAGGCCAATACCAGTATTTCCTTTCATTAGGACATAAGTTATAAGGTTATAAGGAGGCAATGGCAAATATCTACACTTTCTCACTCTTCACTATTTAATGATGTGATTTTGCTACAAACTAGGCAAGCTGCTTTTAAATTATCTTGCATTAACCTAAAGTAGTGTTTCAGAGAGAACATCTTTGCCATTAAGATGTAAGTTTAAATTTTAGCTTTGGTTTCAAAACTGGGTTAAAAGGCAAACTAGTACTGAGATCAAAATGCTCTAACAGCAGCTACAATTATCTACTTAAATATTGCTTCTGAAACCAAAAACACCCAAAAAAGCACTGGTTAGCAAACTCTGTTGAGCAGCAGGCATGAATATTTTTCACAATTTTATACACAGAAAGCTGCAGATGCTACACACCTTATCTTTTAAAACTACTGGGGTGTTTTTTCAGACTCTTATTCTTGTCAAAATTTTCTTAAATTTCACATTTAGCAGGAGAAACCACAAATTGAATGACAGAGCTCACAGACATGGAAGGACAAATTTCAGAGGGGTGTCTGAGGCATTCTCCCCTCTCACTCCAAGCCACTGAGAAAGCAGAAATTACCCCAGCGGAAGAGGGACTGAAATAAAATACTGGGGCCGTGGGCAGTTGCTCTGCAGCACCAGGAAGCTGGGCATGAGTGTTGCCTGTCCATGAATTATGAAAGGGCAAGGTTTTACTGGCTGCCCAAAGGAGACTCCGACAGACGGCTGTGACTTCGGAAATACATCAGATCCGTTCACAGTGAAGTAATGTCTCCAAAATAACCGTCCCTGCTCTACTGTCTTACAGCAAGAGCCTTCCAAAATCACCTCAGGTTGCTGCTACAGCCTCAGCTTCACTGTGCTCTTACAGCAGGGCAGACTGGGAGGGCAGTCAGGGACGGACACCGGGAAGGAACTCCTGCCACCGTGATCCTTCTCCCCCCTTACTCAAAAATGCATCCAACTCCATCTGAAAACTCATTTGGTCAGCAGGCTGTTCCCAAGCCTCAGAAATATAATGCTTAGGAACCTTGTTCTAATTTCCTGCAATCTTTCTTACAAAGTGGTTAAAATGATTGGACTTTGGCTGCTGTTGCTAGAGGTTTTATTAAATTAAAGGTTCAAATAATTCTCTTCCTCTTGGTCCCCCAGATCGTTACTGCCCGGAGGTATTTGCGCACAGAAATCAAAGCCCTTCTTTGCTAGAATTAACAAACTAAACTCCTCCGTGCTTTCCTCTTGCATCTTTCCATTACTTTATTTATTGTTGCAGCCTCTTCTCATTTGTCTTACTTTCAATACCTTGTGCTCAGGCAGCCAAAGCTGCTCCCAGTATCCCGTATCAGTCTAAAAGTATTAACCAAGCCCCACGGTCTGCTTTCACTGAATCCAGGCCCCTGAATTTCTGAACTATGCCGGTCTAAATGTCACCAGAGGAGTTTACACATGGTGTCACAATAACGAGGCAGTTTTATCTGGCCACAGAGTGAAGTTCACTGAGTAACCCGAGCCCCCAGGAGCAGAGCAGCAGGGCGTTGCCGTGAGGTAAGGCAGAGTCATCGGCCCCAGCCAGAGGCCTGGAACAGAATGTTATGGATATAACATCAACGCGAAAACGGTGCCAGGCTTCTGCAATCCTTGCAAATTCCACAGCCATCTCCCCCAGCCCCGCAGGATTCCCAGAGACAAAACCACGTAAGGCTCTCTGCTGGCAGGGAGGGCCGCTCCCGGCCCCTCTGTGAGGGAGTATTCCAGGCAGCGCCTGCTGCCCACGGCCCTGGTCGCTGCTCCCTGGCGCCAAATCCTCCTCCCGCTGCTCCCCCGTCCCGTGTCCGCAGCCCAGCCCGTTCCCACCACCGCCCCAGCGGCCCAACAAACCAGCACGGCCCCTCCGCCAGCGCTGAGGGACTCACGGAGCGCCCAGAGCCCCTCAGCCTCCGCTTGCGCCGTCCAGCGCCTCCTCGACCTTCGCCGCCCAGCTTCAACGAACCTCCCGCTAACTGCTCCTTAATGCCATCGTTAAAATTCCCCTGAAGCAGCCCCATTTCCCACTGGATCTGGTAATGCAACTGGCTAAAACTCAAGGCCGCCCCCAGCACCGTGCACCCTCCAGTCAGCAGTATTTCCGTAAATCTGAGGTGAAACAGAAGGGCTCGTCCCATATGGACACCGTCTACAAACCAGCATAGTCCAGTAGCAGTGCCAGTCTGTCCTTCGTGTGTTCCACATCAGGAATACTACAAAGAAACACCACAACCACCTCAGCAAAGCCTCAAGACAGTATCTAGGATTTGTACATGTTCTGAAACCGTTGTGAAACTCCTGGGAATTTAAAGCATCCTAAGGTTTAAAACTTATTATACACAGATGGAAAAAAATATCCTTGCTTATTTTGTGGCTTTTCACTTAGAGGTAATAGGCTGGAATGCATTCCAATAACCAATAACATCTATTATTTTATGTATATATTTTACTGACGTAAATAACTAATTTAGGAAATTTTCCTAGTTAAATCATCTTTCCTAAGATCATTTAAGTAACTCCTTGTTGCAAGGTCCTAAAGGAAATATTTATCATCACATTTATGAAATACTGCAAATAACTGAGTTTTCTTGTTTGGCCTTCACTCTGGGCAAAGTAGGCACAATTAATATTCCAGCTTCATCAGAGCTTGATATAAGCTTGGAAAAATATCCTACATTCTCTGTTCTATTTCAGAAATAAACCCCTTTAACCTAGCCTATGCTCACAGCTCTAGTATTTGTATAGAAAAATCACTGTAATGCATTAAAAGTAAGCATCAAATGGATTTGGAATTTAAATACCTATGTCTGATATCTGAAAGACTTTGCTTACAAAACTAATTTTACTCAAGCCAAAGTAACAAATTTATCTTTCTTTAGGCTTAATGGAGTTAAAAAGTATTCATAGAAACAGATGTGAGTATGTAGCACATTAACCCAACTAAAAAGGTCAAACATGCCCAAAACACAAGGAGAAGCACCTTATCTTTAATTTAGATCTTTCTTGTTTAAACTCATCTCATACTTTCACACAAAACAGATTTATTAAGATACAGTGTCTTCACAGGAACTTTTCATCTGCAAATAAAAGTTACATCTTTTTGGGCATTCTGAAAATAATTTCCTAGAATTTGACAGACAGCCTGCAGCCCCCTTGCTTTAGCCTCTCCATTCTTAACATTCTTAAACATTTTCTAGCAATTCTTCTTCCAGTAGATGTCCACTTTATGAATTCTAAGGATCATTTTGAAAATGCGATGTTCATATCACAGTTATATCACGTTACTTTAATCTAAAAGTTAAGATAAACACTTAGAAGAATTTGCTGTTCTCCTGGACTCACTGGTGGAGTTTGGAGCATATCCTTAGTTGAAATGTATGCTATATTCTTGAAGAATTAAGGAAAAAAAGATTATTTAAAACATCAAGAGATCTGAATTTCCACTGAGATTGTCATGAAAGGCTGAGCACGACACTTCCCTTTCCAGTTCCTTTTCCTTCCCATGTATTCAGGACAACCAAGAACCCATGATCAGGTACCAGGAGAGGACCATTGTAGAATCTTTCTCTGGGCTGTTCTTCCTCACGTGGCCCCCACACTGACCTGAGCGTTCATTTTCACTGCTATTTCACAGCAGCGTGTAGTCCCTAAGCTCCTGTGGGGTTGGCTTTGGCATGCTGTTACACGGAGCTTTCCCATAAACTGTGTCTGTCCATCCCGCTCATTTCTCACATCCTGCATGGAACAGCAGCAAGAACTGCGCTGAACCATTTCCTGAAGTACAGGCAGAGCAGGGACTCTGATGTTCCTTGTCAGTACTTTGGCACCTCCACTCCATGCTCAAGGTTTTCACTCCTCAGCAGAAAAGGAAGCAATTAGCAATGTCATTTTGTCACTGACAGGATTTCTGGGAGGCCATGCTTTTAAGCAGCTGTTATTTTATACTATTATAGTTATGCAAATTCTTTTCTTTGAAGTCTGAGCCTTTATGGTATTTGTTTCTCAGGCACAGCACCCATAAACACAGGATAAATGATGTTTTCTTGTAAGAATATGCTTATTTCAACCCATATTCTTTACCAGGATCCCTAGGATTTTCTCTTATTTTCTGAAAATGAACTTTGAGCAAAGGATGTTGCCAGTTCCCTGAGCTCAATCTTTCAGGAGTGGAATTATCTTAAAGGTGGTGCATTATTTATAATTTTCATCTTCAAACCAACTGCTTTGGTCACAAAAACATATGACTCGTTCTAAAGTGAATAAAAGAAGGCTGCCTGTAAAAAATCCCATCCTCCAGATACATCCCTGATGATGTACTGAAACCAGATTTTTAGGCGCAGAGGGAAAGGATGTTTTCTTGTTTGGTCTGAAAAGCACCTTCCTTTTCACTGGAAGAAGAGAAGTTTGTAAGGATGACCTGCTACTTCCCTTAAACACCCTCTCTTGGCATGGCCCTTACAAATGGACCTCCCTGCTCACGTCAGAATCTGACATCCAAAGCCTGTTCTAATCTTTTGGGATAAGAGGAAAAAAAAAAAATTCCCTCCCACTGTCTATGCTAGAAAGGGAATCTTCACAGTCCAGCCAAAGGAAATAGTCTTTCTTGCAGGCAGGTATTATCTATAAACCTGTCAGTCCATCAGAGAGGGGTGCAAATCTGGAGAGATTTTCTTTTCCTTGCAATCCGCATTACAGCTCAGAGTCCCTCAAAAAGCTGAGTTAAAGAGCCATCAGCTCAGAGAGCACTGTGACACAAACCGAGCAGCCCACGTTTCGTGACACTGACTCATTCTCAGGTGTCAGTCACAGAAAACACAGGAAACTGCTGCCAGACTTTGGTGTTCCTTTTCCATTGACAGTGATACCAACCAAGGTGCAAAAGCGTGTCAGATGCACCTGCTCTCCCATGCTGTGCCTTGGGGAAGAGAAAGGTGTCTTTTCCTGTTGCTGAGTGGTGATTAAACATGTCCCAGCACAGCAGCTGATAGCCACATTATTCTCCTAGACATGCACGATCATGTATTCTGTGTGGGGGTGAGTGAGCTGGGATGGAGAGTTGCTTCTGTTTTTTCTTTCTGGGAATGTTACAAGGATTTGTCCCTGACTGTTGTTAAGGCTACAGTTTGTGATGGGTTTAGTCTAAGCCCTGGTAGGATAATACCAATAACAGCAATCAATAAAATGGATTTCTAACACCATAGTTTCGTAAATGTTAAACCAGACTACAACATACCCATCTACGCAGTAAAAAATACTATTACATATTTAAATATCACGTTTACAGACAAAGGTTGACATCAGTACAAATTATAGCACTGTAAAGTACACCAGAAAATCAGTCCTTGGACTTCAGAGTCCAAACACAAAGGCAATCCCCAATTAAAACCTACACATGCCAACGGCCAAAAACCTATACCACAGAGGGCTCCAAATTTCATAATCCTAATTCATAGCCTCTAACCCTGATCTTAAGTACCAGATTATATTTCTTCTAACTCTAATCCTATCTCTGAAATCTCTAGATAATGTATATATTGATGTGCTGAATTGTTAAATCCAATCTTCCTTATGGGCAGAGATTTGTCCCTCTATAAAAGTAAAATACATGGAGTGGGTCATGTCTGCTGAATTTTTTGGGCTGTAGAAGCCTAAATATTGACTCCAGCCCACAGCCTTAGGCTAACCTCAACAATAAGGCCAATCCCTACAGTAACATGCGAAGAAACTGAAGCACACCAATCTCTGAAAATGCAGACTGAAATATGTAAATCGAACTTTAATGAAATACACTGCAGTGCTATTACTAAGCATATACTGAATGTTAGCCATACATCTTAATAACATGAAGACCCCAAACTGAGTTTTACTGTGGAGATCAATTCCTATGATAATGCAGAAGGTTGAGATAATGCAGAAGACCCTTGTCAGCCCTCAGCCCTCCTTTTAAGCTCTTAGTGCCAGAGCTGCAACACCAGAAGCCCTGACTGTGAGCCCAAATAAATGCTTAGTAATATCAGTATATTGATCAATCCCTACAGTCAATGAGAGCAGCAGGGCCGTGCCAGGCACCTCCCTAAAACTGAACACCACAAAGTTGCATCACTGACATAATCTAACTTTAATTCAAACCATAAAATTAATTTGAAGTCTAGAAGGGGAATGAATCATTTAAACAGAAAAGCTGCCAGAAAAGCTCTTTTAACTCCTTGGGCTTTTAAAATCCACAGAGGCTCATCTTCCCAAAGCTTGACTTGACCCCAACCTCCAGCATAGTCACAGTGCAGGAGGGATATGGGGACTGGTTCAGATGCCCAGTCCGACCAGCTGTGAGTGCTGGCAGTCCATACTGGGAAGGAGAACTGTTCAGGAGAGGTAAGGAACTCCCTGCCAGAAGGGAGCTCCTACCACCCATGCTGGTGCCCTTGAGAAACAGGTAATTACATGGACTTTCAGTTTTAGATTTCTAAAATCTAATACTCTATTCTAACCCCAGACTTAATTATAGGCAAATAGAAGCCAATGCATAGAAATTTCCTGATATATCAGAAAGATATTTGGATAACAACTGCTGCTTGGGGTTTTTTAAAATTTTATTGTCCCTCATCAGATCATGTCAAGAATTTTGCCTTTGCTGCAAGTCATTCCTGCTTCAGATCAGCACTGCACAATCTCTGATATAACATAACCTTGCTGTATAATTTACATATGTGCTATCGTTTCATTTGTATACAGAAAATTCCTGTTATAGTTGAAGTACAAACTCAGAGCTGCTGAGCCTCAGTGCCCTGCTTGGAGCTGCTGCAATCATGCTGTACTTGTGCAACTCTTGCAGGAGGTCTGAGAAGAAAACTGATTTTTTAGAGGCAGAGTTCATGTTGAAAGCATTTAAAAGAGAATACAACAATTTCAAAGGCCATTGAAACTGAAGAGGAAATGAACATTTTCTTGTGTTTTAAATACCTTTACTTCTGCCAAAGAAAAAGGGCTTTATCATGCTGAGGCAATTCACTCTGCCAAACACCCAGGCAACCCTTGTTCACTGTAGGTGTCTTTCAAACAACAGAATCTGAGTAGACATTTCAGAGGAATAATTCAGATTCTTGTAAAACGATGTTTACAGTAGGAAAGAAAGCAGGTTCCACAAGCCTCTGGCAGCTTTAATCAAAGCTTCCTCCAGTACCATTAATATACAGTATTCAATACTGCCAGGAGAGTTTTTTGTACAGGACCTTGTTATTTGACCTTTGAGAGCTTCCTGTTGAATGTACATCAGAGGTTACTATTCAGTTCTCACTCTGAAGTCAAGCAACAGCAGAAGGGTTCTGAAAAAGAAAAAAAACCCTCTCCTCAGAGCTGTATACATTAAAAACTACTCGTCACTCTTTTGTACAATTATGCCAATCCAGGAAGATTTCCCCCCTTGCATCTACAAGTTCAAACAGATCATTTTTGCTTGAGTACATAGGAAGTGAAAGTTGAAAATGTGTTAAAAGAACTATTTATAGTAGCCTGGGTGTGATGTCTAACAAAGATGATTCTTCATGTTACAAGAAAATTACTTCATACCAAGTCTGAAAAACCCCGTCTGGCAACTTTTCACTGCTCTTTTGACAAACTGAGGGTGTTATTTGTCAGCCATATGGAAAGTGGTGACTGTTTCTGGGAACCTCTATTAACTGTCCTGAAGGGGCAATGACATAACTAAACTAACTGAAAGCATTGTCTGCGTATTTCATTCCCAAGATTTCCAGGAGCCAGTGCTAATTCAGCTCATACTGGTGAACTGAGAATTCTGGTTTAACTGATAAACATAATTTCCTACATTACAGACAGACATATATAATGTCTTGCTCTCCTAGATCTACCTTTCTCATGCTAATTTTCTTCATTCTTCTCATCCTGGGCCATTCTTCACATTAATCAAATGTTGCTTGACTTTTTTTTTCTTCCTATAGTTAAATATCTCGTTTTCTTGGAGCTGTGATTCAGTAGAATTAGCCTATACACCATATGAATAAAAAAGAAGTAACAATATGAAATATATTTCATTTTGTGAGACTTTTTTTATGAAACAGTACTCACTTTTATCAGCTCTCTGTATTCAAATCTATGACCATTCCACTAGGTCCAGGTTCAGAGAAGAAAAATTCCTGTAGGGGAAAAGAAAGACAAGTTTGACATTTCTTATTTAATGAGGTCCTGTTCTGCCAGACATCACCCAAAAGATTTTTCCCAGTAATTTTCTGCCACTAAGCCTGCCCTGTTGTATGAATCAGAGCAGATTCCACATAAAATGAGATTCCAGTATAGCTCAAATAAATCCATGCTCTAACTTTGGGATAAAAACCTTTAAAATTATTTTAGAGAAACTTGTGAGGACCCACTTAGAAATACTAAGTTACAGCTACAAAGTGATGTTCTTATGGCCAAGGCTCCAGAGAAGTCCATTACATCCATAGATGTAACCAGCCAGCAAATCTGCTTCTCCTCCTCCTGCTCTTCAAGATGTTTCATAATGTGTGCAGCTGTACTGAATTTAATTCATCTGGAATAAAAAGATTTCTGCTACTGATCTTGGTAGTACTGTAAAAATAACACAAACCTGAGGGTTCTATCCATCTTCCACCTATCATTATGGGCTCACCTGAGATCTCTGTGAGGACAAATATAATTTCTAAGTCATATTTCCCTCTTTACTTCTTACTTTTAAAAATTTTTTTCACGTTTTTCAGAATTGGAAATACAATAAATCTATGTTTACATCACCTGGATGATGTACATGAGCATTTTGAGCCTTGGTACAGCAGAATTCATTGCAGTACTGCTGCTACTCATAAACCATGGAAAAGCAAGGGTGTTAATATTCCTCTGTCTTAAAAGTCTGAGGTGCTCTTTCAAATTAACTCCTTTTTTCTTTTCTTTTTTTTTGTTTTCTTTCCCCCCCCCACAATCAGATAAAATATCAGTGAAAGGTAGCAAGTTGTGCATGAAAGTGACAGACTGTAGAAGGCAGGACAAGGAAGCACCTTTGATCAGTTATCAGTTGTCCCAGAATCGTAATCCCATGCCCTTCCCACATGAAGGCTTCTACACCCTCTACACCAATCTCCTTCCTTGCCCCTCCAAACCCACAACCCTGAAAGTCTGTCAGTCCTCCCTGCAAGACCAAAAGTTTTCTGTGATTCTTCATAATTTTTCTTAGTAGCTTTAGTGAGACCTCCAGCACTCTCATTTAACTTGCAATTACATTCCTTCTATGATTCCTTTTATGCTAAAAGTGAAACAAAGGTTCCCTGATCAGTGCGTATTTAACAGGCCAACACTACTCCAAACACCTTTTCCCTTTCCTCTTTCTCAGCTCAGTTTGTTTGCATCACTTCTGCTGAGATCCCCCAGCAGCTCTTCCTGAGTCCTCACTCTGAGTGCTCTGGGGCTCAGAGTACCCAAGGTATCTCAGTGTTCACCTGGAAATCACAGGGTATTTTGATGGGTTTACAAAGGGGATCAATGATGGGACTGAAAAAGCAGTAAGGCTCCTGTCAGACCGGGCCCAGATCATCCCAACAACTATTGTCTGGGATTTCACTGACTTATATTTTCCGTGTGATCCCAGTGGATATGATCACATCCCCAAACCACTATCATAAATGTCACTGACTGATGAGCTTGTGGAAGAGCCAAGGTCCTGAAAAGCACCGCCGAGTCATGGGCATCATCAGATGAAACCTGTTCATCCAGAAATAAAAAATAACAGCGATAGTGCTGTAACTGGGATCATCTCAGTACACAGGCAAAGCAGGGTTTGTAAGGAAAGGCTTTTTTTTTTTTACTTCTTTTTTTAAATGCAATCTGCTAGTGAAGTTGGAAGTACAGATAAGGTTTTGGATACACATGCCAAGGCTTGAAGGGTTTACGTTGCCTGAAAGCCTTGCCAATTTAAATGACTGGGCAGTTGATATCTAAGTGAAGCAATGAAAATCTGATAAAAAATAAGGTTCTCTCTTTTTGATTGGAGTGAATAACCACAATATTAGGTGCCATGTGCTGCTTTAAGACAAATTAAAATGCTGATGAAGCCATGAATCCTTATTTACTGATCAGGAATGTAATGACTCTTGTTTCCCTAAAGGCAGCTGAAATCGAAAGAAGGAAATGGAACATTTTGTACTTTCCAGATGTTATGTCTGTGTTTGGGATGGAGCTCTCCCTCCTCTGCCCATGCAGCTCCCTGCTCCTCTCCGGGTCCTTCTCCCTGGCACTCTAACCCGGGCACAGCTGCAGGACGACACTCTGCCCAGCACGTGTGCCCTGAGCACTTTTCTTGCCACCTCCCGGAATCCACAACAATAATTTAAAGCAGGATTTCAAAATCCATGCCTAAAAACAAAAGGAAGACCAGCATGTGCTGGTCAGGATCAGCCCCCACCTGAGTGTTGTCTGACCACTCATCTCAATGCCACAGTGACACTACAACTTAAAGGTGTCTTAAGTGCTCTTCATAGCCTGTTGATTCACTTATGAAATTCTTTTCACTCAAACTTTGCAATCACATGTGGCCTCTAACAACCCAAAACTTTAATTCAGAAGAGAAATGAAACAATACAATCCTACCAAAAGGAACATATGTAACACAATGTAGCAGCCAGTCATGAATACCCATATTTCAAGTGTGTATGTACCTAAATGTCGTTGTATGACTCAGTTGAGCCCTGGCATGTTAACAGAAAAATCATAATCATTTTGACCTTCTGCTTCCTTTTATTGAGTCATATATATATACATATATACACACACACACACACATACACATACATATATTGACCTCAGGTACCCAGTGAGTATTAACTGGGACTCACAGCTGTGAATTGATGGAAAAGACAACAAATCTCTTCCATGTCATGGATCTCAAAGTAAGGATACACTCAATAATTTAGTCTTAAATGTTTTGCTTGATCAAATTATAAGTTAATTAAAGTTTTAAGTATTTCAGTACTTTTCTAGGAAACCTCTCATCATGCTGATCATATTTGGCTACTCTAATAAGTACTTCTTCCCTGGGCTTTAAATAATCATAGACAGGCACCATTCTATCCAAGCCAGGGTTTCTTTATCAAGCTTATAGTCCACTAAAGACAGCCCCGAAACTCTTATTATAAGACATGTAATATAATTTTCCTTCTGTGTATGACCTTGAATAAACCCCATAAAAACTCAGTCTCCCCTTTTCCACAAAGTAGAGTACTAGTTACTCAATTTATTTGGAGTAAATAGTTATTCCATCTGCACACAATGCAGAAAGACTAAATGAAAATCTCTCTATTGTGATAATACAGAAATTAGAAATTCTAGCATAAAAATACTAAAGCTGTAAAGTCAATGAACCAAATGAGGGAACCATTCAAACAGATGTTTAAACCCACTCCTGTTCTGCATTATTTTCCTTAAGAGACTCATTCTCATTTTAAGTCTTTTCCTTAACTGGGATCAATGTGTACCATACCATATTTATTATTTTGAGTTAACAGAACTACTTTGGGACTCAAGTAATATCATAGAAGTATTAAAGTTCCCTGGCCTTTAGGATAATTTCTGATTAAAAAATCCCTCCCAAACCCCAAGACTATTAAAAGTTTCAATTAAAACCCCCTTTAGCTCTGAGAGCTACAAATAACCGTTTCCAGTACCCTGAATCTGGAACCAGTGAACACAAAGACCATTAAAACAATTAAGGGCTCCTTCATTCATTTTTGATGCCTTACATATCATATGTTCAATAACTTTGAGATTTGACTCAATTCTTTGATTTCTAGCCAATGCCTTGGCAGCATTTCCTTTCAGTTCAGGGAAAAGTACAACATATTCAGTGCAAGTGGTGAATTACTTATGTCTGTATGAATTAGCTCTCACAACTTTTTGGAGAAGATACACCATCAGTAGCAGATAAAACTGAATAATTTCAGGCTACTGTCACCTAAGCTCCATTTGACAGGAAAGAAAATACACTCAGCATTTGCCTATGATGATTTTTTTATTGCTCTGCAATACTCCTTAATGCCTTCCAGCTGCATTGAGGACAATTTGTTCATTTCTCTCAGTAATCAAAATGTGTTTTGACTAGTAAGTCACTATTTAGTTTTTCTGTAATCATTTTTCTTAATGGGAGTATTTTCCAGATGTTGTGTTAGTCTAGTCATCTGGGCCCTCTTCCAAGCCCTGTGGAAAGTTTGCTGTCATGAGTTGTCATTGGTAGTGTGTTTAACAAGCTGCCTAATTACCTGACCCCAGCACAGCTCCAAAGCAATATATAAGGATTCCAGAAGAGCCCTGGGAGCAGACACACTCTCTGCTAGGTAAGTGCTACACCTGTCTCTACTCAGAGCTCTTCTTCTAAAGGAAAACAAGGGACTGGGACAGAAAACCCAAAGTTTTCCTTTTCAATGAAGATTTACTTTTAGCCTATGATTCCATTTGACATATTTCAATGTTAGGTTATGGTTTATAAAATTATGTTGCTGAATAACTAACATTCTGTCAGTATTTGGTTTTATTATGTCATTTATCAGTATTATAACTTTAAACATTTTTGTGCTGAAGTGTACCCATGTTAGCAGTTGACTGTGACTGTAGTCTTCATGTAACAGAATTCTGCAAAAACTTATTTCTATTACTTGTTAATAATGAATTTCTATAGTCTTACTATAAAATTTAACAGCTAATTGACTAATAATCAAGAGAGAATTTATGGAGTAATTCTAAATCAGCAATTTGTCCTTGAACATTTTTATTATTTATTTTACATTTTTATCAAACTAGTCATATATTAAGATATGCACTGCATTTTTTAAATTATGAATTAATTGAATTGCAGATAGTGATGTGAGATTATTTCTTTTTAGGAATGATGTCGTACCTGAAAGTTATGATCATACGGAACATACTTTGCTTATCCCTGGTGGTCCTGTCCCTATCCTTGATTCCAGAAGTGTCTTCTCAAGGTACTGTAACACACAAAGCTGAAGGGAGGGTGTCTAGGAGTGTGTGTCTGACACACATTAAGAATGTTTCAAATGCATCTTCATAAAAATACTAAGTTCCAGAACTTTATTCAGACAGGAAATATGATTCAGTTTTATCATCACTGAATACTTTGATAAATAAATTCTAGTGTAGCATAGTCCTCTTTTTATGAGGAATAACAAAAATATAGATGTAATGCAAAATTTGTATGAACCTATTACTTTTTCTGTAAACAGTCTACAGAGCCTTTTGCCCTCACACTGACGTATTTAGCCCTAGTGATTTTCAGTTTGATTTAGGAAGAATCTAACATGACAATATCCACAAAGGCTGGCTAGAAATATCTCAATAAGCTCAGGAAAAGGAATGTCTCTACCTTGCTAAGTGCTTTGGCATTAAATGCACCATTATTACACCACTGAGGAAAATTTGGGGAATTATTTGTCTAATGATACAGATTCATATTTACTCTCCAAACCCTATAATTGATTCCTAAGTAAAGTAACACTGTTATGGTGAAGCAGAACATGCCACCTGGCAAATCCTGTGCTGTTGCAGTTCTCTGGTAGCTTCCAAATTTTCAGAGGGATAACACTGGGTATTACTTGCTGGTAGAAAATGATTCATTACTACTTGATAGCAGAAGGCACAATGTCACGTATCCGAGCAGCTCCTCAGGGCACACCCCATGCCAGATGAGACCTTACACTGACCTCTTGATAACTGATGCCTTCCCACCAGTTGCAGCAAAAAATCAAGATTTTTGCCAATAGCAACCAGGACCATTCAGGCATTTTCCTTATGAGTTACTCCATAACTTACAAGTCATAAACTTGAAAGAAACAAATGAATAAAGAGGTATAACTATTGGACTACTATGTATGAACTACATAAATATTCATTTTCCTTCCATAAAGGAAGAAGGGTTCAATATATTGATCATATATCCATAAAGGAAGATGTACATCTTGTCTTTTCAACTGCTGTATTAATAGCCCAGTAACTCAAGTCCATTAATGTCTCCAGCTATCCCTTAGTTCCACTTTTCTATTTGTAGCAAAGTGGTAACAAACATTACAAGTATTTGCTGAAAATCACAGTATATGGAAGAGATGTAATATTTGTTATTCCATAGTCTTCCTTCAGACACACACATGGAGTGTGTGCTGTTAGAAATTGTCTTTGGTGTGTCGTGTTACATGTTATTTCCTTGTTGTTCCTCAATGTTTCAGCTGATTATCTGTTTGAGCTTGCTGATTGTTCAGCTTCTTTGTTTGTATTTAGGGACGCTTCACTTGTGGTCCTGCATGTTTCATTTCCAGAAGAAGCTGTTAGCTGTTAGTGTTAGCAGAGATTTCACAGAGGAAGAGGAGGGTTGCAGGGTGAATATCTGATCTGGCAACAGAAGGTAGCAAGGCACTGCTGAGCTGGAATGCTCACAACACCTCCTGATGTCTTGCTTTACCACCTGTTATCTGCACCATTTCTTATTATCCAGCCTTTCCCAGCAGCCTGGCAGAAAAGGCATCATGGAACGAGCTTTTCTGTTAGTCTGCTAGTAAGTAATCTTCTAATTAACAAAGTGTACTTTATAGGAGCTGCAGGGCTAGATCCCAACTGTTCTTAACCTTAGGGCTGATACCAAATTCTTCCCTGACATCAGGGAAAAAATACAGCGTAGGGAGGAGGCAGATTTTGCAACTGCCAATAAAAATGTCTTCAGGGACCTGTATCTATTATGACAGTGCTCTCCAGCTTGCAAGCTAACCTGGTTAGATGGGTTATTAGGAACAGCATTACCAACAGTAAAATCAGACACCTGGGGGTCTGTCAGGTATGGGTGTGCAGATGCACACCTACAATCATACAGAGGGTGAATCAAATTGGAGAGTAAGTCAGCAAAACTGATATACTGCCTAAGGGGCTAGTTTGGATGCCTGTGGTCATACTACAGAACCAATCCTCAAGGATTCCTTAGTTTTCAGGAGAAACAGGCTGAGTTAGCTCAGTGGAAGAGCCCTCCAAGCTGAACATGTGCTGCTGCTGGTCCTGAGGCTGGCTCAGAGCAAACCTCTGCTCTCCACACCTTCAGGAGGGGTCACACCAGGTCCTCAGCTTCTGCAGTACTGAGGGAAGAAACGACATTCTGTAGGGAAAAAAAAAGAGAAACTTTACTCCTTTTGAGCTCAGCATTTCCTTAAGGACCATTGTGGGTTGGCAACGCTTACACCAGTGTTATGTGATTTTAGATGTATCGAGCTGTACAGGGAGATGTGGGGCAGGGTATTCTAGAGAGCATGACTGCCAGTGTGATTTTAAGTGTCACCACTACATGGAGTGTTGCCCTGACTTCAGGAAAGTCTGCACAGTGGGTAAGTTCCCAAACACGGCCAGTTCCTTTCCTCAAAATTCCCCTCCCAGCTCCCTACCACACCAGTGTCTCCTCTCTGAATGCTTAAATGTCTGTTGGTTTGCTGTGTCCTTGTTCCCTCTCATACATGTATTGTTGTCCCCCTCAAAAACTCAGGATAACCTCTTGCAATCCAAAGAAAATTGTGTATCCACAGGTTATTGCCAAGCAAAGAATTTTGCTTTTTACTAAAGCAGAACTTGGCAAGATGGGCAAGAACAGTTTACTGTTTGTTTTCTACTCCTTAGTGCATTTGTACTGTACGTGTGTGTCTCTTATACAAAGAAAAAAGTGGTAAAAGCCAATTCAGGGTTTTTCAGAAAGAAGTACTGACATATCCAAACTCAAATTTAAGAAGTGTGGACGCTGTTGGGTCTAATCCAAAGCCAAGGTGTCCTTCCATGGACAGAAATTGACTCTGAATCAGAACCATGTCCAGAGTCTGCTGGAAAAGATGGTTGGATGAGTATCACTTTATGTTTTATTTATAGGCAAAACTGTACAATGTAAATAAACACAGGTTTTTCAAACTGCTTTACGGAGCATTGAAAACATTTTCTTAGGAATCACCAATGTCACAAATGTCAGTGATTTGCATAACAGTAGTTTGTTACACTGCACCGTGGTTCCAGCAGGAAGTAACTTGTTAAAGGAAGTAATTTGTTAAAGGAGTGAAAAATACTTCTCAGATCCAGCAACACCACTGAGTGTTGTTCAAAATGCAGACCTAGCACTCCCTAAAATTCCAGTTCTGCTGCCCTGACACACACTGGGGACACTTTGCCCTTCAGTCTTCCCCATCCTCATTTTGCTTGTGGTGGGACATCAGCATTTCTCACAGCTGAAGGTGCAGACTACATTTTAATTATGTAGGCTATTTATTCATTGTGGGTCCAATTTGAAAGGTATTCTGGCATCTACACAACATTTAATCAAAAGTTTAAGGCTAGAGGAAGTCTTCCCTGTTCTACTCTAAATCAGTGAGTCCTGGCAAGCACACTAGGTGCCATCCTGAAAGGATGCAGGCAGTCTGGCTAAGGACTGTTGTCCAGTTAGTGTGGATGCTGACTAGATGACAAAAATTTCAAACATCATCTGTGAATAAAAATTTTCCTGCAATAATAAAAATAATTCTCACCTGTGCGTGTGGGATGGATCCACTGGCATCTACAGACTGATTCCACAACTACACTAATCCAAAGATGTTCAGAATCCGCCTATACAGTAATCCTAATTTTTCTAGATAGTGATTTTACTGTAAAACATGATTGTATGCCTTGTGTGCCACAGACACAACAACTTCAATAGAGACGTACGTAGAGGAAGTGCTTTTTCTGAAGTCTATAATAGCTGTGCACACTCTAACACAATTTGGTCAGTATTTGATATAAAATAAAAGTTTGGCCAGCAAAGTTTTCAGAAGTTAACCAAAAATGAAATATTAAAATCATGTCATTAGTAATTATGTCAAAACATGGTACTCCTTTAGTACTAATAATTTAAGAACTGTATTAAACAGTACCAAAGTGGTCTCTTGGGGTAACTTGGTTAACTCGTTCACACAATTAGGTTGCAGTATTCACCTGGACACACCAGGAACACTCAGTTGTGACCCAGTTAGGCCAATTATTTTTCAGAAATGCTTTGGTAGACACATCATTCTTGTTGCAAAGCGATACCTTGGTGAACACCTTCCTGCAACCCCAGTCCAGAATTTAAATATCACTCTTGAGATCACTGCTTTGTGGCTGGGGAAGTGGAAGCCTTCTACGGTGGGACCTGGCTAAAGTGAACGCAGAGGTCATGTTTTATTGCACTGTCAATCCAGTGGTCTGCCATGGCACAGTGCCCTTCTGGCAATGCTGCCTGATCCAAAGCCCACAGTTCCAGACAAATCCTGCATCAGACCAGGATAAGTAGCTGATTTTATGGAGCTGCTCTTGGCAGCAGCTCGAGCAAACACTTCACTGTAGAGAGGTCCCAGCGTTGCACGTGAGCTGGCCCAAAGCCTGACTGTGCTGCTCTGCCTCTGCAGCTGCCTCCTGCGAGGGACGCTGCTTTGAGTCCTTCGAGAGGGGAAGGGAGTGTGACTGCGATGCTGACTGCGAGCGATACGGCAAATGCTGCCCAGACTTCACCAAGCACTGTAAAGAGGGTAAGACATCTCTCCATCTCTGTTTTTCAAAGATATATTTCAACAGAGGCGCTTTGCTTTACTGTAAACAAAACTGTGCCGGCTTCGGTAACAACTGCACAAAAGAAAACAGAACTAAAATAACAAAATCTAATTTCACAGTCAAATTGGTCAATTTCTCAAGCATGAATGCTTTATGGACACATACAGGTAGATATGCTGGAAGCCATCACCAGGACGTAAATTCTGAGGATAAAGTTGTATTTTACATTAGGCTCTTTTGGCACTAGCCGTGCTCTAATAAACTATCAGAGACATTACTCAGAATACCACATGTAAGGACAAGTTCTGCACATCAATAATAGAGTTCAATGATAGAAGCTGGGGAATCAGAACAGTTTTGTTTGGAAAAGACCTTTCAAGATCATTGTATCCAACCATTCCCCCAGTACTGCCAAGGCTATCACTAGAACATGTCCCCAGGTGCCACACACAGCTTTTAAATCCCTCCAGGGATGGGGACTCCACCCCTGCTCTTGGCTGCCTGGTAATCTAAACCTCCCCTGGTGCTCCTAGGGGTCATTTCCTCTCCTCCTGTCCCTGTTCCCTGGGAGCAGAGCCCGACTCCCCCTCAGTGCCCCTCCTGGCAGGGAGTTGTGCAGAGCCACAAGGTCCCCCCTGAGCCTCCTTTGCTCCAGGCTGAGCCCCTTTCCCAGCTCCCTCAGCCCCTCCTGGGGCTCCAGCCCCTTCCCAGCTCCGTTCCCTTCCCTGGACACGCTCCAGCCCCTCCAGGTGTCCCTGGCCCTGAGGGCCCAGAACTGGACACAGCACCTGAGGTCCCTCAGCAGTGCCAGCACAGGGGACAGCCACTGCCCTGGGCCTGTGGCCACACCAGGACTGGCACAGCTCAGGGGCCACTGGCCTCTGGCCCACCTGGGCACACCTGGTTCACATTCAGCCACTGTCACCAGCATCCCCAGGACCTTTTCCACTGGGCAGATGAATAAATGAACTCAGCATTAAAAAGCTGAGTTCATCTTATAAAAACAACGTGGAAGGTTCAACTCCCTTAAAATCCCCACCCATCCAAAAGTGGGGAATGGCTACTCCATGCTTTGGGATAGCACTACTGCTTGCTTGGGGTCACTGCAGTCACTGGCAGCATATTAGAGATGCACATCCTAGATTCTCCCCATCTCAAATCCAATGTGGGAAGAGCAGCCCAACACAAAAACCCATCCTGTGGGGCAAGAGGGTGTTACATGTTCACACTGTAGCAAGATAAAAATTAAGAAAACACACATTTTACCTTTAGGCTGCAAGTTCAGTCCAGGGCAGACTCCAACTGACCTGCAGTCACTTCTGTTTGTTCTGTCCTTTTCTGCAGAGCCTGGTGGGGTTTCAGCTGAGCACAAAGGCACAGATCTGGAGGTGCAGTCCCACCCTCACGTAGCTTTAAGGACACCAGCAAATGAACTCTAGAAAACAACAACAGAATATGTTTCATTTCATCATGTCCTTAAACTTTCTGGTACCTACAGATCTAAATTAATTTCTGTCAAGACACTTGGCAAATACGGCTTGGCACCAGGTCGCTGCATCCACAGAGCAGCCCACCTCCAAGGCAGCCAATTCCCAAAGCCCACAGGGTAACACACAACACAAGTCACAAATTACCATTTGGTTCTCTTGACCCAAGTGGTCCCCTAGTGCTGGGATAGTGGCTTGGCTTTGCCACACAACTGAACAGTAATTTAGACTGAAATAGAGTCTGTATTCAGCATTTTTGACTGAATGTCTAGAGAAGTGTCTTGAAAGCATATTGAGGTAAATTTGCTGCTTTTGAGGGTGCTTAATATTTCCCTCTTTCTGTTGAGTTTATCACACCCAAACACTCACAAAACACTGTTAAACCATTTCCCTTCTTCAGTTAAAACACAATGAAGAACCAACCTTTCCCAATCTTAGAGTTTCTTCTGTATTTTACTAAACTTTGCTATCAATTTACGTCAAAAAATCCAGCAGAAATCCCCCAAACCACTGTATTTAGTATTTTACTATCTATACTATGTGTGAATAACTGTTAAACCTCTTGCAATAAATTTGCTGTTTCAATATCCTCTGAACATTTTTTTCTGTACGGTAAAATGTATATCCAGAGCTAACTGTTACCTTCCCTGTCCTCCAGAAGCTCTGTATTCCCTGAATACATGTAACCAAAATGTTCCCCTCCCAAACAATTGGCTTTCAAAGGAGTCATTCAGCTTCCAGAATGATTTTATTCAACAATGACAATTTCTTTCTCGTCCTCCATAAAGGTTTCAGGATATAGTGCAATACCCAACCTTCCTTGCTTTGAGCACTAGCTTGCTGTGAAAGTAAATCTTTTGACACCATGGTCATCCCTTGGAGACAAAAATCCTATTCCTTTTTTAAAAATCTGATTACACACACTTCTGGCAGTTACCAGCTCCCTTGGTTGGATCACAATAATTTGAACAGTTCCCTGAGCTCCATCACATTTCCTTCACAACTAACAATTTCCTTCTACGAGGCTACGCTAGTAGCTCATTTGCAATTGTACAGTTTGACCAAAAATTAATTACAAAATATTATCTGGCTCTTACTGGATGAAACTGAAATCCCATCCACTCTTCAGAGCTGGAAAACCTGAATACAACTTCCTCTTTCTCCTAAAACTCAGCCTACTAGAAGTTAGCTTAGTACCCGTGTTGTTTCCTCGGTCCATGCCTACTTTGTAGCTCCTGTCTCTTTCAAGGAAACCATTCCTTTTAGCATGTCTCTCCAAAACAATCACTTGTGTGGAATTATCACATCTGAAGAACTGCAAGGGGATTATCAAAGTAAATTCTTGGCTAATGTGACAGCTCTCCTATTGCCACTGGAGTGAGTTAGTCCCAAGTCATCTGTAATGAAAAAATTAAGACAAATTTTTCAGAACACAGAGCTCCACTCAGAATTCATCTCTTTTCCCACCTCAAAATTGCCATTAGCTAATAATGCCTCACCTCACACTTCTGGGAAAAAAATATTGTTCCCATCTGTGATGAAACACTTCAGGACACGAAGGATATTTTTGCTCTTTTTCACACAAATAATAGTGTAAAGAATCCTATAAATAAAAAGAAACTTAGTTTTAAATGGAAGATGGTAATTGAAATTTTGTAATCCCTCTTATACAGTTGACACCAAGCACCTATAAAGATAAAATAAGCTGTTAATGGGAGCACTTCTCTCTTTCAGCACACACAGAAAAGCCAACCCCAGAGACTCCTCCAGAAAACAAATCAACATCTAAGAGGTCCTCCACAGATGAGGAAGAGCCACCAGAGGAAGCTGTGGAAGGTGGGCAAGTACATAGATCTACCAGGATAGGTGTTACCTGACGGAACATTAAAGACCATTTCCCTGCTCTGGAAATAGAAAGCTGATCCTAGACATTACCAGACAGTTACCAAGCTTGGAAGCACTCAGTTTATAAACTGATTACCTCACCGAGCCCTCAGGACTTGGGAGAGTTCAGTCAGCACAGATGTTGCAGAGTGTTGATGTCTCCTGTGTCCCTACTGGGTTTTCACACACATCCTCCAAAAACACGGTGCAGACCATTGTCAGTCTTGGACAGCATCCATGGCTGGAACAGGAAGGGTGGACAGTGGTGAACTGGCAGCATAGGAAAATGTCCTAGAAGGTTCCTCCAGCTTTAATCAGGCCAGGCCTTATGCTGCTTCAAAGAACACGACTTATTTATTCTGACTGGAAAATATGCTGCTTTCCTGTGTTCTTTAGTATTATGTTCCAGCACTTGAAGTGATAATTCAGGAGACCAGTTTGAACTTGAAACACAAATGAAAAGACACTAGAAGTCAGTCAATATTTTAATCCTCCCCCTCTCCTTTTTCTTTTAGATTTGGAGTACTTATTTTCTGCTCTTCCAATTTCCTATTACAAAAAACCCCAAACAAAAACACCCACAAAACCAACAACAACAACAACAAAACAAAACAAACAACAACAACAAAAACCAAACAAAACCCCCAACAAACACCAAAACAAACAAACAAACACACACAAACAAACAAACAAAACCAACCCCAAACAAAACTAAAAACCAATATAGTGATATAGTGGGTTAAATGAATGAAAATTAAGGAAATTCAAATAACCATTAACAAGATCCCAGCTGGCTTAAGGTACTTCAGACACATGAGATGGGAGTGCAACTTGTTCTGCAATACTCTGCTCATACTAACCACACAACAATTGTGAAAGGAGAACTAAACTGCAAAATCTCAGAGAGAGAACACTTAGGGAGAGATTGAAATGCAGAACCATTTACTATCCTTTTTTCCAAATATCAACAATTTGACTCAAATCAATGTAACTATAAATACAAGTAAAGAGAGCCTTAAACCCATACCTCACAATGAGGAAAACAACCCAAGGTGTAAAGATACAGTAGGAGATGCAGTCAGGGCTCTGTGTTCAGGAATTATTTTTCTCTTGCTTCCCTACCTCTCTCCTCCAATTCCAGGTTGTTGGTGCAGGCTAAGTTATAATGTAGGGCAGTGGAATAAATCAAAGTAACAGACTGAGAAGGGAAGTGTTTTGTTAGAAGGACTATTTTACAAAATGGCTTCCTTTCCCTGAAAGTGGCAGGAAAACCCAGACAGCCTCACCTACAAGCACCAAACTAAATCCTGCAGCTGGGGCAGCGACAGGTTGGCCAAAAGGGATCACCTAAAACTCAGCTGAACTGCTGCAAAGTCCCATGCAGACAAAAGGAGCTCCCATTTCAGCTGGTCTGGGTTAGTTTGGCCATTCAAAAACGGTATGAGGATTCTAAAGGAAGCACCTATAGCCAATGGGTATAATACATTTAGAGGCAATACCTGCCTGCACGGCAATTACCGAATTTGTATTTGTTCTGTAGATCCTCAAATCCAAGTGACCACTGCTGCTCTAACTACAGAACCTGCAGAGACAACTCTGGGAGCCACAGAGGCTACCAAGGAGGACACTCCCACAACCCCAAAGGCACAGGATACAACCCCTGAGGCTACAGAAGAACCAGCAACAGAAGATGTGACGGCTGACGCCACAGAGGAACCACTGACTGAAGAGGACCATACTGACCTCCCCCCAACACCAGACCCAACCCCTGATGGCACCGAGGCACCAACAATGGATACCGAGCTTCCGACCAGCCCCACGTCTGAAGAGACAACCCCAGGGGGGCCAACAACCCCCACACCAGAGG
>WEKY01015205.1:0-11955 GCA_013390045.1 Picathartes gymnocephalus
TGATGATAATAATAACAATAATAGTTTTTTTTTCCAGGCCGAATCTCTCACTCCAAAGGTCGGGAAGCAGAGCTGGGATATCGGGAGATATCCCCGAGTCCTCCGTGTCCTCCCTGTCACGATCTGCAGGCGACAGTGCCCTCTAGTGCCCCCCAGCCCTGGCCAGCCCCTGGCACGGGAATGCTGCCCCCCAACATTTGCCAGCTTTATGTTTGCACTCGATGGTGTTCTCCAAGCTCCGGGATGCTGGGATTCCATCCCAATCCATCCCTGGGGATGTTGGGGCAGGCCGGGATATCCCCGCTGGGAATTCCCATCGTCCTGCTGCTCATGGGGATCGTTCCCACTTTTATTCTGTTTTATTCCTTGGGGGATGAGGAGGGTGAGGAGGGTGAGGAGGGTGAGGAGGGTGAGGAGGGTGAGGAGGGTGAGGAGGGTGAGGAGGGTGAGGAGGGTGAGGAGGGTGAGGAGGGTGAGGAGGGTGAGGAAGCTGAGGAGGATGAGGGTGAGGAGGATGGGGATAAAACCAGCACTGAGAGTTAAAAGAAACAATGGGAAGAACCATCAATTGCAGGAATTAGAGGAAGAAAAATTAAAAAGCAGGGGGGGAATACATTAGAAGGGAATCTGAGGTATCAGGTGTTCCGGGAAGTCTGTGCCTCTCAAATCCCTCAGCCAGTGGGGAAAGAGAGAGGGAAATCCGGCCGGGAAATTGGGATAAAAAGGAGGCTGCGCCCTCCAAAAATGTGAGAGATCCCAGGGGAAATGCCCCATGGGCTCTCCCTTTATTGGAATAAAGTGACAGGGACTCCTCTGTCTCCTTTTTGGACAGAAACCTCTGGTGTTTGTGGATAGATTTTCCGAACATCCAGGACTTCTCGTTAAGGAAAAAAAAATTCTGAGGGAGGAAGAAAATGGATGAAGATGGAGTTTGGGAGTCGTTCAGTTGGGGAGAACGGGGGGAATTTCACTTTCCCATTTGGAGGATCTGTCAGTGCATGGAGCAATGCCTGGAGTAACAACCTGATCCCTGTGGACGCAAAACAAAAGGGAAACACCTCAGGATTTGTGTCCGGTGAAAAACAACGTGTCCATGATGGAAAACCTTGTGGGATTTGATGTTAATTTTCCTGGTCACCTTGGCTGCGCTTGAGGAAGTGGCCGGCGCTGCCAAGAGCGAATTTCCCTGATGATGGACGAGGATTCGGGGCAGAAAACAAATAAATATCAGCAACACCTTTTCTTTTTCCTGCTTTTCTGGCAGATTGGTGTCATCCAAGGTCACACGTGGAAGTGCAGCCAGAGCTCGGTGCTTTCAAACCACGGTGAGGTCAGAGCAGCTTCCTCAAGGGCTGGGTTTTAAAAGAAAAGATTAGAGTCTCCCAAAAATGCCATAAAATTCCTGAACCTGTTAATTGTCAGCATTAATTGTCTTCTCTCCTTGTGTTCAGGCTTGGAAGGAGCTCCCCAGGATAACTTGGGACAGTGGAAGGTGCCCTGCCCATGGAAAGGGTGGGATGAGACGAGCTTTAAGGTTCTTTTCCAACCCAAACCATTCCAGCATTCCCTGATTTCGAAGGGAATTTGAGGATTCCCGGAGGATTTCATGGATTGCAGTGTGGAGGGAACGACTCCAGGTGTGCAGGAGCAGCCAGGAACGGGAATCCAGGATATTTTTTCACCCCATTTCTCAGGGAGCAGCAGCCTCACCCTCCCCCTTAACCTGACCAAGCCTTGCCCTCACAGCCACGTTTGTCCCTAAACCTGCTGGGTTGTTGTTTTTTTTAGGTTTGAATCCATCTGAAAATCCCTTTTAATGCCAGAAACGAGCCCGATTTCCCTGGGAATTTTCCTCTGGATTAGCTCAGCAAACTGCCTGAGCCCTGGGCTGGAGCTGCCTCGGGATCCTGGTGGGGCAAAGCCTGAGGAGCTGCAAAAGGCAGGGATGGAGCAGATGCTGACGTGCAGGAAAAACCCCAAACACGGGAGCCTGGGAGGATAAATCCGGAAAATTACCACGTGGGAGGCCAGAAAAAAGCAGCAGTGATGTTTTGGAGATCACAGGGAAGTGCCGAGCCCTTCTCCTGCAGCTCCCAAACCTGGGGCACGAAGCAGATGTCACTCAGCCCCTGATTAACCAATTCCCAAATTTCTGCCCTGGTGTTACGAAAGTTGGAGGTAACACGCGGGTAATTGTTTCCAAATGGCAGGGGAACCATGTGGCCCCTGTGCCTGGCATTGTTTCTGCAGCAGGTGAAGAAAATTCCTCTTGTTGCCTCCGTTTCAGGGAAAATCCCCCAGTGAAGACCCGGCAGCTGCTTTTGCAGCCACTCCAGGGACAAAGGAACGCCCTGGGAAGAGCAAAGCCTTCAATCCCGGAATATTTGTTCCCTTCCAACGTCCACGGGAAGGGAGACTGCCAGAAAAAATGGGGAGAGGTTGTTTGAAGAGTGACAGGCCAAGGGGGAATGGATTTAAACTGCCAGAGGGCAGGGAGAGGTGGGATTTTGGGGAAGAATTCTTCTCTTTGAGGGGCTGGGATGGAATTCCCACGGAATCCGGATCTGTGGAAGTGTCCAAGGCCAGGTTGGATGGGGCTTGGAGCAGCCTGGGATGGTGGAACGTCCCCGCTCATGGCACTGGATGGGTTTTAGGGTCTGGTCCATTGTGGGATTCCTGGAGATATCAGGGTGCTCCAATGGCTCTTTCCTGTCCCATCCCACCAGGACAAATCCCACAAATCCGCTCCAATCCAAAGCCCCCAGCCCAGAGGAGTGAGGACACACGGGAAGGTCCGGACAGGAGCCAGGCTGGGGAGAGCAGGGAAAAGTCTGGATAAAGCTCACGGAATGCTGAGCCCTTGACTTGGTTGGTGTTTTATTCCTGCAAAAATCTCTTTGAGGCGTGTGGGCATCACCAATCCCCATGGAATGGGATTGGGATTGGATCA
Source organism: Picathartes gymnocephalus (assembly GCA_013390045.1). Lineage (NCBI taxonomy): Eukaryota > Metazoa > Chordata > Aves > Passeriformes > Picathartidae > Picathartes > Picathartes gymnocephalus. The sequence goes on from WEKY01015205.1 coordinate 2,951, forward strand.
GAGGAGCGGGGATCAGAGATCAGCCTGGCAGGGGTGCGTGGGCATCACCTGGCCATGGAATGGGATTGGATCGGATCAGAGGAGCTGGGATCAGAGATCAGCCTGGCAGGGGTGCGTGGGCATCACCTGGCCATGGAATGGGATTGGATCGGATCAGAGGAGCTGGGATCAGAGATCAGCCTGGCAGGGGTGCGTGGGCATCACCTGGCCATGGAATGGGATTGGATCGGATCAGAGGAGCTGGGATCAGAGATCAGCCTGGCAGGGGTGCGTGGGCATCACCTGGCCATGGAATGGGATTGGATCGGATCAGAGGAGCTGGGATCAGAGATCAGCCTGGCAGGGGTGCGTGGGCATCACCTGGCCATGGAATGGGATTGGATCGGATCAGAGGAGCTGGGATCAGAGATCAGCCTGGCAGGGGTGCGTGGGCATCACCTGGCCATGGAATGGGATTGGATCGGATCAGAGGAGCTGGGATCAGAGATCAGCCTGGCAGGGGTGCGTGGGCATCACCTGGCCATGGAATGGGATTGGATCGGATCAGAGGAGCTGGGATCAGAGATCAGCCTGGCAGGGGTGCGTGGGCATCACCTGGCCATGGAATGGGATTGGATCGGATCAGAGGAGCTGGGATCAGAGATCAGCCTGGCAGGGGTGCGTGGGCATCACCTGGCCATGGAATGGGATTGGATCGGATCAGAGGAGCTGGGATCAGAGATCAGCCTGGCAGGGGTGCGTGGGCATCACCTGTCCAGGGAATGGGGTTGGGGTTGGATCACAGGAACAGCCTGGCAGGAGGGCTTTGCCTCACTCCACATCTCTGTGCTAAAAAGCAACACCTGCTGAGATGACATCCCAAATTTCCAAGCTGGGCCTTGCTCCTTAGAAAAATAAAACTCAGGAGGAGGATTTTTATAGGACAATTTGCTGCTCACCGTGAAGGCTCGAGGAGGCCAAAGAGCTTGGCTCCTTCCCCCTCCTCCAAGGCAAACACAGACAGTTTTATTCCCACTCCCAAGAAATCCATCCCCCGGCATTTCCCTGATTTTTTCGTGTGTGCTTTGTTTTGTCCAGTGCTGTGGAGCTTGGATGCCTTTTCCACCTCACATTGAGCTTTGGAGCCTGCCTCTTTTCCTCTGCTGCCTCCATCAAGGATAACAGCAGCCCTGCTGTGTTTTCCCTGGATCGTGGGCTGCTGGAAAGCAAAGGGAAGCTGTGTCTGGAAGAGGGAGAGGGCAGCAGGATCCTTTTTCCCAGCAGAATTCTGGGCCAGGCTGCTTGGCCTCCTCGAGCCTTCATGGTGAGCAACAAACTGTCCTATAAAAATTCTCCTCCTGAGTTTTATTTTTCTAAGGAGCAAGGCCCAGCTTGGAGATCTGGGATTTCAATCTCCAGCTTTTTAACTGCGAAATCCAAGAGGAAAAGGGTTGAAATCCAATGGCTTCTTCAGATTCTGTCTCTCCCTGAAAACAGAAGAGGTCAAGGGTTGAAAAATGAAGAAGAAAGGAAAAGGGATAGCGAGATCCATCTTCCCTCACGAAATCCCCAGAGCAGGGGGCATTTGGAAGTCATTTTTCATCGGCTGGGAGCTGTTTCTGGCCCTTATTCTCTTCTCAAACCTCATAGATTTGGATGTTGGGAAGAGGAGAATTATCCCGGGTGCAGGACTGAACTTCCACTCTGTGCTTTGTGCTTTGGGCTAAGAGGGAGCCAAATTCCCACTGGAAATGGCTCTGTCCCTCGAAATTCCAAGATTTTAAAGGCATTGGGGCTCAGATGCAAAGAGAAAAATGAGTGGTTTGGATTTGTGGGGTTCATGCCCAGGGATGGCTCTGACAAAACCCATGCAAGGAGAGGAAGGAGACTTTCAGCCTGGCCAAAGGAAATGGACATTTAATTCCTTTCTGGAAGCAAGTCAAGAAAATTATTTTCCTTCTGTGTTTCTGTCTCTCTTCTTCTGGCTTATAAAAACACCTTGGCTGGGATATTCCATCAACTCTGCCTTTTATGAAAAACCCCTGCTCGGGCTGTGCAGATTTCACGCTGCTCCATGAAAGTAAAATTTTATGACCAGAAGCTGAAATTCGGAAGGAACTTTTGTTGTTGTTGTTGTTGTGGTTGTTGTTGTTGTCGTGGCTTGGATTTTGTTGGTGGTAGTCAAGAGGATTTGTTTATTCCAGCCAGGCCTGAGCTCTCCGGGATTTTTCAGGATGCTGCTCCAAGCAGGTGCTGATGTTGGGAAGCTGAGCAGGGAGTGGGTGATGCTCCCCTTGGAGCAGGAAGGGTTCTGTGGCTCTCTGAGAACAGGACAGAGGTGTGGGACAGCCAACGTCCCTTTGCAGGGGACACAGGTCCTGGAACAGCCTCACGGGGTGACAGAGTGACTGGGCCAAACTGGGAGTTATTCCCTCTGGAAAGAAATAATCAATAATTCCAGTCTCCTCTGGAAATCCAGAGCCTGTGGATCACAGCTTGCTCGGATCCCACATCCAACACCCGTTTATTCTCGGCTGGGGTGTTCCAGCAGACTTTTTTCTGCCATTTCTCACTTGAAGTGGAGCGCTTCTATTTCTCCATTAATTCCCCCTCCTCTGGCGAAAAAAAAATCCTATGGAAGGGAGGAAAAAAAACCATTCTAGGAGGTCACTTGGTCCTTCTTTATTGGGCAAGTTCCAGCGACCCCGAGGAGTTGTCACATCTGAAGGGGTTACAGGAGACTTGCACAGGGTTAGGGGAAGGTCAGAGCCATTGATTGCAGAGTTGGTTCCTTGGCAGGGCAGTTCTCCATCTCCAGGATCCATCCCTGCATCCCCTGGGACGGATCCATCTCCAGGATCCATCCCTGCATCCCCTGGGACGGATCCATCTCCAGGATCCATCCCTGCATCCCCTGGGACGGATCCATCTCCAGGATCCATCCCTGCATCCCCTGGGACGGATCCATCTCCAGGATCCATCCCTGCATCCCCTGGGACGGATCCATCTCCAGGATCCATCCCTGCATCCCCTGGGACGGATCCATCTCCAGGATCCATCCCTGCATCCCCTGGGACGGATCCATCTCCAGGATCCATCCCTGCATCCCCTGGGACGGATCCATCTCCAGGATCCATCCCTGCATCCCCTGGGACGGATCCATCTCCAGGATCCATCCCTGCATCCCCTGGGACGGATCCATCTCCAGGATCCATCCCTGCATCCCCTGGGACGGATCCATCTCCAGGATCCATCCCTGCATCCCCTGGGACGGATCCATCTCCAGGATCCATCCCTGCATCCCCTGGGACGGATCCATCTCCAGGATCCATCCCTGCATCCCCTGGGACGGATCCATCTCCAGGATCCATCCCTGCATCCCCTGGGACGGATCCATCTCCAGGATCCATCCCTGCATCCCCTGGGACGGATCCATCTCCAGGATCCATCCCTGCATCCCCTGNTCAGTTGGGATGGGGGATGAAGGTCAAGCCCCAGCCCCTCTGTTTCCTGCCAGCTCAAAGGTCTGTGCAGCCTCGGCAGATTTACAGTATTTCACCAGCTCTTTATTAATAATTCAGCCAGAAAAAAAAGGGACAGCCTTTCTTTCCAAGGCCTCTCCAAAGCCGGGATAATCCCAGCAGGGATTTGGCTGCCCCCAACAGAGGGTTTCGTGGTGGGCAATGCTTTACAGCCCCTTTGTAGGAGCAGGGCTGCTCCCCCAGCATCAAAGCACAACTGGAGGCTCCGGGATGGGCTCTCCATAAATCTCTCCCCTCTAATCCTTCCCCTCCCACCGTTTGCAAACTGGGGGAAGCTGGAAGGGCAGACTGGAGTGGGGAGAGCAAAGGTTTAACCCTTTGTGCTTTGGGGGATCTCCTCGGGAGCAGAAGAGGCGGTGGGTGGAAGGAGAAGCAGGTTTGGGTTGTGCTCAGCAATCAAACCCCAGGAGCAGATCAAGGAGCTCCTCTGGGAATTGCATCCTTCCAGCACTGGAATTAATAAGGAATAAATCTGGCTGCATTAAAATCACTTCTATTTAAGCCTCAAATGCAGAACCCTGAGGGTGATTTTGGATTTCAGGTGTTTGCATCAACACTTCCACCAAGGCTGGGTTTTGTTAGGCTGGACTGACCCTGTCCTGTTGTGCCACCAATTCCTTGGATGTGAAGGGATTTTTATGCTCCCAGTGCCGCTGGAATTTTGGAACAGGTACCAGACCCATCAGTGGCCACCTGAGGGTCACAGCTGGGAGCAGACCTCATGTGTCAGGGGGGATTCCCACCCTCCTAGCCCTGCTCCCATAAATATTCCCAGTTTGGGCGATCTCCCTGCCCAAGAGAGGGAGAGCAGCAGGGACAGGGCAGGATTTGGGCAGTGAATTCACCTCGTCCTTCCCCGGTCTGCACCTTTCAGGCACTGAGAACTGAACTTTGTGTCCGTGCTGCCATAAAAGACCAGGGTTTTTTTTTCCAAGGCAGCTTTCCAGCAGCGATGAAAGGTCCTGCAGCGGGCAGGGGCTGCTTTGGGAATGGAACAAATTGTGGGTTTATGGCTCCCGTGGGGGTGGGGGGCTGTAAATCTCCCAACTTTTAACGCATCTGTTCTTTTCCGAGCAGGCTACCAAGGGCTCAAGGAGGAGAGGGAGAAATATCCGACATTTCCTGACACGGGCTGCCCTCGGGAGTTCCTCAGGAAGGTTTTTAAAGGAATATTTATGGATGATCCCGGTGAATCAGGCCCTAAAAGGTACCGAGAAAGGGCTGGTGTTCATTAACATTTGGGAACTGTGCATTGAGGATTTCCCTGTGGAGGGGCGAAAGAAATGGAGTGAAAGTGAAGGAGCTTTCAAGTTAATCCCGTTCTTTTTTTCGGGTTATTGTTGTTGCTAAAAATCAGAACCTTATTTGTGATGAAGGAAAAAATAATGTTAAGAGTCCATTTTTGATACGATTTTCCTCAGAAGTTTCTTTCCAAAATTCCATGCTGAGAAAAAGAACAGATTTTCACTGTGACTCGTGAAATCCCTCAGTATTAATTACTTTGGGTAATAATAGGAGTTATTTCGGATAATAAAGGAATAGGAAAATTAGCACAGCAGGAGGGATGGGTTGGTGGAAGAGCATCCTGGGGTTCTGACTTGCAGAGCCTTTTCCTGAGGCCAGCTTGAGTCACTAAAAAACCTCTGTAAATCAGTGATGAGAAAGTCCCTCGGAGTCTGAGGATGAGGAACTTCTCCCGGGTTTGTCCTTTCTGGAAAATGCCTTTGGAACAGATTCCTTCAATGGATCCATGGGGAAGATAAGGCCCCACGGTGTCCAGCTGATCCTTGTGAAACACCCTCTGGATTGTGCTGGGAACATTCCCAGCTCCGAGCTTGTCCGGCCATCGCGGTGTCCCCGCTCCAGTCACTTCTAACCCACTACTGGCTTCTTGCTGGTGCCTTCAGCTTTAAGGTTTTTTCTGTTCTGCTTCAGTGTGCAACTCTCAGCTCCACATTCAGTGTCACTGAGCTCTCCTCCCAGGGCACTCAGACACAACAATTCTCTCCAGCCCAACATTCCAGGACAATCCTTCCCAACCTCAGCAAACCCAAAAGCACCAACAAGGTCAAAAAGAGGAGGCCGAGCAAGGAGGATGGAACTCCATCATTCCCAGTGATCCATTGGCCAGTTCAGCTCCAGATGCCAATGGAGCAGAACTTCTCCAAGTGTGAAACCCCGTGCCCAGGCCCCTTTTCTGTGCCCATCCCGAGGCCCATCCTGGCAGGGCTGCAGCCGGGCTCTGGCATTGCCAGGCTGTGCCCTTGGAAGGCCTTGCCATCAATCCCTGCTTTATTCCTCTCCTTCTGTCCGGCCTCTGCTCCAGCTCACACTGATCAGGCACCACCCTCAGGAGGAGAATTTCTGGGAATTACGCCTTTCCCTCACCCCACAATTCCATTATTCACTGATTTTGGGGGCTTGGAAGGCCTTGCCATAAATCCCTGCTTTATTCCTCTCATTTTGCCCGGCCTCTGCTCCAGCTCACACCGATCAGGCATCATTACCACAGGCATAGAAAAGGAGTATTTTTCTTCTCAGTGACCTCACGAATCCAAGACACTGCCAATTATTCGTCCAGCTTGGCATTTAAAACCTCGACACCTCCCTCCCCAGTGGAAAGGGAGTCAAAGGTCCTGTGCTTCCCTGTGCCCTCTGCTCTCCCTCTGTCCTGCACTGGGGATCGGCCTTTAGGGGAGCCCCCTCTGCTCCACTAAACTGCATTTGCAACTGTGGCCTTGTGATCCAGCAGCCAGAGAGTGCAGTGGGACTGGGAGCAGCTCTGGGGAAGGCCCTGGGGACAGGTTCCTTGGATTTGTCACTCCAGCTCAACTCTGGGACAGCTGGGTTTGGTCCATGGCTGTGCATTCCCAGTCCTTCCGAGTCGGCGCTCCAGCTCTGCTCACCACTCCCATGTGTTTCCAACATCTCTGCTCAAAAGAAAGCTCCATCTCTCTCCCCTGTTTCCCTTTTGCTGAGACTCTGCTTGGAATTTGCACAAACCCTGCCCAAAAACAACCCTGGCAGCTCTCCCAGCCCTGGGCGTCGGCGTTCCTGCCCGGGGAGGGTGAAGGTTGAGATCTCTCTCGTTTTCGTGGCACATTTTGGTCACTTCTGGCATCTCTCTGTCCTCAGCGGTATCAAATTTACCAAGATTCCCTTTCCAGCTTTTCCCTCCTCTCCTGAGCTCAGCTCTGCCCCTCGGAGGCCTCGTCTCCGGAAGCACAAAGGGTTTTTTTGGCACAGACAAACCCATAAAAGTGGCCAATAAATCCAAGGAGTTTTCTTCCCTTTGGGATGACAAGGAGATGCAGCAGAGAGGATGAGCCTGGGATCCTGTTCTGTTTGTTCCCTGCAGGGTGATTTTTTCTGCTGGAGCAAGAGGAGCTCTGAAAAAATGTCTTTTTACAAAGGAAAACAGAGGGATAATGGCCACGGGTGCTCGTGGGCTCTTCCTGGGGTCCTTTCTCTGGGAAAGCAGCCCTTAGGTCAGGAGTGAATAATCAAAACTGGGGGCAAAACCAAGGGCCTGCTGCTCAACTGGGGCAAATTGGCCAAATTCTTAATATTTTAATGAGTTTGACCCCTATAGCCACGTGTGTAACTCCCTCCCGTGCTCCTGGGGAGAGGCATTGTAAGGAAGCTGTTCCTCCTGGAAATCTTTCCACCTTCTCTGTGCAGAAGGGAAGCTGAGTCCTGGCTGATCCAGGCAGGTTGGAGGAACTTTGAGACAAGGATTTGGCTTGGCTCTGTGGCGATGGGGAATATCTTCCTATTTAAGTACATAAATCAGAGGGAAATGTTCCGAAATGATGGGGAATGAGCCATGAGAGCAGCCTGTGCTGGGAGGAAACGGCAACAGGAGAGATTTGGAGGGCTGGAAAAGCAGCCCTGGCCTTGCTCTGAGAACAATTCCCTGTTCTGGGGGTCTGCACAAGGCCAGGACCCACCTGCAGTGCCCGAGGGGCAGCCAGAGCCTCCTGTGCCAAGGGACATCCCTCGAGGTGAGTGCCCAGGGGGACCCCCCTCCCCAGCCCATGGCCAGGGATGATTTGTGTTAAACCAGCAAAAAAATCAGCTTTTCTCCCTCCCCTGGGAATGGCAGCTTCCCTGGGCTGGGCTGGGAAGCAGGAAAAGCCTTCCCTCAGGTTGGAACCTCCTCTCTTGGCCACCCCTTTGTCTCAGGTCAGCCCCGACCTTTCTGTGGATTAATTTAAGGTGCTGCGAAGTGCGAGGTGTGGGGGTGGGAAATGCTGTCTAAAACCTGTTTGGAGGCCTGGCTGGATAAATCCCCGTGGAATTTAATTCAGCCGAGCTGACACCAGGATGAATCACGGGCAGCACTCCCAGCTCTCGGCCACTTCCCACCAACTGCCTGCAGGGCTCTTGGTTTTTAAAAGGAAGACTAAAAGCATCTCGAACGATTAAAATCTTGAAATAATAGCGGGGTTTAGTTAAATTTCAGCGAGGAAAAAACAACGTCTGCTATAAAAATCTGCTGGCCAGGGGCAGTGGGAGCAGATCCCACTTATCAGGGAGGCTGGAAGTGCTCTCAGCCCCGTGATCCCGGAATATTCCAGAGTGGTGCCTCATCTGTCTGCAAGATTAGATGGACACAGAGGGGCTGGAGAAGTCGGGATAAATAAAGGACAGGGGGAATTTGATGGAAAGAGGAAGGAAATGAAAGAAAGGCTTCCAGGAAAGGGAAGGAGACAATGCTATATTTATAAATGTTGGGTTTAAGTGAAGGCTCTGGGACAGAGTCAGGCTGCTCCACAATGAAATCCATGAGGTAGCTGTCTGTTCCCGGGATTTAACAGAGGAGTGACATCTCTTCAGAGGCAGGAAAGTGGTCAGGGCTAAGCAATGAGACCTGCAAGATGGCAGAATTCAAAAGGATAAACATTATTTGATACCTTATTTATAGGGCACCACAGGGGAAAGGTAAAGGTTTCAGAAAAGAAAGAAGCACTTTAATTCTGTCTGGAGATTTTCCAACAATAAAATCTAATCCATCATTCTCCGTGTGTGACTGCCCTTAATGAAAATTTAGAGGCTGTGAGTGAAATGTAGAATTCCCAGGGGATGCTATTAGGAAGATGTCTAGCAGCTATGCAAAACCTGTTAGATCAGAGCCCTGCCAGGGGCCAGCCAGGGCTGCCGTGCGAAAAGGACACCTCGGAATTCGGGGAGCTGAGGCCCCACCAGCCTCTCCCAGTGGGATTCCCCGGATGGATGCTCATCCCAGGGCTCCCAGCAGGATCGGCTCACCAGGGACATCAAATCCAGCCACGGCAGCTGTGGTGATTCCAAAAGAGAGGGGTTTGGGCCATTTATGGGTGGTTTTTAACCCAAAGAACCTTTTGGTGCTGGGGGTTGTTGATTCCTCTAAAGTGCTCCACAGGTTTTTTTAACTGATCCCGGTTGAGAGCTCTCAAAAGAAGCAGAGGGGAAAAAAACCAAAAACAAACAAACAAAAAAAAA